>CM050172.1:22080511-22680511 GCA_027410445.1 Discoglossus pictus | reverse complement strand
TTTTTGTCACACATGTCTACCCCAAAAGTAGATGGCAGCGAGTGTGTGCCTGTAAAGACAAAGAAAAGACAAACGTGCCCTGATATATGATAAGATAAAGTCTCTACCAAGTACCTATCCTGATGACAATAGATAATAACAGATGAAGAAATAGATACAGAGTTTGCAGACTTAAGACAAAGCCAAGACAGAAATCTTGTCTGTACCCAAGAAAAAGGGGAAAGGTCAAACTCTTGCTCATTGACATGACAATACACTAATATATGTATCTCCTGAAAAAAAAAAAAAAAGAAGTAAGTACCTGTTAAGACACCACATACTCATTGTCTTATGCCTGAAGATCTGCACATGATGAACCAGAGAATCTCACCATCAAGAATCAAGTGATCCACCTGTTTATCACTTACTGTATGGACAAAGAGGGGCCTGGCTAAGTGTGATGTGTAAGACTAGGGTTTTACAAAGTTTGTCTGAGCATATGTGTTCACTGTATTGTCAATTTCCTATTTATTCTACTCTGTACTATACCTGTTTTCTTTTTTTTGCTGTTCTTTCGCTTCTAACATTTTTGCACACTATTCTATCACCTTGCTAGGATCTAGATGTACTAACATCTGATAAGAAATAGTAATTAGGGGGGCGTGGCTAAGCAAGCAAACTGAGCAGACGTGCTGGAGCTGAGCTCTGCACAAATACAGCCCAAAACTGCAATTTAATCGGGGCTAACCTCACCAAAAGCCCCTGAAAAGGGTCCAATACGTTTGAAGCACCCCACTGACAATAGTGGCCGGTCCACAAGCAACCAGAACATTATTTTAATAAGCGGCCTTTCATCTAGAGGACCGCACGTGACCAGCACCGCGACGGGCGGCTGCGACCTTCCACCAGGCCACGACTTCCCCACCTGGAACAGACAAGACCCGACTGCGACACAGACCCCACCGTCACAGCTCTGAGCACACCGAGCGCTGCTGGTCAGCAATCAGAGGCGGCGGCGGAACCTGCCAGGGGTCCGGATCGCAAGGGGGGCACCCCGGAGGCGGAGGAGTGAGATACACAGCGGCCCAACCAAGCAGAGCAGCGGGAGTGCACCGCGGCGGCAGTCCGGGAGAAAAGAGCCCTAGCACGGGGTTGTCAACAACAGAGACCAGGAAGCCTGCCTGTGAGGTAAGAAAGAGACGGAGACTGATCCCCTGAACACTAATAGCAGCATAGTCTGTTAGACGCTACCTCACAGGCCCACACTACCATTTCTCCCAGCGTTCATAGAACAGCCCCGAACACAAGGTGTATGAGGGTGCACCCAACACAGAAGGTGTAGACCGGGAGAGGGAGCAGAAAGACCCTTCTGAGGCCCCTCCACCCCCAACAGTCCACAGCTAGAGGGTCCTTTATAAGCCCAAACCAGGCTCACGAACTTACAGAAGACAATTCTACAGGGGCTCATAGAGTGGGCTCCAAAAGCCCAAAGAGAACCTGAAGGCATACCCATAACAGGGGACTTCCCCCCTGGGCCCAAGAACCCCCACAGAAACCCACTGATTGCAGGCACATGACTGAAACAGGTCCCTGAAAGCAAAGCAGCTCAGATCCAGGAGCTGTTAAGTCCCTTAAGCAAGAACATTCACCCCAAAGGCAGCTACCAAGAACCCGTCTAAAATTTATTAAGAGGAGGTAATCCCATCAGAGGGAAAAGGCAACCCACAAAGAGGTCAGAAAAAACAACAAACTCTTCAAAAGGGTCACAACAGCACCCAAGGAAATTGCAGCAGACAAAGGGTTAATCAAGCAAATGACACAAGATTACAAAACTTTTTGTTTTTCAAACCTAATTACCAGTCCAAGTCTTTGCTTGTATAACAGACTGTGCTAGTGGAACTCCGCTACCCTCTAGTGGACAAAACTCAATATTACCACGCAAGTGGGAAAAGTCAACAAAAACTTAATCTCCAGCTACAAACTTTCAGGAGGTGGCCGAACCAGTTCAAGAACTTTTAATGGACCCAAAAAGATGTAACTAGGAAAGAGCCCTGGAACATAGGGACGCCAACATTTGCTCTGGGACTAGACAAGTGTTACCAGATCTCTGGTAACAACTCGAACTACAGTACTCTCACTGAGATGGCGGGTGTCGCCACAAGGAAGAACAATAAAGGGATCCAATCTTACTGCCTACCCAAACCTTCCGGCAAGCTCTCCTACCAATAAAGCACCCATAGTCACAGTCCACGCAACAAAAAACTTCGAAATGTCAGCACCTAGCACTAAAAGTGACATCCAAGACCTTAAGGACTTAATATCCAACTTCAGAGAGGAGGTCAAATCAGATATCCGGCAGGTGACGACAGAACTATCCACAGAAATTAAGAAGGTGGATGATAAAACAACAAAACTGGAAACTAAAATTTCGGAAATAATGCAACATAACAACAAACTAACAGAGGAGATCTTGGCGTTGAAGGACGAACAAGCTAGACAACAATTGCAACAGGAAGATCTGGAAAACAGATCAAGACGACAGAACATAAGACTGAGGAATGTGCCAGAAACGGTAAAGGACCTACACGCATACCTAAGCGATCTATGCGAATTTCTCCTCCCTAACATGCATCCGGAAAACTTGAGGATGGACCGATTTCACAGAGCCCTAGGCTTCCGTTCATCTCCGCAGGAACGACCAAGAGACATCATTGTCAGATTCCACTACTACTCCACCAAAGAATTATTCATGAAGGCCGCAAGAAAAGGCATTCCTCCCATCGAGGGGCACACACCGCTGCTTTTCTCTGATCTAGCTCCGGTTACCCTTGCCAAAAGGAGACAACTGAAACCGGTTCTGGACTGTATCTTGGCTCAAGGATGGAGGTACACATGGGGTTTCCCTTTTCGCCTCAATATCTCCAAGGAAGGAAAGTTCTTCACGGTTAGAACACTGGAGGAGGGCATCAACTTGCTGGCGGAATGGAACATCAAAGTCACGGTCGGAGAGAATCTGCAATCAACAGAAAACCCAAGAGGGAGGAGTCCTCCCATGAACAAAGACAAAGACTGAATACAATGAGTTGTCACTTATTTTGTTTTTCTTATGTATTCTCTCACTTCTTCTCTCTCTCTCTTTGTTTCCAAGCTAACCTGACAAGCAATGCTAGCTGAATCTGTTAACGACTAGGTTCAATAAGGTAGCACCCGCACCAGTGAAAGCTCTAATATACACTATAGACAGTTAACCCAGGCCATAAAGGCATAAGCATCACACACCTAGAAGGCTTCCCTAAGGGCGCTAACAAATAGACTGCCACAAACCCCCACAGTAGGGACAGTTTAGGCGGACCAATTCAGTGTCAGTTTAGAGACACTAACAGGCCCACCAGTAAAGTACGAAGAGGACAGCAAACGCTCTCCTCATAGTAGTTTAAATTACCACACCTTAGTTAAGTAAGGATCACGATAAAGTTCAAATATACTAAGAGCTTTCCTGACCAACAGTGAGATACTTAAACAGACTCACGAACTTAGCCATCTTACCCAGGGTTAACATAGGGAACTCCACTAGAGGAGAAATAGGAATTTGCTCAGTTACTGAGCCAAGGTTTCATAATTCCAAAGGATTAGGTACAGTCAAGTTGTCTCACAATCTGTTGTCTCTTTTCCTTTGAGTACAGGTACTCTTCCACACAGCTAGCTGCTGAGCGGTCTTCGGGGCGGAAACCAGCAGGAGGCAGGATAACGAAGTCACAGACATCCCGAAAGGTGAGATAGCCAATTGCACGCACCAAAAGGTCATCCACCTCAATAAGAAATATGGACATTGTCATTGCGTCACATAATGCTCATGGGCTAAACGAGCCAATCAAGAGGGGGGTAGCCTTGAGAAATTACCAAAAATTAAATCTAGATATCGTAATGATTCAGGAGACTCACTTTAGAAAACAAGCAGTGCCAAAATATTGGGGGGTAGTCTTTACCCAGGCATTCCATTTTACCGCGGATACCAAACAAAAGGGAGTCACTATTTTGTTCCACAGAAGACTCAACTTTCAGTTAAGTAAAATTCAAAAAGACAAAGATGGCAGGTTTATAGCAGTACATGGGACCATACACGAACGTACGGTTTCATTCTTGAACATATACGCCCCGAACACAGTACAAACGCCCTTCTTTCAAAAAATACAGAAACTCACAGATAGCTGGGAAGACGAGCTTAAGATAATAGGAGGAGACATGAACGCGGTCCTAGACCCGTTCAAAGACAAGTCAAACGACCTAGGTTCACAAAAAATCCCCACGGCGACCAAAGCACTAAAAAAACTCCTAAAATCAAACTGCATGATTGATACCTGGAGAAACATGAACCCCACGGAAAGAGAATACACATTTTTTTCCGCCAGACATGGTTCGCTTTCCAGAATAGACTATATCCTGATCCCACAGAACATAACCGGGAACCTAACTGAGGCCTCTATCTGCCCCATAGCATGGTCGGACCACGATCTAGTCAAAATCTCCATAAACAACCTCCTGCCGAAAGGTAATAACCCGAGGTGGTCATTAAATCCCAGTATACTGAACGATCCAATCACACAGGATAAGGTTAGAACTGCAATCGTAGACTATCTTGACCTCAACACAGTAGGAGAGATAGACATAGATGGAATTTGGGCAGCTCACAAAGCAGTGATCAGGGGAGTCTGTATACAAATTAGCTCAATCAAAAAGAAAAAGGACCAAGCACAAATTTTACTCCTAAACCAGAAAATTGCAGAAGCACAGAAACTATTCGTTAGAGATAAATCACGACAGACCCACGAGAACGTAATAAGATACAAGCAAGAACTAAACACTATTTTAAGAGGGAAAATGGTCACTATCCTACAGCGAACTGAAGCTAAATTCTTCAGATACGCAAACAAACCCGATAGGATGCTGGCCACTAGACTAAGAGAAAAAAGAGCAAACTCATTCATAGCCAAAATAATCACCAAAAATAGGGAGACAGTTTTTAAACCAGATCAAATAGTAAACGAATTCAGACAATTTTTCGCAGACCTTTATAGCAAAACACCCGAATCAGGCACCCCAACCCATAAACTAGAAATGTAAAATACATTAAGTAAACTAACAATACCCCAATTAGACTCTACCAAAGCCGAATCACTCTTAGTGCCCATCTCGGTCGAAGAAATACAAGATGCAATCAAGTCCACAAAAGCACACGGGGCCCCAGGGCCAGATGGCTACTCTAACCTCTACTATAAACACATGAGCGACCTACTTAGCCCCACCTTACACAAGCTATTTAACAGCTTCTTAGCCGGTGGAAGAATTAAACCGGAATTCTTAGAGGCTAAAATAATACTTATTCCTAAACCGGGCAAAGATCCATCCCAATGTGCTAGCTATAGACCAATATCTCTGATCAACACAGATTTAAAATTATACACCAAAATCTTAGCGTCCAGGCTAGCGAATCTGTTACCTGAAGTGGTACATCCGTACCAAGTAGGGTTCATTAAGGGGAGAGAAGCGCCAGACAACACCAGAAAAATAATCGACCTTATTGACATAACCAAAAATGATGGAGGCCGGGCAATGGTGTTGGCGCTTGATGCAGAGAAGGCATTTGATAGGTTAGATTGGACATTTATGGACGCCACAATAAACAAATTCGGAATTCCGGAGGGTTTTCTGCGAAGCATCGCATCATTATACTCAGAACCGACTGCACAGGTTACATACCAAGGACACAACTCACTAAAATTCAACATCACGAGGGGGACAAGACAGGGGTGCCCTTTATCACCACTGTTATTCGCCCTTAGTATAGAGCCCCTAGCAATTGCCATTCGTCAGCACACTGACATATCGGGTATACGAGTCGGCCCGACAGATCATAAAATAAGCCTTTACGCTGACGACATCCTGCTAACAATATCCAACCCCCTGATCAGTCTTCCCAATCTATTCAAACTTTTGTCTAAATTTGGCCCACTGTCAGGTTTCAAAATTAACACAAGTAAAAGCATAGCCCTTAATATATCACTTCCTCCCTCCACGGAAAAACTACTAGCCAATAACTTCCCAATAAAATGGGCCCCGAATTCTATCAACTACCTAGGCATACAAATAACAAAATCAACTAAGACCCTATATGATGCAAACTACCCAACCCTCATTAAACAACTAACTAGAGACCTACACAGGTGGTCAGAACTAAAGATTTCGTGGTTAGGAAAGCTACATGCCGTCAAAATGAACGTACTCCCCAAGCTGCTCTACCTGTTTAGAACTATTCCTATCTCGATATTAGCGATAGATCTGAAAAAAATACAAAAATTATTAATGAGTTTCCTATGGAACAACAAAAAACCTAGAATTAACAGAGAAACAACTACTGCGACCAAGAAGGATGGTGGGCTCGGATTTCCAGACATTTCCAGGTACTTTAAAGCAGCTAGATTAGCACAACTAGTTAAGTGGTATGTCAAGGACTCCCCCCCCCGGTATGGGTTCAATTAGAAAAACACATACTAGGGTCCAATGATTTAATCATGCGTCAACTACTATGGCTCTCAACCCAGCAGGGCTTCAAGTTACCCCAATCAATCCCATCTAGTGTGAGGCACTCAATTAACCTATGGAAAGATATAAATAAGAGGAACAGGCTACTTGGCCCAGAGTCAGGGCTCAGCCCTCTATGGCCACTTTCAACTAACCCCAAAATAAATTCTAATGCTCAATACAGATGGTGGATTGATAATAATTGCTCAATAGCGGCAGATTTACCGGTTGTTAACCAAAAATGGTCCACCACCGATTTCTTAGAGGACAAACCCCTACCTCCGGGGGAATGGCTTAACCTACTCGCTATAAATCAAAGATTAAATCACATCACTAAGAATAAAGGAGGGCAAAATATATCCTTATTCGAAAAATGTTGCATTAAATTCCCGGGAGGGAAAGGAAACATCTCCATAATATACAACCATTTAAGCGAGTTAGTCACGCCCCCTAAATTACACTATGAGTCAGCATGGGAAACTGACCTCAACATAAAATTAGACAGAGACCAATGGAACAGCATTCAGAAACAAGCAAAAATCACAACACTTAACGTAATTATGAAGGAAAACTCCTATAAAGTTATCATGAGGTGGTACCTAACTCCAGTAAGAATGCACATAGGAAACCAGACGATTAGCGACACCTGCAAAAGGTGCTGCAACCAGAAAGGGACTCTAATCCATAAACTATGGGAATGCCCTATGATTAGACACACCTGGGTGGACACTTACAAAACCCTGGAGAAAATATGGGGTCAAAGCTATCCCATGAGACTAGAGGAGGCCATTCTGGGATTACCGGTGGAAGGGTTGTCCAACTCAGAACAATTCCTAACCAACCAAATTTTCTTAGCAGTTAGGATAGTAGTAGCCGCCCATTGGAAATCACCCACCCCATTGTTTGAAGTAGTCTTAAACAAAATTGAGTTTGTTCGGTCCATGAGCATTTTGTCCGCTGAAGTTGACCATAACTACAAACGCTGGGCCTCCTGCTGGGCCGCCTGGGAGACAAGACGAGGCAGATGAATAGCGTGAGTGACACTTTTCCCTCCAAAGGAGCTATTAAGGGAACCATATCAGGAGTTGTCTTAACTTACCCAACACCATTAGCCTCATACAGTAACCTAAACACAGAGTTCGCAACATATTAGTGGATACCAACCAAGCTCAAGACAACAGTTGGTCAGGAATCCAAGTTCATACATTTTTTCCCATAGTTATGGGACTTTATTACATATAGTTTTTTTCATTAGTTTTAAGTTAATTAAAAGCTAATATCAGCTATTATAATACCAGAAAAACGGAAAAAAGAGAGGAGTTTTGGACAGGCAGATGACATACTAGAAACCAGATATGTGAAATACGTTCATTGTTAATTCCTACTTACCATCTCAAATGTTTTTGCTGCACTGTGTTGTATGTCTGACCTGTCTAATAAAAATCAATTTAAAAAAAAAAAAGAAATAGTAATTAGGGAAAGAAGAAGTTAGTATGCATACACTCTGGGTTATTAGTAATATCACTGCAAACCTTATTGGTTATTAAATTACATCTATCATTTAAATGCCTCATAAGACAATAATTATAAAGGGAAATTGGTTCTATGACCTAGTTATTGGTAACTGGTTGGAGAATTAAGTAAAGCCATTTTCTCTACATTAACCATTGTGTTTTATTTTACATATCTGGACTTTTATATCTATGCCGCCGCTATCTGGACTATCTCTTGGATACATTTAACAGCATATATGGACGTTTTGATTTACCCCATTGAATTATTTCTTTCCTCTATGGATATTGTCAAACAGGTGCTCACCCATCTTCCTGAATGTATTGCTTTACCATCAAAATGTCATCTTTCCTTGTTCCCGCTTTATAATCACTGATAATTGAAAAACTTCCATTCAACAGACTAACCGAAAATGAGTAAATGCGTCAGTAGCTAGGACGCTAGGATGGCTGGAGGATCATGAGGAATGGCGTCCCAATGTCCTGCTCCGATTTTCAACATCTCCCTATAGTCTATGAGAGGTAGGTGCTGGTGTCGCAAGAAGCAGTGAGTGAGGAGAAGGAGACGCTGAGGCGGAACCTGAAGGTATCTGGTGCCACGAAGGGAGATGGCAGAGACTCACGTGAGACGGCAGAAACTCCCGCGAGACGCCAGAGTCTCCCGCGTTAACAGAGCACAACCGGCTGGCTGCTCCTGGAAAGGAGACAGCCGGTTACCTAGGAGGAGCTGCAGAGCGGCCCGAGAAGCAGGAGACAACCGAACGTCCAGGAGGAGCTGCATAGCGGCTCCAGGCAGTAAAGGCTGTGACTTTCATGCTGTTACCAGCTAAGCACAGCAGCATTATAGAGAAGACTGGCCAAAGAGTACCCCTCATCTAAGACTCAAGAGTCACACACAGTGGCCAGTTTTTCTGGGACAAGATAGTTGAGAAGAGGGGAAGAAAGAAAAAGCAACAAAAGGTCAAGATAAGTACTCTTTTTATTTACTATTTCACTATATACTCCTGAAAATGACACCAGCATCTATTTAACTATCTGGTATAATATACTGTACAGTAGAAGGGAGAGGAGCAGGAAAAAAGAGACACAAACCTGTAAATATGAACAAGTCTCTCTAAGAAGATAACTCATAATAATAATTGGATAAACACAGATGAATGTGTGAAATTGGGACTTTACTGATTCTCTTTCTTCATAATCAATGCCAGAAGGAAAGATCCCTATTAAAATATCATAGATTCAATCTTAACAAGATCCTTCAAGTTTGAAGGTAATAGATATTAACCATCAGATATAATTACTAACAGCCTTATTAAATTGCGATTTTGTAAATTTAAAAGGGCTCTATTTAAGCACACAGCATATTTTATTTACAGAAGTTTTTAGTTAGTGAAGACCTTGCTTTTGGATAGAAGTTCACTAACTAAAAACTTCTGTAAAAACATATATGCTGTGTGCTTTATTAGAGCCCTTTTAAATTTACTGAATCGCAATTTAATAAGGCTGTAAATGTTTATAGAAGAACAGATTATTTGCTTGCTTCACCCTAGAAAATTAAAAAGGGACACAAAACCTGTAAAGATGAACAAATCTCTCTAAGAAGATAGCTCATAACAATTATTGGATAAACACAAATATAAAAGTGGGAATCTGGGACTGTATTGATATTCTTTCTTTACAACCAATGCTAGTAGGAAAGATCACTATTAAAACATCAAAGCTTCAATCTCAATAAGAACCTTCAGGTCTGAAGGAAACAGTTATTAACCACCAGATATAACTACTATTTGTTTATAGAAAAATAGATTACTTGCTGGTTTTACCCTAGAAAAGCTTTTGGATAAATAGCGAGGAACACAATAGAGATGTCTAATAAGAGAGCAAATATGCCCTCCAAATTAAAAACAAAAAAAGGAGAAGGTACAAAAAGCTCCGATTTGTTTTGCTCCAAAAAATTAATTTGAACCTCTAAATAACTCCCAAAATGAGTCTATATTGCTAGATCAAATAAAATAATAAATATCCTAAAGCAGGGGAAAAACCCAGAACTTAGTACAAGTTAGTCCAATCTCCCTGATAAATGTAGATATAAAAATATATGCTAAAATACTGGCAAATAGACTAAATCTTATTATACCTAAATTAATACATCTAGATCAATCAGGTTTTGTCAAAGGAAGTCAAGCCTCTGATAATATTAGACTTTTGGTCAATATCATGTCAATTGCTAGGAGTAAAGATCTATCCTTGCTGACCCTGTCGCTTGACGCTGAAAAAGCGTTCAACAGGGTCAGCTGGTGCAGTCTTGGAGCAATATGGTATGGGTGATTTTGGAGCTAGAGCTATCATGGCCCTATATACAAACCCATCAGCGTACATATTAGGACCAGGATATGAATCAGAGAGTTTTACTATTAGCAATGGTACACGCCAAGAATGCCCCCTATCACCCCTCCTGTTTATTTTATTTATGGAGCCCTTGGCAGAATCCATAAAAAACAATTGTTTGATTGAGGGAGTGGTGATAGGAGAAGAGGTGTATAAGATCATGCTCTTTGCGGATGATATTCTGCTACCACTCACGAACCCTCAGAGTTCATGTGTCAACCTGCATCAAACTTTTCATGAATTTGGTAGTCTGGCATATTTTAAAATAAACCCTTAAAAATCAGACATAATACATAGAAAATTAAATTGTGAAATTAAGCAATCCCTAAAACAACAATTTATGTATAACTGTAATTCTAGGTCAATAACATACTTGGGCCTGAAATTTTCTTTCTCTATGAAAAACTTTATGCGGGAAAATTTGAGCACCCTTTTGGAAAACATTACATCTGAAATGGTCTGCCAGAATAGCTGCAATTAACATGTGTATCATTCCGAAATTAAGCTATGTATTTACCGTATATCCTCGAGTATTAGCCAACCCGAGTATAGGCCGAGGCACCCATTTTACCACAAAATACTGGGTAAAATGAGTGACCCGAGTATAAGCCGAGGGTGGGAAATGTGCTGCCCCCTGTGTCTCTCTTGTGCCCTCTGTGTCCCCCTCTCTCTCCATGTGTGTCTTCTGCCCTCTCCCTTCCCTGTGTCTCTTCCCCCCTTCCTTATCACCCTCCTCAACCCCACTCCTCAACCTCCCTCCTCATCCTCAAACTCCCTCCTCATCCTTAACCTCCTTCCTCATCCTTAACCCCCTCCTCAACCTCCCTCCTCAACCCCCTCCTCAAACTCCCTCCTCATCCTCCCTCCTCAACCCCTGAATCCTCAACCCCCCTCCTCAACCCCCCATCCTCAACCCCCTCCTCAACCTCAAACCTCCTCCTCAACCCCTCCTCCTCATCCTCAACCTCCCTCCTCATCCTCAACCCCCCCATCCTCAACCCCTTCCTCAACCTCCCTCCTCAACCCCCTCATCCTCAACCCCCTCCTCAACCCCCCATCCTCACCTTCCCTCCTCAACCCCCCCATCCTCATCCTCAACCCCCTCCTCAACCCCCTCCTCAACCTCAACCCTCCTCAAACCCATCCCTCCTCAACCTCAAGCCCCCCCTCAACCCCTACCCCCTCATCCTCATCCTCTCTCCTCAACCCCCCATCCTCAACCCCCCTCCTCAACCTCCCATCCTCAACCCCCCATCCTCAACCCCCCCATCCTCATCCTCTCTCCTCAACCCCCTATCCTCAACCCCCCTTCTCAACCCCTCCTCCTCATCCTCAACCTCCCTCCTCATCCCCCTCCTCAACCTCCCTCCTCATCCTCCCTCCTCAACCCCCCCATCCTCAACCCCCCTCCTCAACCCCCCATCCTCAACCCCCCTCCTCAACCTCAAACCCCCTCCTCAACCCCTCCTCCTCATCCTCAACCTCCCTCCTCATCCTCAACCCCCATCCTCAACCCCTTCCTCAACCTCCCTCCTCAACCCCCTCATCCTCAACCCCTCCTCAACCCCCCCATCCTCACCTTCCCTCCTCAACCCCCATCCTCATCCTCAACCCCCTCCTCAACCCCCTCCTCAACCTCAACCCTCCTCAAACCCAACCCTCCTCAACCTCAACCCCCCCTCAAACCCAACCCCCTCATCCTCATCCTCTCTCCTCCACCCCCCATCCTCAACCCCCCTCCTCAACCCCCCCATCCTCATCCTCTCTCCTCAACCCCCCATCCTTAACCCCCCTCCTCAACCCCTCCTCCTCATCCTCATCCCCCTCCTCATCCTCAACCTCCCTCCTCATCCTCCCTCCTCAACCCCCCACCTCAACCCCCCCATCCTCAACCCCCCTCCTCAACCTCCCTCCTCAACCCCCTCCTCAACCCCACCATCCTCAACCCCCTCCTCAATGCCCCCATCCTCATCCTCAAAACCCCATCCTAAACCTCCCTCCTCAACCTCAACCCCCCTCAACCTCAACCCCCCTCAACCCCAACCCACCTCCTCAACCCCCCTCTTCAATCCCCCTCAACCCCAACCCCCCTCCTCAACCTCAACGCTCCTCAACCTCAACCCCCCCTCCTCAACCACCCTCCTCAACCTCCCTCCTCAACCCCCCATCCTCAATCCCCCCATCCTCATCCTCTCTCCTCAACCCCCCCATCCTCATCCTCTCTCCTCAACCCCCCATCCTCAACCCCCCTCCTCAACCCCTCCTCCTCAACCTCCCTCCTCATCCTCCCTCCTCATCCTCAAACCCCCCCTCAACCCGCCCATCCTCAACTCCCCTCCTCAACCCCCCCATCCTCAACCCCCCATACTGCACCCGGTATATGCTAATGACGCGGCACGCATGTGACGTCACATGCGCGCCGGGTCAAGGAGCGGAGGCCGGAGCACAAGCAGGTAAGTGAGGGGAGAGGGGGAGGTATTTAGGGGGGTTTAGGTGGAGGAGGAGGGTTGAGGGGGGTTTAGTTTGAGGAGGGGGGTTGAGGTTGAGGAGGGGGGAGGGAAAGAGACACACGGGGGGGTTAGAGACACACAGGGGGGGTTAGAGAAATGGGGGGGTTAGAGAGACACGGGGGGTTAGAGAGACACGGGGGGGGGGGAAGTGACTCGAGTATAAGCTGAGGGGGCCCTTTTTAGCCTTAAAAAAAGGACTGAAAAACTCGGCTTATACTCGAGTAAATGCGGTAGATGCATACCGGAGAAAGTCTCCAATAACTCCCTAAATTTGATTCAATCATATATAGATAAGTTCATTTATTTGGGTAAAAAAGCAAGAATCAAGAAGGCAATAGAATGTAAAAAAATTGAAAAAGAAGGTATGGGTATACTGTCAATACAGGACATTAATGATAAAATCTTGATTTCAAAATTAATGGTTTTGTATATCCAGAGCAACAGAGCAATTTGGAAAAATATAGAGGATAATCTTTTGGGAGGTATACCAATTCATACTATTATATTGAATCTATCCCTCTTAGTAATTTACTGGGAGGGCTTAGAGCCATGCTGAAATTTTGGTTCAAAATCTGATTAAAAAAACATTTAATTAATTTCCCTTCTTTTGCCTCCCCTATAGAAATTCTAAGAACTAAAGAGAACCATCAAACCCTTATATACTGGAAAAATAAGGGTATTAGTTATATAGCATATTTGTAGTTAAAAGGTAAACTAATGGATTTAATCACATTACGAACCAAATTTAACATTAGCAAGATCTTATGACTTGATTATGAATCAATAAAAAAGCTGATGTTGCTTTGGAAATTCAAACCAGTGAATGAAGACAGCCTATATAAGTTGGAGATCATGGCGACTAAAGAGAATGACTCCAAAATGATATTGAAATGTAGTAGGGCAATGTCCGATGAACCTATTTTTATTAAATTGAGTGCAATTTTTGCATGGGAAGAGGATTTGAACTTGTCTTTTGAGTCCTCTTCTTGATCTAATTCCTTCTAATTTGTAAAAAAAATCAGCGATTAACACCTCTTACCTGGAATTATATTTTAAAATTACACAGAGGTGGTATTTCCCCCCCCAGTTTATGGGAAAATTAAACTTCCAACCAGATGACTTATGCTGGAAAGAATGTGGCAAGAAAGGCACTACACTACATGTATGGTGGGAATGTGAAAAGATGAATACACTATTGGCAAAATGCTTCTCAGAAGTATCAAAGATCTGCAGTAAACATCTAATAGGTACCCCCCAGATGGCCCTACTTCATTTAGATATAGATACGGTAGCGCCATGTGAAACATTTTTAATTTATCATATTCTCTTGATTGTAAAAAACCTTCTAACAAAATATTGGAAGCAACCGATAATTCCTTCATGGAATGAAGTAGTAAATATAATAAAAATCAATCAAGACAATATGAACAAGAATTTTGAATTCATTCCTATAAATAAGGGCCTCTGTGTAAACTGGGTATTATGGGATCAATACGTATTGGTAAGACAAAGAGTACAGGAATAGATTCTAGTTAAAAATGGAAGGGGAAGAAAGAAAAATAGACAAGGTCAATGTATATTGATTCACTAGAACATACATGTGCAATATGAAAAGTAATGGCAGCTCTATGAATGTTTATGTTTGTATATATTGTTATGTCTTTTTTGTTTTGTAAATTGTATATTTCATATATAAGAAATAATAAAAAGATTTGAAAAAAAAACAAAAAAAAAACACAGACTATAATATATAGACTGTGATACTTCTGCTATGGATCCCATTATTGAAAGACTTTTTATTATTCCAGAAATCATATCAGATTAATAAACTTGGGATTTCCTAATGTTTATATTGATGTATACATATTAATGTTCTATTTATAACTATGTTTTCTTTTGAAGTGTTCTTGTTGGGAATGTATTAAGGTAAACGGGTGCAAAGGACTCCATGTGATATAATACCTCCATGTTGTAGGAAACTCACCTGTACTGGGTCTTTTTTGAGGTATTGAACTTCTTTGAAGACTGGTCCTCTTACTATGTTTTTATTATGCTTTTATAATGTTTTATATGAAAAGATCACAGACATTGTAAGAAATGTATTATGGGTTGTGACCTGACCAAGGGTAATAAAGCATATTATCACAAATTAGTTTAGCCACAAGGCCACACATAAATACTCATGCTCTATATATATATTCACACCAACATTTTTTGCTATAATTTATTACACTTCTGTCATACAGTTATCTAGGTAAGATCTAAGAAGGGAATGATGGATTACATTTTGTCTTTTTCAGTTTAGCTCAAAATCACTTTGTGTTAGCTCAGCAAGAAACTGCTCACTTATCTCTAAAGTATGCATCCTTGAAACTGCTGTCTGCCAGTTATTTTTTTCTAAGTTTTGTTTATATATCTTGACAACATTTAATGAGTGTATGTTCGTGATCTCTTACTTGTACCAGGTACAAGAAGACATGTTATGATTTATTGTCTTTTTGTTTTATAAGCACTGACCGAAATTGAAATAAACGGAGAATCTATTTGGAAAAGCTCTGTGTGTGCGTGCATATTCCAGACAGGTCTCCAGGACATCCTGAAGTTCTGGGCTACCCGGTAGTCAACTAGTTTATCTGTGAAATTCCCCAACACCTCCTATCATGCACTTGATTTGATATGTTTTTAATCATAAATGCATAAATTATAGTTTTCATATACTTATATATTTTCAGTACACAAAAGCATTGTGAGATGTCAAATACTGGCCATATCTGAATCAACCCTAAAGGTGCTTTGATTATTCTCTACCTATGATGATTATGAGACCATGGCCATATGTACTATTGTGTGATAGCAGAAACTTGTTCTAGTTTATCCAGTGTATCATATCATGAATCACTCCTCTACTGTGGTCTTATTGATATTCTGTATAATGATGTGAAAACAGATAATAAATACATTAATTTGAATTGTATGTATTTTTTTCCTTACATGTGAAGTACCCATGAATAATCCTTGCACGTTGTTGTAAACCCTCCATATGATCCATTGCAGGTGGAGGTACTGGCTCTTAGTCAGGTTCTTCTGGAGCCTTAGGAATGTCCCCCAGACAGTTAACCTGTACTGCTATTTTATATAGACAACAGTAGACATTGATCATTTGTTAAACCTTGTCTGAGCTATACTGTAGTGCCCCCCAGATTGATAAAAGCATCAGAAATGCATTTTGAGCACACTAAAGGTGCACTCAATTACATTTCAACATGCTTTGAGGGCCTCATTGAACCTCTTCTCTGCCTGTAACCATAGATTGTCCACAGGGGTCAACAACCACAGCAGACACACTTATCTTGAATCACCTGACATGACACAAATGGGATATGTATATATTAGTAACATTTTGTGAGGCTTCTTTAAATTAAAAAAGATTATATGTGAATAGTGTATTGTATTATGTGTGATGATTCAGGTACTAATTGCTTTCACCAAGTTTGTTTTAAGCAATGTTATTACTTTCAGTTACATGTATATCACTTAAAGTGTTGTAAAGCATGTTATTGATTGCTGTCCATTGTTCAGGTATTGTTTTAGCAGGTTCAGTTACAAAATGGCTGTTTTATTCCCAGTGATCCATAAGACTATTGTACAATTTTATTATATGCAGTGGACATGATCATAAAACATAACAGGACATTGTATAAGAAATAACATTTAACAATAATCGTTTTTAATTGCATATTTGTGGGTTTGAGACTGTTGTGACTTTAACTCTAATGTGTTTCCATGCCTTCTAATGCGTTTTAAAGTGCAACATTGGCCGTAACTCCAGATTTGGAAACAGCCAAAGGTAGAGACCATCAGCATGACATCAGTAAAACATGGAGGTTACATATCAATCCATTAGAGTTTAGGGGTCCAATATGCGATCAGACGCGCAATCCTGCAATGTACAAAATAATAAAAATGAATTAAGGAAATGTTCTAATCTATGTGGGTGACCTGATTTATATTAACTCATTGATTCCGGATATTGATACAACTGACACATAAAAAAAATGTTTTGATTGCAGATTTACGAGCTTGAGACAGTTGTACAATTAATTCTAATGTCTTACATCGCTTTCCCTGTCATTTACAGTGCAGTATTAATTTTTTAATTCGCATTTACAGTGCTATGAACAGAGGTTAAACTACCTTGCGAGTCCTATCTGGTAGACACAGGATTTTCTTCTACATCTGACATTTATGGGTGTGAAAATATTTGCGGACTTGAGGAATTGTAGCAATTGAATAGCGATTTGTGATTGTAACTTGCAGGCTTGAAAGATCAAAGGCTTAGATGGGGTGTAAGTTACAGTTGTAACAAACATAGGGATTTTCAGCCCGTAACCCATAGATTGTTTACGACTCACAAAAAGATGCCAATTGAAAAGCATATTAGTTTACGGGCCCAATTATGGGCTCCTGTAAACAAGAATAGCTCAATTGAATCGAGACCATAGTCGGTAACTTTGTGAGTATTTCAATCTCATAATGTGTTCTGGTCAAAATCAAAGCACGCTTTATATTATAAGCATGATGACAGAGCTTGCCTTGTTATGTACTATAACAGTTGTAGAAACTTATATAAATAATAGTAATAACAGAGAGCAGATAGAGCTGAAGGCAATAAACTATTATTTATACATAATCTTACTCAACATGATGGATACTACAGCTTGTAACTTACAGGGTTAACAGTCAGGAGTCCAAAGTCCTTATGATAAACTCTCCACACCCTGTGCTGGATAAGAAGAGATTTTCAGTTTCTATTCCTGGAGTTACTCCCAAGTATGGCGTCTGATCTGAGAGAGGAGCTGAACTGCTGCATCTGCCTGAGCATTTATACAGATCCTGTAACTCTGGCCTGTGGACATAACTTCTGCCAGGTCTGTATTGGGCGTGTGCTGGATACCCAGGAGGGATCTGGAGTTTATAGCTGTCCTGAGTGCAGAGAAACATTTAATACCAGACCTGCCGTGCAGAGGAACCTGAAGCTACGTAACATAATGACACTTCTCCTTCCTACTCACCCAGAGCAGGAGGAGACCGGGATCTTCTGTACTTACTGTATTCACTCTCCTGTACCTGCTACTAAATCATGTCTGATGTGTGAGGCTTCTCTGTGTGATAACCATGTGAGGGTACACAGCAAGTCAGAGGAACACGTCTTATCTGAACCCACCACTTCCTGGGGTAATAGAAAATGCTCCGTCCACAAGAAGCTCCTGGAATATTACTGCTCTGAGGACGCGGCCTGTATCTGTGTGTCCTGCTCCCTGGCCGGAGACCACAGGGGACACCAGGTGGAGATGCTGAAGGAGGCCTCTGAGAAGAAGAAAAAGAAACTGAGAAATGTTCTGGAGAAACTGACCTCAAAGAGAGAGAAGAGTGAGAGAAAAGTCCAGAGACTGCAGGAGCACAGGAGAGAAGTGCAAGAGAGAGCAGCCGGTGTAACAGAGACAGTCACTGCCCTGATTAGAGACATTAGGAGACAGCTGGAAGTCCTAGAGAAGAGAGTCCTGAGTGAGATCACCCGGCAGGTGGAGAAGGTTTTACTCCAAGTCTCTGATCTGATCCAACAGCTGGAAAAAGAGAAGGACGAGCTGTCCAGGAAGATGAGTCACATTGAGGAGCTGTGCACCATGACTGATCCATTACCTGTCCTACAAGATCAGGAATCACACAATGATGACTTCTGTGATACTGAGAAGGGAGATAATGAGGACATACATAGAGAGGATGAAAAGGTCCTTGCTGGGGGGGATTTGGATGAGGGTCTGATCTCAGAGACCTTATACAGAGGTTTAGATGATATTGTGTCTGATGTAAAAGTAAAGAGAGGGATCTATGTGCAGGAGGCGTCAGACATATTACTGGATGTAAACACAGCCGCTAATAATATAATTTTATCAGGAGACTTAAAAACTGTCTACTGGACAAGTATAAACCGACAGAGACCAGAAACACCAGAGAGATTCCAGGATGATCAGGTTTTAAGCACCAGGAGCTTTTCCTCAGGACAACATTATTGGAAAGTGGAGACCAGTGAGTCAGGAGACTGGAGTGTAGGGATGTGCTATCCCAGTATAGAAAAGAGTGGAGATCAGTCCAGCATTGGATATAATAACAAGTCCTGGTGTTTGTCCTGGTATAATAAAGTTCTTTCAGTGTCACATAACTCAGTAGACATCCCATTACCTCACAATCCTTACATTCACAGATTCAAAATATTCCTGGACTATGAGGCCGGGCGTCTGTCCTTTTATGAGCTATGTGACCCGATCAGACACTTACACACCTTCACTGCCACCTTCACTGAGCCTCTTCATGTTGTATTCTGGGTATGGGGGAATGGCTGGGTCAGAATCAGGAGCTAGAATTCAAAGGGTATTTCAACATGCTTTCAGGAAAGAATTACTCTGGTATGTTCCAAATTTTGATGAATTGGATGCCTTTTAATATGGTGTGGTGTCAGGCTCTTTTCTTTTTACCTATTTTGCCAGTGGATTATACTTCTCTTTGTTTGAAAATAAAAAAGAAATCTCCCCTTTTGTATTGTGGAGGGTGAATTATTTCCCCCTAAAATATGTATATATAATATAATATTTTGTTCCATCAGTTTGTAATTGCAGCATTGTGCTTTGCAGCTCAGTGACATGGGATAACTTTTCGTGATATGCCATCATTTTTATTTTGAAATGTGTGTGCTCTTCAAGTTTTATTTTTACCTATAAGATTGTTACCTCTTTTACTGGCATATAAATTAATTTATCCAATAATGACTGATTATCAATGATTCATTTTTAAATTATAACAAGTTGGTAAGGTTATTAATGTCAACTAGTTTTGCGCCTTAATTTGACACTATAACTCTTATTATTTTTACATTTGCATGCTATTTTGAATGTTCTTGTTAATGATGATTAAAACTAATTCTGATGGTCAAAATGCCGAATAGTATTATTGTAAGGATATTAGTGAGTTGTTGAAACTAGTATTTTTGTGGTACATTGTTTTTTTCTGATATTTTTAAGAAATTAATGCATTCATACTAAATATATCTTCTTTTACAAATTTGAATAATTATAGTTAGAGGAACAGCTTACAAGGATAGATGTCTGAATCTGAATAATCATATAAAAATTGTTCAATATCTCAAAGAAAAATTATAATCTGTCCAACAGACCACTAACTTCAATGGAGTGTATGTCCTGCTCAGTGGCAGAGCAAGTGCATGGGGTGCCTCGGTGCAAAAAAGAAAATTTGCCCAAGGAGGGGGCAGGCACAATTTTGTTTGCACTTTCCGAACACCCTCCAACATCAACTCTCACAGTACATATATAAAATAAATAAAAAATATGTATAAAATATTTATAGTAAATAAATAGTACATCTGTGTTCACATTTGAATGTCTAAAACAAGTTAAAAAAAAACTGCTTCCAGCTCAGAATTCCAAGAAAAACAGTTATTACACTGCATTCTGGGAAGCTAAGCTGGGTCATTTAAATGTGCCCACAAATTCCTCGCTCTTCAATCCATAGCCATTATCAAACTTCCTTTAAGCTTATGCATGCTGTATTACACAGCTTTAATGCAAAGCCAAGGTTGGATTAATATATATATATATATATATATATATATATATATATATATATAGATATATATATATTAAAAAAAAATATATATATATATATATATGGGTATGTGTATATATATATATATATATATATATATATATACATATATATATATATATATATATATATATTTATATTTATACATAAGTGTACACATACATATAATATATATTCCCCCAACCCACCCTTTTCGTTCTGTTACTGACCATTTTCTTTCTACAACTCTTGTCACCTCCTCTCATTCTCACCATCAGGACTTTTCTCGTGCTGCCCTTATTCTCTGGAACTGCTTGCCTTGCTCCACCAGATTGTCCTCCTGCCTCAAAACATTCAAAACCTCACTAAAAACGCATCTCTTTAAAGAAGCGTATCACCATCCACCCTAACACGCTTATCACCTATCTCTCCCTCCTTTACCACACACATTACCTTTAGGTTGTAAGTCTATGAGTTTCAATCCTGCAGGGTGCTTTGGGGAAAGGACCGTGGACCCTGGATTCGAGGTTCAAAGACACGGCCCTCCTTGCTTTGCTATGTGATAATTTGTATTTACCTTTGCCTGGAACTTATCTTATATACGCTCTACGGAATATGTCGGTGCGTTATAAATAAATGATCATAATAATAATAATAATAAATATATATAATCTTGCTACTTGACCGTCAAAAAAGACGGCAATAAAAAGTGAAGCCTGGCCTGTTAATAAAGCCCCTGGTCCTGATGGAATACATCCACGGGTACTGAGGGAACTGGGTTCTGTAATAGCCGAACCATTATATTTAATTTTTCAAGATTCACTCAACACAGGGTCTCTACCAGATGACTGGAGAAAAGCAGATGTGATACCTATATTTAAATAGGGAGCAAAGGCAAATCCGGGGTATTATAGACCAGTGAGCCTCACTTCTGTAGTGGGGAAGCTTTTGGAAGGGTTAATAAGGGATAATATACAAGAATATGTCTATTTGAACAGGATTATAAGTAGGAGTCAACATGGATTTATGAGGGATAGGTCATGTCAAACAAATCTAATTAGTTTCTATGAGGAGGTTAGTAGGAACCTGGATCAAGGCAACTCAGTGGATGTAGTCTTTTTGGATTTTGCATAGGCTTTTGATACAGTGCCACATGGGAGACTATTGTGCCAACTAAGAGATACAGGAATTGCAGTAAAAATCTGCTCATGGATTGAGAGCTGGCTAAAAGACAGGAAGCAAAGGGTTGTTGTAAATGGAACATACTCCGATTGGACTAATGTGGTAAGTGGGGTTCCTCAGGGTTCAGTATTAGGTCCTCTCTTTTTTAACATATTTATTAATGACTTAGAGGTGGGATTGGAGTGTGGTGTCTCCATTTTCACTGATGACACGAAGTTGTGCAAGGTAATTAAATCAGATAATGATGTGCTTTCCCTCCAAAGGGATTTATATAAAATTGAGGAATGGGCATCTAAATGGCAGATGAGATTTAATACGAATAAATGTTATGCATCTGGGAAGGAAAAATAGCCATGCAATTTATAATCTTAATGGAGCAAATCTAGGTGTATGAGATAATGAAAGGGATTTGGGAGTGCTTGTGGGCAACCACCTAGGTAACAGTGCTCAAAGCCAAGCAGCAGCTGCAAAGGCAAATAAAATATTAGTATGTATTAAGAAGGGTAAAGAAGCAAGGGAAGCAAATATAATTCTGCCACTATACAAATCTCCAGTACGCCCTCATTTGGTATATGAAGTACAATTTTGGGCACCAAATCATAAAAAAATATATTTTAGAGCTGGAAAACGTACAGAGGAGGGCAACAAAACTCTCTAGAAAAAAGGCATCTAAGAGGAAATATGATTACCTTATATAAATACATCCAGGGTCAGTATAAAGATTTGTCAAGGGAGCTTTTTGTGCCAAGAGGTTTTCAAGTGATAAGAGGACATCCCTTGAGGTCAGAAGTAAAAAGATTCCACCCTAACATTCCTGGGAGTATGATTATTTCAGTATTTGGAATGTTAAAGCGGTACATTCTAAAATCCTGACATAGTCAAAGCGCCTTTAGACACCATTACCCCTTCCCCCTCTCCTCCTCCCTTTCCCCTTCTCCTCCTCCTTTCCCCCCTCTCCAACCTTATCCGCCCCACCTCCATTTCTCCCTTATCCTCCTCCCCATCCTCCTCCCCACTCATCCTCCTCCTCCCCCCCACTCATCCTTCTCCTCCAACCCACTCATCCTTCTCCCCCCACTCATCCTCCTCCCCCCACTCATCCTCCTTCCCCCCACTCATCCTTCTCCACCCCCCCACTCATCCTTCTCCCCCCCACTCATCCTCCTCATCCGCCTCACTCATCCTACTCCTCCTCCCCCACTCATCCTCCTCCCCCACTCATCCCCCTGCTTCCCCCCTCACCCGCCTCTTTCGAACTCCTCTTTCCCACTCACACTCCTCTTTCCCACTCACACTCCTCTTCCCCCCCTCATCCCCTCTTATCCTCTTCCCTCCCTCCTTCCTCCTCCCCTCTCTTCTCTCTTCTTCTTAGCCTCTGATCAGCTCCTGCTGCTGATCGAAGACTCGCAGCACGTCTTATGCCTGTCTCTTTAACCGGAATATGCTAATCACGTGACGCGCTTGTGACGTAATTAGCATATGCCGGTTCCAGGCATAAGACGTTCTGCTGTACTCATCACAGGCCTCGCAATGAGCGCATTGCGAGCCTCTTCCCCTGTCTACTTCCTCCATTGTCTCTAATTTCCCCCCTCCTCTCCCTCCCTTGTGTCTCCTTTCCCCCTCCTCTCCCTCCCTTGTGTCTCCCCCCTGTGTTTTTACCCCTCTCTCCCTCATGTGTCTCTAACCCCCTCCCCTGCGTCTCTTTCCCTCCTGTGTCTTTTTCTCCCCTCTTCCTCCCATGCGTCTCTTTCCCCCTCCCTTGTGTCTCTTCCCCCCTCCCCTATGTCTTTTCCCCCCTCTTACCTGTGTCTCTTTCCCCCTCCTCTCCCTCCCTTGTGTCTCCATCCCCCCCTGTGTTTTACACTCTCTCCCTCCCGTGTCTATAATCCCCTCCCCTGTGTCTCTTTCCCTCCTCTCCCTCTTCTATGTGTTCCCCCCTTCCTTGTGTCTCTTTAACCCCTATCCCCCCACCCCCTGTGTCTGTTCCCCCCCTCCCTCGTGTCTCTTTCCCCCATTTCCCTCCCCTGTGTATCTTCCCCCTTCTCTCCTGCCCGTGTGTCTCTTCCCCCCCTCCTCTCACTCCCCTGTGTCTCTTTCCCCCTCCTCTCACTCCCCTGTGTCTCTTTCCTCCCTCCTCTTCCTCCTCTGTGTCTTTCCCTCCTGTGTCTCTTCCCCACTTCTCCCTCCCCTTTGTCTCTTTCCACCTCCCCTGTGTCTCTTTCCTCCCTCTCCCCTGTGTCTATTCCCCCCTCTCCCCCTGTGTCGCTTTCCCCTGTGTCTCTTCCCCCTCCCCCCTTTGTCTCTTCCCCTGTGTCTCTTTCCCCCTCCTCTCCCTCCCTTGTGTCTCCTCCCCCCTGTGTTTTACCCCCCTCTCCCTCCCATGTCTCTAACTCCCTCCCCTGTTTCTCTTTTCCTTCTGTGTCTCTTCCCCCCCCTCTCACTCCCAGGTGCCTCTTCCCCCTCCCCTTTTTCTCTTTCCCCCTTCCCTGTGTCTCTTTCCCCCTCTCCCTCTCCTGTTTCTGTTCCCCTCTCCCCTGTGTCTCTCCCCCCCCCCCTGTGTCTGTTCCCCCTCCCTTGTGTGTCTTCCCCCATTTCCCTCCCCTGTGTATCTTTCCCCCTCTTCTCCCTCCACTGTGTCTCTTCCCCCTCCTCTCCCTCCCTTGTGCCTCCTCCCCCCTCCTCTCCCTCCCCTATGTCTATGTTCCTATTGTGTCTCTTCCCCACCTCTCCCTCTCCTGTGTTTCTTTCCACCTCCCCTGTGTCTCTTCCCCCCCTGTGTCTCTTTCCCTTCTCTCCCCCCTATGTTCTCTTTCCCCCCCTCTCCCGCATGTCTCCTTCCCCCATCTTTCTCCCATGCGTCTCTTTCCAACTCTCCCTCTGTGTCTCTTTCTCCTCCCCTGTGTCTCTTTCCCCCCTCTCCCTCTGTGTTTCTTCACCCTCTCTCCCTCTGTGTCTCTTCCCCCACTTTCCCTCTTGTCTCTCCCCCCTCTCCCTCTGTGTCTCTTCACCCCCTCTCCCTCTGTGTCTCTTCCCCCCCTTTCCCTCTGTGTCTCTCCCCCCTCTCCCTCTTTGTTCTCTTTCCCTCCTTCTCCCTCTGTGTCTCTTTCCCTCCCTCTCCCTCTGTGATCTTCCCAGATCCTCTCCCTCTGTGTCTCTTCCCCCATCTCCCTCTGAGTCTCTATCCCCCCTTTCTCTCTGTGTCTCTTCCACCTCCCCTTACGCGCCGCCCATGTACAATGCGCGACTAAGGACACGCTTTGCGTATGCAAGGCTTTTGATGTGTTTTGCGGCTGAACGGCTAATGCACAGCTAAGGGCGTGTTTTGCGCATACTCGCTTTTGCCGTGCATTGCTCATGCATGGCTCATGCCACATTGTCAAACTGTGATTCGTTTCAAAATGTGACGACGAAACGCAGTATGACAATTATAAGTATGTAGAAAGAAGTACAACAATTATAATAACTTTTTTTTTTTTTTTTAACAGTAAACTTGAATTTAAACAACTTGTAAAAGATATGTTTTTAACCATATTACACTTTTTAATCGTCATGTATGTATAAATAATGTAACAATGGATTAAGTTTTTGTGAATAAATAGTTGTAAACGATTACATAATGCTTTGTAACATGCAAGTTATATTTGAATCATTAGTGAACCATTTTTTTTAACAATACTAACATTTTTAAATCTGAGGTATGGATGCATAACATAACAGTAAGTCAACTTTATATCAATCAGTATTTTAAACCATTACATAAAGCTTTGTTACGTGCAACTTTTATTTAAAGTACTGTTAAACCACATAGGTATTGAATCCAGAGGAAGGCAAACAGTAAAAAAAAAACATTAAAACTTAGCCAATTGTATCAAAGAAGGGAAAAAATGAATTCCTTCCTGCCCCCAAGAACTGGCGGTCGGATTACTACTTGGATTGATAAGCTGTATTTAATAATACATTTATTTTTTACAACAAATAATCATCCTCCTACTTACATGAACCCTTAAATACATACAATGAAACAACTTTTGTGAGCTTTTAAAAAACAATTTTAACATTACAAACATTAATTTAATGTATTAAAATTTAAACAGTAAAAGTAATAAAGTGCAATGTAACTGTTTTGTGGGGCCAATCCTAAGAAAAGGCCACTTCCACGACATTGCAATACTTTTTTTTTTTTGCATGTCCAAATGGTTCCCTTAAAAAGAGCCCAGCAGACTTTTAATTTTGTCTATAGAATATAACCACAGATTATTGTTGTTGTTTTTTTTTTTTTGTTGTTTTGTTATTGTTGTTGTTTTGTAAAATTCTACATAGAGTTTCGTATATGTGAAATAGTGGTCCTCTAAAAAGAGCCCAAGTGACATTAAATTTCTTTCTGGAAATGAAACCACTATTCTCTATGGGCCTCATTCTATTATCGGCCGTAAATCGGCCGCAAGGCTGCGATTCCTTGCGGGGGTTCCGTTACCTCGCAATTCTATTATACGGCCCCGCAAGGATCTCCTCTTACGGCCGGCCGCATATCTTGCAACCGGCCGTAAGCTCAGAAATCTTTAAAGTCAAAAATAAATTCAAGCCTGCACTGTACAGCTCTGTAAATGCTAGGGATCATATTGGGGGACATGAGGATTAATAGTAACCCCCTCTCAAGCTTGCACATCAGCCCAAATCCGAGTTTACATTAACTGTTTATTTTCCGGCCGCAGCGTGGGCGGGTCTGAGGTGCTGCAAGCACTCTGGACTTTTTACATGCATATTTGACATATATAATAAAAAAATTTTTTACGGATTTGAGTATAGGGGAATGTTGTGCTATTTTTGCTAACACCTACAATCACTTTAAAGTCTCCTCAAAGTGCAGGATGGCTTTATTTGGGCTATATTATGTGCTTAATTGGTGCTAGCGGGACCTTTTTCCTGCAAGTAAGCTGCGGCTCGCTTTTAGCCTTGCAGAGAGGGTTCCCGGAGCAATAGAATAGCAACCAGGCTTTTCTTGCGGTCGAAACTCTTGCGGCCGTTTTAGATCAAAGGCTTTCCTCCGGCGCGTGCGGCCGCAAGAGATAGCAAGGCGCCGGCCGCAAGCCTGCCGGAATCCCCGGCCGGAGGGGAACAGAATAGCAGAATAGCTTGCGGCCGGTCCTTGCGGCCCCGCAGCGCCTACGGCCGATAATAGAATGAGGCCCTATGTTTACAAAATCTCATAGTACACAATGTTTCTTATAAAAATGCGTCCATCGTGTAATAGATCACCCTGACTTGGGTTGTCTTGAATTTAAACTTTAATCACATCTGGATTTGTGCACCTTGAAAAAGCAACATAGAGTTGCCCATGTGCAAAAACAGGTTCCTGTAAAAAAATAGAAACAAGATAGGTATGGTGGCTCTAGGTGTATTTGGGTAGAATGACCCTTGGCTTAGGGTGCTACTAAGGGTCAAAAATACATGTTTAACATTAGAAAAAAAAGAGAAAGAAATAGACCCTTTTGATAGTGCACACCTATGAATCTCAATGGTGTAAGAGACCCAGTTGATTAAAACTTAGCTTTTAATAATTTACTTTAAAAAATGGATGCTATAAAAGCTAAAAATGTAGACGCTGCAATTTGAAACAGGAGGTGGGAAGGGATATAGGGATATAATATGACTGAATTAGTAAAAAGGTATGAATACTCCTTTAAATATAAGGTGCTGTGAGTTTAAGGTGCTTTAATAAAGTGCTATGATAAAGTGCTAAGGGTGCTTACAAAACAAATTATGTTTTGTTTTGCATATAACTTGTGTTAACTTTAAGACAATCGTAATTAATTGTATTTGTAAAGTGCTGGACTGTGCTGTATTGCGTTATATTGCAGGAGTATAGGACTGCCTTTTAGTAGATTGCAATATATCCCATATATTGTTCCTTAATTCCCTATTGTATTAAACTCCTGTTAGGAGTGATTAGATAGCTCAGGGACCTTGCCTTAGTATTAGTTCGGTATTTGGATTGTCACTGTGTCCCTGATAATCTATTTTCCTCCTAAAGCGTGGAGATCGCGGTTAGGACGCCTCGCGATGACGTCACTAACTCGCGTCTCACGTTGCTGCGTCTCTCCCGACGCACGTTTCTCGATTTCCTCAGGGGTTACCGCCATGACACTCAGACATCCCTCTTTATAGTCTCTGTTGTCATGGGAACCAGTTTTTATTAAAACCAACGTTAATTTAATGTTAAAAGTATCTTTAACGGTCTCCAACCTTAGAACATTGCTAACATACACATTATAATATTTTTAAAGCTATGCTTGTTAAAAAGCTTACTATATTAAAATGACATTGCACTGTATCTCATCATATTATTTTGTTATATTTTGAGAGTTATAGGATGTGTATGTTTATAGCCATTATTAAAAGGATTATAAACTATATCTTAAATCCTAACTTGTTATTTAAAAGGTCTTGTAAGATCTCAGCAATAAATACTATTATAGGTATTGCTTGAAGTGACAATATATTAGTGCAAATTAACATATCCCCATCTAGTTCTTCCTTGTATTGTAATATATTTTTCCTCATAAAAAAAAAAAAAAAAAAATTCTAGTAATGGGTGTAACGGAGCAGGAACACGCAGTCCAAAATCTCAGCTGGTATACAATAAATACCCAAGAGGCACTACAGTTTCACCATCCCCGACCTCCCATATTGGACGACACACAATTTGGGAGTCAAATGAATACTGACTTTATTTTGTTATTGCAGAAATATTTATACATCTCTTTGGCCACAGGTAATACCCATGCCCATATTTGGCCACACACAATACACATAAAGAGAACAATAGGGGGGTCACACCTCCCTGGCAACTTTGATACAATCAGACATTGATTCAATTACATTTCTTTGTTCATATCAGAGAATGAAAACACTTTGGAAAATGCAAGGATCCTTTACAACTTTCTTATCTCTTGAATCTCTGTAACAGGATTATCTATTAGCCTAGTTCTGCAAAAGTCTGGCTAATATTCTGCAGAGCATAAACCAGCATACATATAGTAGGATCATATTTTAACCATAATAATCATAAAACAGGGTAAAACAGTGATGGGTTCCGTTACACACCTCCCCCGTGACCATAAGCCGGCATACACGGTCTGATCCCAACGGATCGGCTTGGGGATGTCCGGACAAAAGTATTTGTTGGTCAATTCTCTAGTTTGACAACCCATCAGCATTACTGCAATTCACATTGACTCACATTTCACATATCCCCAGATAGCTGGGATCTGAGCGCACAAAACTACCGAATGGCGCTCAGATCCTATTCACACAGTTCAATTGCCATGTAGCTAAAGTCTTTCCCATAGTCTTTCATCATATGAATGGGCTCCATGGCATAGTTATCTGGGGGTATCACCGCTCCCACAGGGCAAGTACAGAATGACCCCCCTGTATGTAAAGGGCCAGAATGAGTGACATACACTCTGGTATGGCCGAATACTGTGTTTAAAGGGCAATATGTCCCAGGGCCATAGTCGCAGGGCAGGAGGCTGGCAAACAGTCCTCTCCAAGCCAAAGTGGCGAAGGGCACTTCGTCACACATCTCCCCTTTGGGGGGAAGTCTAACCAGGCACCTGGATATTTTGCTGGGGTGATGGTGCAACACGCTGAGGGGACTTGAGGGGCAGAGGCCAGCGGCACTCTGCCCTGATGCCAGCTCTTCTGCTGGTATAACCTGCAGGACCTCCTGCTCTGTACAAGGGACAAAGGGAGGGCAGAGGCCAACTGCACTCTGCCCCGCTGTCAGCTCTTCTGCTGGGGTACTTGGGACATATTCCGGCTCAGTAGCCAGGGAAACGTGGGGGTCAGTGGGGGTTAACATTTCCTCTGTTAACCCTGGGGCCACATTAGAAGTTAGCTGGGGAGGGGAATTTGTACTTACCCCCTCCTCCGGTTGTCCCAGTGACGGTAGTTGGGGATCTGGACAAGCTGTGGGCGCAGAGACCACGGTCCCATCTGCGCCGTCTGGGAGATTGGTGTCTCCCCTGGTTAGGGTAAACTGTCGCTGGGGGGGAAGGACGACACCTTCTGCCCCCTGTGTTTCACACTGCCGCTGGGGGGGAAGGACGACACCTTTGGCCCCCTGGGGTACCCACTGCCGCTGTGGAGGAAGGTCGACACCTTCTGCTCTCTGGGGTACACACTGCCGCTGGGAGGGAAGGACGACACCTTCTGCGCCCTGGGGTTCACACTGTCGCTGAGGGAGAAGGACGACACCTTCTGCCCCCTGGGATTCACACTGCCGCTGGGGGGAAAGGACGACACCTTCTGCCCCCTGGGGTTCACACTGCTGCTGGGGAGGAAGGACGACACCTTCTGCCCCCTGGGGTTCACACTGCTGCTGGGGAGGAAGGACGGCCCCTTCTGCTCCCTGGGGTACACACTGCCGCTGTGGGAGAAGGCCGACACCTTCTGCTCCCTGGGGTACACACTGCCGCTGTGGGGGAAGGCCGACACCTTCAGCTCCCTGGGGTACACACTGCCGCTGGGGAGGAAGGACGACACCTTCAGCTCCCTGGGGTACACACTGCTGCTGGGGAGGAAGGCCGACACCTTCAGCTCCCTGGGGTACACACTGCCGCTGGGGAGGAAGGACGACACCTTCAGCTCCCTGGGGTACACACTGCCGCTGGGGGGAAAGGACGACACCTTCTGCCCCCTGGGGTTCACACTGCCGCTGGGGAGGAAGGACGGCCCCTTCTGCTCCCTGGGGTACACACTGCCGCTGGGGGGGAAGGCCGACACCTTCAGCTCCCTGGGGTACACACTGCTGCTGGGGGGGAAGGATGACACCTTCGGCCCCCTGGGGTACACACTGCCGCTGTGGAGGAAGGACGACACCTTCGGCTCCCTGGGGAACACACTGCCGCTGGGGAGGAAGGACAACACCTTCGGCTCCCTGGGGTACACACTGGCGCTGGGGGGGAAGGACGACACCTTCGGCCCCCTGGGGTACACACTGCTGCTGGGGAGGAAGGACGACACCTTCAGCTCCCTGGGGTACACACTGTCGCTGGGGAGGAGAATTAGTTGGAGTATTCCACGTGGAGCGGTTTCTGTTTCTGGGACAGTCTCTCTGCATGTGACCCTGCTGGTTACACGTGTGGCACCTGATGTACCGTGCAGGGGTTTGGTAGTTCCCACCACCCGGACGCAGTGCTGGGGGGGGGTTAATGGTGGAAGGTGGGTTAGCAGCTCCCAAGATGGACCGCTCCCGTGCCCGCTGCTTTTCCATTATGAATTTGTGGACATCTGTCATTAACCATTCCAAGGTTTTCATGGGAAGCGTACCTGGGAAAAAGGCCAGTCTGCTTTGGAGTTCTCTTCCAAACTCATTCTGTGGGGTAATACGAGGTACTGTAACCATGAGTTCCTTTCTGTCTGCATCCCTGTAGTCCGCGGCCGCCTCCTCCTCCTCATGATGGAACGCTGTCTGAAAACTAGCCGGTTCCATCCTGCTGTAGCCAGGGGCGCTGTACGGATACTAGCGTTGCCCTCAATTTGTACTCCACGGAATGGTGTCTCCTGTAGCTGTCCTTCTGACCGTGGGAACAATCCCGCCACTTGCCAACAAATGTAACGGAGCAGGAACACGCAGTCCAAAATCTCCGCTGGTATACGATAAAATACCCAAGAGGCACTACAGTTTCACCATCCCCGACCTCCCATATTGGACGACACACAATTTGGGAGTCAAATGAATACTGACTTTATTTTGTTATTGCAGAAATATTTATACATCTCTTTGGCCACAGGTAATACCCATGCCCATATTTGGCCACACACAATACACATAAAGAGAACAATAGGGGGGTCACACCTCCCTGGCAACTTTGATACAATCAGACTTTGATTCAATTACATTTCTTTGTTCTTATCAGAGAATGAAAACACTTTGGAAAATGCAAGGACCCTTTACAACTTTCTTATCTCTTGAATCTCTGTAACAGGATTATCTATTAGCCTAGGTCTGCAAAAGTCTGGCTAATATTCTGCAGAGCATAAACCAGCATACATATAGTAGGATCATATTTTAACCATAATAATCATAAAACAGGGTAAAACAGTGATGGGTTCCGTTACAATGGGTTTATATGTTATTAGGGCAATGTCTTGAAAGATATGGTATAATTTTTATATTATTACCCAAAATAAATAAAAATAATAATATTCTTAATATTTTTATTAAATGTTTAACATAGTAAGCAATATCATAATGTGATATTATTAAGTTAGTATCAGCTTTAATACTTAGAACTTATTGGATTTTACTTTTATATATATGGGGAGAAAGTAAAACCTTCATTTAGGCCATCAGGTTTTCTGGTTTTTAATAAATAGATCCATCTTGCTTCCATCTTTAGTAACTCTTTGTCTATGTCCCCTTTTCTGATGGTTTGTTCAATGTGATCTGTAGCCATAAAAGAAAGTACTTTCACATCCCCTTTATGTTTGGTGTTTACATGTATAGCCACTGGTGTATCGTATTCTCTGTTGATACTATAGATGTGTTCCAAAATCCTTCTTCGAAATTCTCTATAGGTTTTACCTATGTATCTCATTCCACATTTGCAAGATATCAGATAAATCACCCACTCTGTTTTGCATGTCATTAAATACTTGACTTGATATATTTGTGTTGCATCTTTTGAGGTGAAAGTTTTAGCTGGCCTTATATACTGACAAGCCTTACAGGATTGACATTTAAAACAGCCTTTTATTTGTTCTAGCCATGTAGTCCTCTTAGGGATCTCCAGATGACTTTTAAATAATACATCTTTTAGGTTAGTAGATCTCCTACTTGTTATTTGAGCATGTTCTCCTATAAAGGGTTTTAGATCTTTATCATTCCTCAATATATCCCAGTGTTTATTGAAAATCTTTTTTACATCGAACCATTTGTCATTATAGGTTCCAATACATCTAATGATGTTATCTTCTTTAGGGGATTTATCCATAAGTAGAGATTCTCTATTGATGTTCTTAGCTCTACCGTAGGCCTTCTTTAATATCTTTTTATTATATCCCCGTTCTTGGAATCTATTTTGTAGGTCCATGGCCTCTATTTCAAACTGTTGTTCTTCTGAGCAATTTCTTTTAATTCTCAGATATTGCCCTACTGGGATTCCTGAGATTAAAGATTTAGGGTGACTACTTGTGGCATGCAAAAGGCTGTTAGTGGATGTTGGTTTCTTGTATGTGTTAGTTGTCAGTTTGCCATTTTCTTCTTTGCTAATTGTAAGGTCTAAAAAGGTTATAGACATCTCATTGACCTCTGAGGTCAAATATAGACCCATATCATTGTGATTTAATTTGTTTATGAATTCTTGCAAATGTTGATGAGTACCACTCCATAGGATTAGCACATCATCTTTTACATTTTTTAAAGTAAATTATTAAAAGCTAAGTTTTAATCAACTGGGTCTCTTACACCATTGAGATTCATAGGTGTGCATTATCCTGTAAAAAAATACCCACAGACTTAAAAGTTTGTTCTTGGGATTTATTTTCTGGTTATGGCAAATGCCATGATAACTGGAAATTGTCTCCTTTGAAGGACAAAAGGCAAACCATATATTCAATAAAGAATTAGAGAAAACAAAAATAATAAAGTTTTCTTTACATTCTTAGGAGACAAGGTCGATTAAAAACTCTTTAAAAACCAAGGGAATAGGAAATGATTCCTTAAAAACATTTAATATTGAATCCCTTATTTTTTTACACTTATGATAAGTACATTTTTAATATTTGAGGGATCAATAGATGATCTTATTTCCTCTTATCTTATCTTGCTAAGTGTTTGATTTATGTTAGGTTTGGCTTCCAGACTTTTAGAGCATATATCTCTCTTTATCAATATTAGAGATATTGTATTTATATCTTGGTGTCCTGTCACCTTAAAATTCTTTTAGACATGTTTTCCATCTTATACAATTCAGTTGTTTTGCATATCTAGCACTCTAGATGTTGTTGTATGGTCCAGATGCCCTTAGAATCTCTATATCAGTTATTTATACTGTATTTGTTTATCTGGTATATTTTTTATATAATAATTCCAGTTCTTATAGTGATTCACTATTGGAGATTGTTTTTAGTATAAAGGTTTTGTAGGGAAAAAGATCTTTAGCTAGATTCCCCACACTTCCATCCCTCTGTTGTATCTATGGCGTTTCTTATAACCCCCATTTCCGGGTATCGCATTAATGTCACGTATTTAAAATCTAATGGTTCTAAATTCATTAAATGCATTCGCCATTTCACAGATTCACAGATTCCTCCTATGCAGTACCAGGCTCTCCCGTGTACTGAAAGTTAGGGCACAAGAAGGTGACTATGAACTCTTAAATCTCGGAGCTAAGCTGGAAGCACTACCTATTAACAGTATACGCGTCTGACGTCAGACGCAACCTTGACGCACGTTTCGTCACGTGGGCGTGACTTTTTCAAAGGGAAGGGCGAAGACCTCGACGGGGCCTCCTATTTATAGCGTAATGGTTGTTATGGTTACCCTTTAACTCTCACCAAGTGAGAAGGGCGTATATAGATATGGAATGACAAACTTAATTTATTTTCTGCCTTATTTTCTTACATTATAGAAATATTTATTATCAATTAGCAATTCCAAGTACCATCTAGGACATATATTTATATCCTTTGTGTTTCCCACCTCTATTATAAGATGTAAACAAAGAGGGGTGGAATGATTACTCTCACTGTGGACATCTTAAATTTTTAATCATTGCATTTTATACCGTGAATACATATCTAGACAAACGTATATATACATAAATATGAATATATATATATATATATATTTTATATTCAGTATGGTCAGAGATAACAAACAGCATAATAATACCATTGCTATGGACATCTTAAATGTTCAGTCCATGCATATAAATAGTGGATACACCTTAAAATTTTTAGTGCTTTTAGTGTTCCATCACATTAATCTTTATTCTTATTATTAATCTTTATTCTTATTATCTTATTAGCTTATTCTTATTATCAATCGTAATTATTTATAGTGCATTTGTGTAATGGTTTTCTAGGTATATCCTTTCTATATCTTAGTTCTTTTTCTATATTGTAGAAAGAAAGAACTCTATGATTCTTATATCCATTTCAAAATAGTCCACCCAGTTATTATGTAATCTTCTCTCAGTTTTCCAACTGAGTACTTTATGGGGTAACTATAGATGTATCTTGGATGATATTGAGTATACTTTTAATACTGAATGTAACTATTAGACATATTTTAAATATTTTATGACGTCATTAGAGAGATTTATAAGAATGCACTAAATGAGAATCCCTCGTTGAGTCCATTTGGTGTTTGTGCCTGTAACTCATAGATCCATTTTGATTCCTTCTTGAGTAGTATAGTATCTAGATCCCCTTTTCTTGGGCCCAATCTGGCTCCATCTATTACACAGAATTTTAGGACAGTGATTATTCTCATGATCACTGAAACTCCACGAGGTGAGATCTTGCATGGAGCATCAGACCGAGGGAGACTGACTGGTATTTTATGTTTCTTCCATTTGTGAATAATCGCACCAACAGTTGTCACCTTCTCACCAAGCTGCTTGGTGATGGTCTTGTGGCCCATTCCAGCGTTGTGTAGGTCTTCAATCTTGTCCCTGACATCCTTGGACAGCTCTTTGGTCTTGGCCATGTTGAAGAGATTGGAATCTGATTGATTGATTGCTTTTGTGGACAGGTGTCTTTTATACAGGTAACAAACTGAGATTAGGAGCACTCCCTTTAAGAGAGTGCTCCTAATCTCAGCTTTTTATCTGTATAAAAGACACCAGGGTGCCAGAAATCCTGCTGATTGATAGGGGATCAAATACTTATTTCACTCACTGACCTGCAAATAAATGTATAACTTTTTTTGACATTCGGTTTTCTTGTTTGTTTTTTTTATTCTGTTTCTCACTGTTAAAATACACCTACCATTAAAATTATAGACTGATCATTTGTTTGTCAGTGGGCAAACGTTCAAAATCAGCAGGGTATCAAATACTTTTTTCCCTCACTGTAACATTACAATGATCCAAGTCTATGCTCCAACAATGGATACTGAAGAGGCTATCCAGTTCTATGAAGATAGTCAGCATGTCTAAGATATCACACCAAGAAAATATGGTACTGTCATCCTAGGAGATTGGAATGCTAAAGTAGGGAACCAAAAGACACCTGGAACAACTGGCAAGTTTGGCCTTGGAGTACAAAATTAAGCAGGTCAGAGATTAGTAGAATGTTGTCAAGATCATTGCCTGGTCATACCAAAACCCCTCTTCCAACAGCTTCTGAGAGGACTGTAGACATGGACATCACCAGATGAACAACATAGAAATCAGATTGACTATATACTTTGCAGCCAAAGATGGAGGAGCTCTATACAGTTAGCAAAAACAAGATCTGGAGCTGACTGCGGCTCAGACCATGAGCTTTCTTATTGCAAAGCTCAATACTAAAAAAAAAAAATCTAAATTTTAAAGCTCAATACTAAACTGAAGAAAAGAGGAAAAATTCATCAGACCAAGTAGATACAATTTTTTTTTTAAACCTTATGAATTTAGAGTGGGGGTAAAGAATAGATTTAAGATAGCCTGTAAAGAAGCCCACAAGACTTACAACTATGCTATCGTTATTAAATTGCTATGATTTCACTGGCGTTTAAACCTATAACCCACAAACGGAGCCAAAAAGTCTACCGGTACTAGAGATGACCATCAAGGGGGTTAAGGTCTTATCCATAGCACTGTAAATGCAAATATCAACACACTACTGTACATAAAATGAAAGGGAGAGTTATTTTAGGTATTAATATTAATAGCAAAACATTCTCAATCTCGTAAATCTGCTATATCAATTTTTTTTTAATGATTCATTTCCGTGTTATGTCGAACCCGGCAATCAATGTGTTAATAGATATAATGGAACTTGCATGGACTAGATTATTGTATTGACTGATTTATTAATTTTGCATTATTTCTGGAATGCAGGTCCGATCGAAACTGGTAAAAGAAACCCGTAAGGCTTTGAAATCTAATCTCCATTTTTCAGTGATGTAATGATGATAATCTCTTTTACCATTGGCTTCGTCTAAACCCCTTTCTATGGGTTTGACTAATTGATCATGTTCATGGCCGCACATGTAACGTGCGCAAGAATGATTTACGGGCTTGCGACTCCGGCCCGTAACTCGCGGCATGGTTTAATGTAATAGGTCTGTAACACAGCCGAATTTCAAGCATGCAGGCTTTGCGGGTATCCTGTAGAGGTTACGGGCTATGTGGCTAATGGAAGATAGAATGCCTGAAGAACTTTGGACCGATGTTTTAAACATTATCCAGGAAACAGCAACAAAGAATATCCCTAAAAGAAAGTAAAGTAAGAAGTCATACTAGTCGTCTGATGAGGCTTTGAAAGTAGCCCAGGAAAGAAGGAAAGCGAAAGGTAGTGGCGATAAGAAAAGATTTGTCCAACTGAATGCAGAATTCCAGAGAATAGCAAGAAGAGACAAGGAGACATTCTACAATGAGTGATGTAAAGAGATCAAAGAAGATAATCAAGGGTAAATCAGGAGATCTCTTCAAGAAAACTGGGAACCTAAAAGGCACCTTTCATGTCAAAGTGGACGTGATAAAAGACAAAAATTGTAGGGGCTTAACATAAGAAGATCAGATAAAGAAGGGGTGGCAGGAATACACTGAAAATCTATATAGGAAGGATCTAAACAACATTGATAACCTCAATTGTCCAATGAGCTGGAGCCATACATCTTGGAGAGCAAAGTGAGATGAGCCCTAACATGTCTTGCTAATAATAAGGCTGCAGAAGGTGATGGAATCCGAAATGAACTATTCAACATTCTACAGGATGATGCTGTGAAAGTGTTACTTGCGTTATGCCAACACATTTGGAAAACTCAACAATGGCCAATAGACTGGAGAAGGTCAGTCTAATCCCAATCCCACAAAAAGAGAGTGCCAAAGAGTGCTCAAATTATTGAACAATTTCACATGCCAGTAAGGTAATGCTTAAGATCCTACAAGCTCGACTCCAACAATATATGGACTGGGAGCTACCAGATGTGCAAGCCGGGTTTTGCAGAGGAAGAGACACAAGATATCAAATTGCCAATGTTCAATGGATAATAGAGAAAGCAAGAGAGTTCCAGAAAAACATTTACTTGTGCTTCATAGACTACTCTAAAGCATTTGACTGTGTGGATCACAACAAAATGTGGCATGTTTTTAAAGAGATGAGAGTACCAGATTATCTCATCCTCCTCCTAAGGAATCTGTATGTCGACCAAGAAGCCATGGTCAGAACCAAACATGGGACAACAGAGTGGTCGGAAAGATCGGAAAGGGAGTGAGACAAGGTTATTCAACTTATATGCAGAGTACATCATGCATAATCGACGCCTTTGAATTCTGTTGTTGCCGAAAACTACATAAAGTCCCTTGGACTGCAAGAAGATCCAATAAATCAGTACTTCAGGAAATCAAGACAAACTGTTCACTAGAAGGTATGATTATCAGGCTGAAGCTCACATATTTTGGCCATATCATAAGAAGGCAGGATTCCCTAGAAAAGACTCTGATTCTGGGAAAGATTGAAGGCACAAGAAGAAGGGAACGATAGAGGTGGAGATGGATAGATGGGGTCACTGAAGCAATGAAAATGAACTTGATGAAGCTCAGAGGGGCAGTGACTGAGAGATGTACCTGGCGTGCTGTGGTCCATAGAGTCACGGAGAGAAACCCGAGTGCAGACCTCCGTTAGTTGTTTTTTTTAGAGCGCAGATTCTTCCAGGGCCCAGCCGTGGCAGAAGAGGAGGAGGTAGGGGACATCGCAGGGAGGTAAGTTGAATGTATATTATGTTTTTTTATTTTATGTATGTATTTAGTAGTAATGTAATGTTTATTTTTAACAGGGGCTGTGCCGGAGGAGAAATTAAGAATAAGGATGGGGACATGCTGGAAAGGTGAGTAGAATATTTAGAATGTTTATTTATTAGATGTAAATGTGTTGTACTAATTTGTTTTTTTCTTTTTTCCTAGGCTCCTGATCAGAAGGGACATCTGCAAAGGTAAGTAGTCTTAATTATTTTATTTTAGGTTAGATTTAGGTTTTCGGTATGTATATAGGATTTATTTTATTTTATATAGAGGGGATGTATATATATTAGAATTTATTGTATTTTATATAGAGGGGGTGTAAGTAGGTTAGATAGGATTTATTGTATTTTAGATAGAGGGGATGTATGTATGTTAGATACCATTTAATGTATTTTAGATAGTGGGGTATTTATGTGTTGTTTAGATAGGGGTTATTGTATTGTATTTAATTTGTATTGTAATGTAATGTATATATATATATATATATATATATATATATATATATATATATATATATATATATTGTGTGTATTTCCTTTTCAGGTGTGTATTTTTGTTTCTGTAGTGGGGGGGTTGTAATGTAGTTTTTTTTTATTTTCTGTAATGTTGTTTGTTTATTTTTTGTGACTTAGGTTCTTTTATTTTCAGTAATGTTGATTGATTATTTTTTGTGACTTAGGTTTTATTTTTTTGTGAGTTAGATTTTATTATTTTCTGGTATTAGTGAGGAGGGGGGTTTATTAGGGGGTAGGTAGTGTAGGTAGGTAGTGTATGTGTTAATAGGTTAGTGTAGAGGGAGGTTACTTTATATTTCATGGTTTATTGGGGGGGGGGGTATAGTGCAGTGTAGTGTTTGTACTTAGCGTCATGAGGGTTCTTGAGGACCGCCATGGAACTTATGGAGTTAATGTTAGGATTGTAACTGCCCCATAAGGGTCTTTATATACCCTTATGGGACTGATGGAGTTAGATAGACGCTTATAAGGGTCTGTGTAGACCCACATAACATAAAGGGTTAAATAGGCTTAGATGGGGTTGAATAGGCCCAGTTACAGTTCAATAGGCCCAGTTAGGGTTACATAGGTACTGTTAGGGTTAACTGTGTACTGTTAGGATTAAATAGGCCCAGGGTTGGGTTATGTGGTATAGTTAGGGTTAATAGTGTAGTGCTTACACTTTGTGGCATGAGGGCCCTGGATGACCCTCATGACACTTATAGTGTTATTACATGGGTTAATTAATGTAATTTAGGGGTCTATATAGACCCCTATTGAACTGATAGAGTTAATTATTGGCTTATGCGGGTATGTATTGACCCCCATGAGTGACAGGGTTAATTAAGTGTTTATGTGGGTCTGTATTGACCCCCATGAGTGACAGGGTTAATAAAGGGTTTACGGGCATCTGTATTGACCCCCATGAGTGACTTGGTTAATTAATGGAGAGATAGAGAGAGAGAGGGAGAGACAGAGAGAGAGGCAGACAGACAGAGACAGACAGACAGAGAGATAGACAGGCAGAGAGAGACAAACAGAGAGACACATACAGAGAGAGAGTGACAGTAAAAGAGAGAGAGAAAGTTTGAGTAAGAGAGATAGAGAGACAGACAGGCAGAGGGAGAGTGAGAGAGGCAGAGAGCGAGATACAGGATTAAATAGGCCCAGGGTTGGGTTAATGGGGTATAGTTAGAGTTAATAGTGTAGTGCTTACACTTTGTGTCCTGGATGACCCTCATGGTACTTATAGTGTTATTACATCGGTTAATTAGTGTCCTATAGAGGTCTATATAGACCCCTATTGAATTGATAGAGTTAATTATTGGCTTAAGGGGCTCTGTATTGACCCCCATGAGTCACAGGGTTTATTAAGGGCTTATGGGGGTCTGTATTGACCCCCATGAGTGACAGGGTTAATTAAGGGCTGATGGGGGTCTATATTGACCCCCATGAGTGACAAGGTTAATTAAGGGATTATGGGGATCTGTATTGACCCCCATGAGTGACAGGGTTAATTAACGGTTTATGGGGGTCTGTAGTGACCCCCATGAGTGATAGCGTTAATTAAGGTGTTATGGGGGTCTGTATTGATCCCCATGAGTGACAGGGTTAATGAAGGGCTTCTGGGGGTCTGTATTGACCCCCTATGAGTGACAGGGTTAATTAATGGATTATGGGGGTCTGTATTGACCCCCACTAGTGACAGGGTTAATTAAGGGATTATGGGGTCTGTATTGTCCCCATGATTGATAGGGATAATTAATGGATTATGGGGGTCTGTATTGACCCCCATGTGTGACAGGGTTAATGAAGTGCTTATGGGGATCTGTATTGACCCCCACGAGTGACAGGGTTAATTAAGGGATTATGGGGTCTGTATTGTCCTCATGAGTGATTGGGTTAATTATGGGGTGATGAGTGATAGGGTTATCTTTATCACGGGTCCTTTAAGGACCTCTCCAGTCCTTTAAGGACCCGCAAGGCGGGAAATTAACATTTTGATTGCAGCGGGGGTCCACGATTATTCTGTGTATCAGTGTGTTTTTCATGTTTTGGGGTTTGCACCTGTTCTGGGGTTTAGTGCGTTGTTTTTTAACCTTGGGTATTTTTATTTCTAAGTCCCCCGTTTCGTAATGTTAGCTTGCAGGCAATGAGGGAGAGGAGGAGGGGAAGAGAGACACAGGGTAAGGAGAGGAGGAAGGGAAGGGAGACACCGCCACTGTGACGGTAATTTGGGGATCTGGGGGGTTCATTTTAGGTGCCGGTGGTGGTACTTAAAGTACCCCCGCTGGCGGCCTTAACTGTTTGTGTGCCATGGGCCCTTTAAGGACCTGCGGCAGGGACTTGACACATTTTAAATGCAGTGGGGGACACTATCGTGACCCACACTGCAAGGGTTAATGTCGGGACAATGCCTGGGTCCCCCATGGGGACCCCCAGCATGGGCTTAATGTGAGCACACATCGGGAGTCTCTGCAAGGGGTTAATGCGGGGATCCGAACTTATCTTGGATCTCTTGGCCCCAAGTTCTAGGTGAGTGTTTTTATTGTATTATTGTGTGTATCAGTGTGTTTTTCATGTTTTGGGGTTTGCACCTGTTCTGGGGTTTAGTGCGTTGTTTTTTAACCTCGGGTATTTTTATTTCTAAGTCCCCCGTTTCGTAATGTTAGCTTGCAGGCAATGAGGGAGAGGAGGAGGGGAAGAGAGACACGGGGTAAGGAGAAGAGGTGGGGAAGAGAGATACAGGGTAAGGAGAAGAGGAGGGGAAGAGAGACACGGGGTAAGGAGAGGAGGAAGGGAAGAGAGACACAGGGTAAGGAGAGGAGGAGGGGAAGAGAGACACAGGGTAAGGAGAGGAGGAGGGGAAGAGAGACACAGGGTAAGGAGAGGAGGAGGGGAAGAGAGACACAGTAAGGAGAGGAGGAGGGGAAGAGAGACACAGGGTAAGGAGAGGAGGAGGGGAAGAGAGACACAGGGTAAGGAGAAGAGGAGGGGAGAGAGACACAGGGTAAGGAGAGGAGAAGGGGAAGAGACACAGGATAAGGAGAGGAGGAGGGGAAGAGAGACACAGGGTAAAGAGAGGAGGAGGGGAAGAGAGACACAGCGTAAGGAGAGGAGGAGGGGAAGAGAGACACAGGGTAAGGAGAAGAGGAGGGGAGAGAGACACAGGGTAAGGAGAGGAGAAGGGGAAGAGACACAGGATAAGGAGAGGAGGAGGGGAAGAGAGACACAGGGTAAAGAGAGGAGGAGGGGAAGAGAGACACAGGGTAAGGAGAGGAGGAGGGGAAGAGAGACACAGGGTAAGGAGGAGAGGAGGGGAAGAGAGACACAGGGTAAGGAGAGGAGGAGTTGAAGAGAGACACAGGGTAAGGAGAGGAGGAGGGGAAGAGAGAGACACAGGGTAAGGAGAGGAGGAGGTGAAGAGAGACACATGGTAAGGAGAGGAGGAGGGGAAGAGAGACACAGGGTAAGGAGAGGAGGAGGGGAAGAGAGACACCGGGTAAGGAGAGGAGGAGAAGAGAGACACAGGGTAAGGAGAGGAAGAGGGGAAGAGAGACACAAGGTAAGGAGAGGAGGAGGGGAAGAGAGACACAGGGTAAGGAGAAGAGGAGGGGGAGAGAGACACAGGGTAAGGAGAGGAGAAGGGGAAGAGACACAGGGTAAGGAGAGGAGGAAGGGAAGAGAGACACAGGGTAAGGTGAAGAGGAGGGGGATAGAGACACAGGGTAAGGAGAGGAGGAGGGGAAGAGAGACACAGGGTAAGGAGAAGAGGAGGGGAAGGGAGACACACAGGGTAAGGAGAGGAGGCGGGGAAGAGAGACACAGGGTAAGGAGAGGAGGAGGGGAAGAGAGAGACACAGGTTAAGGAGAGGAGGAGGGGAAGAGAGACACAGGGTAAGGAGAGGAGGAGGGGAAGAGAGACACAGTAAGGAGAGGAGGAGGGGAAGAGAGACACAGGGTAAGGAGAGGAGGAGGGGAAGAGAGACACAGGGTAAGGAGAAGAGGAGGGGAGAGAGACACAGGGTAAGGAGAGGAGAAGGGGAAGAGACACAGGATAAGGAGAAGAGGAGGGGAAGAGAGACACAGGGTAAAGAGAGGAGGAGGGGAAGAGAGACACAGCGTAAGGAGAGGAGGAGGGGAAGAGAGACACAGGGTAAGGAGAAGAGGAGGGGAGAGAGACACAGGGTAAGGAGAGGAGAAGGGGAAGAGACACAGGATAAGGAGAGGAGGAGGGGAAGAGAGACACAGGGTAAAGAGAGGAGGAGGGGAAGAGAGACACAGGGTAAGGAGAGGAGGAGGGGAAGAGAGACACAGGGTAAGGAGGAGAGGAGGGGAAGAGAGACACAGGGTAAGGAGAGGAGGAGTTGAAGAGAGACACAGGGTAAGGAGAGGAGGAGGGGAAGAGAGAGACACAGGGTAAGGAGAGGAGGAGGTGAAGAGAGACACATGGTAAGGAGAGGAGGAGGGGAAGAGAGACACAGGGTAGGGAGAGGAAGAGAGACACAGGGTAAGGAGAAGAGGAGGGGAAGGGAGACACACAGGGTAAGGAGGAGAGGAGGGGAAGAGAGACACAGGGTAAGGAGAGGAGGAGTTGAAGAGAGACACAGGGTAAGGAGAGGAGGAGGGGAAGAGAGAGACACAGGTTAAGGAGAGGAGGAGGGGAAGAGAGACACAGGGTAAGGAGAGGAGGAGGGGAAGGGAGACACGGGGTAAGGAGAGGAGGAGGGGAAGAGAGACACCGGGTAAGGAAAGGAGGAGGGGAAGAGAGACACAGGGTAAGGAGAGGAGGAGGGGAAGAGAGACACAAGGTAAGGAGAGGAGGAGGGGAAGAGAGACACAGGTTAAGGAGAAGAGGAGGGGGAGAGACACGGTAAGGAGAGGAGAAGGGGAAGAGACACAGGGTAAGGAGAGGAGGAAGGGAAGAGAGACACAGGGTAAGGAGAAGAGGAGGGGGGAGAGACACAGGGTAAGGAGAGGAGGAGGGGAAAAGACACAGGGTAATTAGAGGAGGAGGGGAAGATAGACACAGGGTAAGGAGAGGAAGAGGGGAAGAGAGACACAGGGTAAGGAGAAGAGGAGAGGAAGAGAGACACAGAAAGGAGAGGAGGAGGGAAAGAGAGACACAGGGTAAGGAGAGGAGGAGGGGAAGAGAGACAAAGGATAAGGAGAGGAGGAGGGGAAGAGAGACACAGGGTAAGGAGAGGAAGAGAGACACAGGGTAAGGAGAAGAGGAGAGGAAGAGAGACACAGAAAGGAGAGGAGGACGGAAAGAGAGACACAGGTTAAGGAGAGGAGGAGGGGAAGAGAGACAAAGGGTAAGGAGAGGAGGAGTGGAAGAGAGACACAGATTAAGGAGAGGAGGAGGGGAAGAGACACAGGGTAAGGAGAGGAGGAGCGGAAGAGAGACACAGGGTAAGGAGAGGAGGGGAAGAGAGACACAGGGTAAGGAGAAGATGAGGGGAAGAGAGACACAGGGTAAGGAGAGGATGAGAGACACAGGGTAAGGAGAGGAGGAGGGGAAGAGAGACACAGGTTAAGGAGAGGAGGAGGGGAAGAGAGAGACACAGGGCAAGGAGAGGAGGAGCGGAAGAGAGACATAGGGTAAGGAGAAGATGAGGGGAAGAGAGACACAGGGTAAGGAGAGGAAGAGAGACACAGGGTAAGGAGAGGAGGAGATGAAGAGAGACACAGGGTAAGGAGAGGAGATGGGGAAGAGAGACACAGGGTAAGGAGAGGAGGAGGGGAAGAGAGACACAGGGTAAGGAGAAGAGGAGGGGAGAGAGACACAGTGTAAGGAGAGGAGAATGGGAAGAGACACATGGTAAGGAGAGGAGGAGGGGAAGAGAGACACAGGGTAAAGAGAGGAGGAGGGGAAGAGAGACACAGCGTAAGGAGAGGAGGAGGGGAAGAGAGACACAGGCTAAGGAGAGGAAGAGAGACTCAGGGTAAGGAGAGGAGGAGGAGAAGAGAGACACAGGGTAAGGAGAGGAAGAGGGGAAGAGAGATACAGGGTAAGGAGAGGAGGAGGGGAAGAGAGACACAGGGTAAGGAGAGGAAGAGGGGAAGAGAGAGAGAGACACAGGGTAAGGAGAGGAGGAGGGGAAGAGAGAGAGAGACACAGGGTAAGGAGAGGAGGGGGGGAAGAGAGAGAGAGGGTAAGTAGAGGACGAGAGACACAGAAAGGAGAGGAGGAGGGGAAGAGAGACACATGGTAAGGAGAGGAGGAGGGGAAGAGAAACACAGGGTAAGGAGAGGAGGAGGGGAAGAGAGACACAGGGTAAGGAGAGGAGGAGGAGAAGAGACACAGGGTAAGGAGAGGAGGAGGGGAAGAGAGACACAGGGTAAAGAGAGGAGGAGGGGAAGAGAGACACAGGGTAAGGAGAAGAGGAGGGGAAGAGAGACACAGGGTAAGGAGAGGAGGAGGAGAAGAGAGACACAGGGTAAGGAGAGGAGATGGGCAAGAGAGACACAGGGTAAGGAGAGGAGGATGGGAAGAGAGACACAGGGTAAGGAGAGGAGGAGGGGAAGAGAGACACAGGGTAAGCAGAGGAGGAGTGGAAGAGAGACACAGGGTAAGGAGAGGAGGAGGGGAGGAGAGACACAGGGTAAGGAGAGGAGGGGAAAAGAGACACAGGGTAAGGAGAGGAGGAGGGGAAGAAAGTCACAGGGTAAGGAGAGGACGAGAGACACAGAAAGGAGGGGAGGAGGGGAAGAGAGACACAGGCTAAGGAGAAGAGGAGGGCCCGATTTAATGGAAGGTTTACGGTCCCTTATCCACTCTCTGACGCCTGGGGATAATTTCTCAAAACAATGTTCCAGCAGGAACATCTGCAGCACCTCTTCCCCGGATACGGCTTGACACCCCGCCATCCAGTGAGCGGCTGTGCGGTGTACTTTACATGCCCATTCGACGTAGGAATCCCCAGTTAGTTTGGCAGTGTCTCTGAACCGCCTCCGGTATGCCTCCGGTGTAACGGCATACCGGGAGAGCAAAGCTTCCTTTACAGCCACATAATCCCCGATCTCCTCATCAGCAATGGCCCGAAAAGCGTCACTGGCCCAGCCGGATAGCTTTCCGAACAATATTGTAACCCAGTCTTCTGCGGGTACCTTGTGTAGCGCACATTGCCGCTCAAAATCAGCAAGATACCCATCAATCTCCCCTTCTGTTTCAATGAAGGATTTAAAAGCAAACTGTACCTTTCTTTTCTCCACCGGGGATGCTAGAACTGGAGCTGCTGCAGCACCGCTTTGGCGTCGCAGGTTAGCATCTACAGCGTCCATGACCCGACTGATGATCTCTGGAGACGGGTTGGGACCATAATGAGCCAGTCTGATTCTTACCGCCCGGTCAAAGCTTGCCTCTTTGGGGATTCTGTCAGCTGTGCAGGCTCTTGTGAATGCCCCTGTCCTGGCTGCTCCAGTCCCTAACAAACGTTTTCTTGTTCATACAGATGCTTCCATGTATGGACTGGGGGCTGTGCTGAGCCAGGTCGGGGAAGATGGAGGAGAGCACCCTGTCGCATATCTCAGCAGAAAGTTATTACGTCGGGAAGTGAGCTATGCGGCAGTAGAGAAGGAGTGTTTAGCCCTGGTCTGGGCATTGAAGAAGTTGAGTCCCTATTTATACGGACAGGAATTTTCCCTTATAACGGACCACAATCCCCTTGTCTGGCTTAACTGGGTCTCAGGAGACAATGGTAGGCTGCTGCGGTGGAGTTTAGCCCTACAACCTTATAACTTCATTATCAGCTACCGACCCGGTAAGCAGAACGGGAATGCTGATGGATTGTCCCGGCAAACTGACATCCCTACCACCTCCTAGTCCGGTCATCCCCAAGTTGACCCGCCGAAGGGTCAATCCGGGTCTGCCGGAGTGTCCCACATGGAGGGAGCCGTGTGACAGATCCATCTGTATAGTATAAATATTAAACGTGTATGTACCCCTAGACATGGATATATCCCTTACAATGTCCCCCCATGCATGATGTTTATACTCATTTTAATGAGAATCAGGTGATAGAGTCAATGTGATGAGTGAGTGGTATGTGAGTGGCATGACCGGTGAGTTATGGGGACAAATATGAAAATGTGTTACAGATTAGTACCAGCCCCATCTATGAGCGGGGAGTGACTGGTTCCAGATGGTTGGAGGGCAAAGGTTATCTAACATGCACAGCAGTAGGTCAGACATACAGGCACCAACTATATGGCCTGTCTACAGAGTTTCTCTGCCCCAGAACCAGGGGCAGAGAGAGACAGAGAAGACATGTTCTTCCTTCCCTACCTGTGCAAGAATGAATTAGGTTGACGCCCCTAAAGGCGGCCCTGGGGGAGGAGACTAAAAGTTCCCACGGATTAGCCCCGTCTGATTAGACAGAGGTAATTAGCTGATTCTAAGAGTTACTCCATTGGCCCAGAGGGGAATGGGGGTTTGGCTAAAGGTAGCCACTCCCTATAATGTGTTGGGCAAGGTTTTAAATAAGCTGAACTGATTCAATAAAGTTTTCTTAATTTTCATCACAACTTGAGTAAAGATGTATTATTTACCTAAGGACACATGCTGGTAGTAAAGATCGTCAGACTTACTATCCAGGCTGCCGAGCGCACACTACCCAAATGCTGGGACATATAGGTCTTTGTACCTTAACACAGTGTAAGGAGAGAAAGAGAGACACAGGGTAAGGAGAGAAAGAGAGACACAGGGTATGGAGAGAAAGAGAGACACAGGGTAAGGAGAGAAAGAGAGACACAGGGTAAGGAGAGAAAGAGAGACACAGGGTAAGGAGATGAGGAGGGGAAGAGAGACACAGGGTAAGGAGAGAAAGAGAGACACAGGGTTATTAGAGAAAGAGAGACACAGGGTAAGGAGAGGAGGAGGGGAAGAGACACAGGGTAAGGAGAGGAGGAGGGGAAGAGACACAGGGTAAGGAGAGGAGGAGGGGAAGAGACACAGGGTAAGGAGAGGAGGAGGGGAAGAGACACAGGGTAAGGAGAGGAGGAGTGGAAGAGACACAGGGAAGGGAGAGGACTAAGTGCTGCGAGTAAAGGCTTTTATGGGGTTTGTTGTTACAGAGGTGAAGCGCCGTAGGACTAAGTGCTGCGAGATAACTGTTGTGTGGGGTAGTTTTGTTACAGAGGTGAGGCGCCGTAGGACTAAGTGCTGCGAGATAACTGTTGTGTGGGGTAGTTTTGTTACAGAGGTGAGGCGCCGTAGGACTAAGTGCTGCGAGATAACTGTTGTGTGGGGTAGTTTTGTTACAGAGGTGAGGCGCCGTAGGACTAAGTGCTGCGAGATAACGGTTGTGTGGGGTGGTTTTGTTACAAAGTGAGGCGCTGTAGGACTAAGTGCTGCGAGATAACGGTTGTGTGGGGTGATTTTGTTACAGAGGTGAGGCGCCGTAGGACTAAGTGCTGCGAGATAACGGTTGTGTGGGGTGGTTTTGTTACAAAGTGAGGCGCCGTAGGACTAAGTGCTGCGAGATAACGGTTGTGTGGGGTGGTTTTGTTACAAAGTCAGGCGCCGTAGGACTAAGTGCTGCGAGATAACGGTTGTGTGGGGTGGTTTTGTTACAAAGTCAGGCGCCGTAGGACTAAGTGCTGCGAGATAACTGTTGTGTGGGGTGGTTTTGTTACAAAGTGAGGCGCCGTAGGACTAAGTGCTGCGAGATAACTGTTGTGTGGGGTGGTTTTGTTACAAAGTGAGGCGCCGTAGGACTAAGTGCTGCGAGATAACTGTTGTGTGGGGTGGTTTTGTTACAAAGTGAGGCGCCGTAGAGCCTCCACCTCCGCTTTGCGAGGGTCCGCAGTTGCGGCCAGCGTTGGACAATTATAAAATGTGATCAGTGCCTGGAATTAAAGTGACACAACAAAGGCTCCAGTTATTACACAAATAAAACATATAAATGTACATAAAAGAGACCCTAAATCCATGAATACTGCTCCGCACCATCATATAGAGGAGACAAAACCAAGAAGAAAATCTGTAAAATCTGAAGCTGTTTTCCACTAATTGTTTTTATATGCTGCAGTGTTAGCTTTTACAGCACTTTTTATTTCCTTGAGTCTTACCAGGAGAGGATGCATTACAGGATTTAATGTGTTTATGAGGACAAGCTCTCAGGTCCTGAAAGGACAATAAATATACATCCTCCTTCTTAGTGCTTATGCATTGAGTTCACTACAATAATAATTTTTACTTTGGAAATGTCTAAATGTCCCAGAAATAATCTCACTGTTTTTGCTGTGACAATGGGAGCTTTATTGCCATTTGCAGGGTGCTTGTGATTTTTGGTGCTTGCAGGTCCTGCCAACGTTAGGAGATCCATAGAACTGATATCTAGGACTGATTGGCAATCTTTGTGTTATACAAGAAGTCTTATAAAAGAGAGAAAGAGACATACAGAGTGAGAGAGAGAGAGACAGGCAGAGTGAGAGAGACAGACATACAGAGAGATACACAGAGAGACAGACAGAGTGAGAGAGACAGACAGAGAGAGCGCTGGTTAATGTTTCCTGCAGGCTCTGAAATAGTTAAAGGCAGTCAGACCGAAAGTGAAAGAAAGTCAGAAGATTCTGGGACCGAGATAAAAAACAAGACACAGAACAGAGAGAGAGCAGCTGGAAGGTAAGGGGTTAAATGGGGTAGACTGGGGGAGACTGAGAGAGAATGATTATATAGAGGGTTATATGAAAGGGAGAGATAAATATAATTGTATAATGTGAAAGAGAGTGAATTAGGGGAGAGGGTGAAGGACAGGCAGAGAGAGACACTGACAGAGAGACGGGGGAGAGACTGACAGAGAGACAGAAGAAGAGACTGACAGAGTGACAGGAGGAGAAACTGACAGAGAGACGGAGGAGAGACTGACAGAGAGACAGGAGCAGAGACTGACAGAGAGACGGGGGAGAGACTGACAGAGAGACGGGGGAGAGACTGACAGTGAGACAGGAGGAGAGACTGACAGAGTGACAGGAGGAGAAACTGACAGTGAGACGGAGGAGAGACTGACAGAGAGACAGGAGCAGAGACTGACAGAGAGACGGGGGAGAGACTGACAGAGAGACGGGGGAGAGACTGACAGAGAGACAGGAGGAGAGACTGACAGTGAGACGGAGGAGAGACTGACAGAGAGACAGGAGCAGAGACTGACAGAGAGACGGGGGAGAGACTGACAGAGAGACGGGGGAGAGACTGACAGAGAGACAGGAGGAGAGACTGACAGTGAGACGGGGGAGAGACTGACAGAGAGACAGAAGAAGAGACTGACAGAGTGACAGGAGGAGAGACTGACAGTGAGACAGGAGGAGAGACTGACAGTGAGACAGGAGGAGAAACTGACAGAGAGACAGGGGAGAGACTGACAGAGAGACAGGAGCAGAGACTGACAGAGAGACAGGGGGAGAGACTGACAGAGAGACAGGAGGAGAGACTGACAGAGTGACAGGAGGAGAAACTGACAGTGAGACAGGAGGAGAGACTGACAGAGAGACAGGAGCAGAGACTGACAGAGAGACGGGGGGAGAGACTGACAGTGAGACAGGAGGAGAGACTGACAGAGTGACAGGAGGAGAAACTGACAGTGAGACAGGAGGAGAGACTGACAGAGAGACAGGAGCAGAGACTGACAGAGAGACAGAAGAAGAGACTGACAGAGTGACAGGAGGAGAGACTGACAGTGAGACAGGAGGAGAGACTGACAGAGTGACAGGAGGAGAAACTGACAGAGAGACGGAGGAGAGACTGACAGAGAGACAGGAGCAGAGACTGACAGAGAGACGGGGGAGAGACTGACAGTGAGACAGGAGGAGAGACTGACAGAGTGACAGGAGGAGAAACTGACAGTGAGACGGGGGAGAGACTGACAGAGAGACAGAAGAAGAGACTGACAGAGTGACAGGAGGAGAAACTGACAGTGAGACGGGGGAGAGACTGACAGAGAGACAGGAGCAGAGACTGACAGAGAGACGGGGGAGAGACTGACAGTGAGACAGGAGGAGAGACTGACAGAGTGACAGGAGGAGAGACTGACAGTGAGACAGGGGAGAGACTGACAGAGAGACAGAAGAAGAGACTGACAGAGTGACAGGAGGAGAGACTAACAGAGAGACGGGGGAGAGACTGACAGAGAGACAGGAGGAGAGACTGACAGAGAGACAGGAGGAGAGACTGACAGAGAGACGGGGGAGAGACTGACAGAGAGACGGGGGAGAGACTGACAGAGAGACGGAGGAGAGACTGACAGAGAGACGCGGGGAGAGACTGACAGAGAGTCAGGAGGAGAGACTGACAGAGAGACAGAAGAAGAGACTGACAGAGTGACAGGAGGAGAGACTGACAGTGAGACGGGGGAGAGACTGACAGAGAGACGGAGGAGAGACTGACAGAGAGACAGGAGGAGAGACTGACAGAGAGACGGGGAGAGACTGACAGAGAGACAGGAGGAGAGACTGACAGAGAGACAGGAGGAGAGACTGACAGAGAGACAGGGGAGAGACTGACAGAGAGACGGGGGAGAGACTGACAGAGAGACAGGAGGAGAGACTGACAGAGAGACAAGAGGAGAGACTGACAGAGAGACAGGGAGAGACTGACAGTGAGACAGGAGGAGAGACGGGGGAGAGACTGACAGAGAGAAAGGGGGAGAGACTGACAGAGAGACAGGAGGAGAGACTGACAGTGAGACAGGAGGAGAGACTGACAGAGAGAAAGGGGGGAGAGACTGACAGAGAGACAGGAGGAGAGACTGACAGAGAGACAGGAGGAGAGACTGACAGTGAGACGGGAGAGAGACTGACAGAGAGACGGGGGAGAGACTGACAGAGAGACAGGAGGAGAGACTGACAGAGAGACAGGAGGAGAGACTGACAGAGAGAAAGGGGGGAGAGACTGACAGAGAGACAGGAGGAGAGACTGACAGAGAGACAGGAGGAGAGACTGACAGTGAGACGGGAGAGAGACTGACAGAGAGACGGGGGAGAGACTGACAGAGAGACGGGGGAGAGACTGACAGAGAGACAGGAGGAGAGACTGACAGAGAGACAGGAGGAGAGACTGACAGAGAGACAGGAGGAGAGACTGACAGAGAGACGGGGAGAGACTGACAGAGAGACTGGAGGAGAGACTGACAGAGAGACGGGGAGAGACTGACAGAGAGACAGGAGGAGAGACTGACAGAGAGACGGGGAGAGACTGACAGAGAGACAGGAGGAGAGACAGGAGGAGAGACTGACAGAGAGACGGGGGAGAGACTGACAGAGAGACAGGAGGAGAGACTGACAGGGAGACAGGAGGAGAGACTGACAGAGAGACGGGAGGAGAGACTGACAGTGAGACAGGAGGAGAGACTGACAGTGAGACGGGGGAGAGACTGACAGAGAGACAGGAGGAGAGACTGACAGTGAGACGGGGGAGAGACTGACAGTGAGACGGGGGAGAGACTGACAGAGAGACGGGGGGAGAGACTGACAGAGAGACGGGGGAGACTGACAGAGAGACTGGGGGGAGAGACTGACAGAGAGACAGGGGGAGAGACTGACAGAGAGACAGGAGGAGAGAGTGACAGAGAGACGGGGGAGAGACTGACAGAGAGACGGGGGAGAGACTGACAGAGAGACAGGAGGAGAGACTGACAGAGGGACAGGAGGAGAGACTGACAGTGAGATGGGGGAGAGACTGACAGAGAGACGGGGAGAGACTGACAGAGAGACGGGGGAGAGACTGACAGAGAGACAGGGGAGAGACTGACAGTGAGATGGGGGAGAGACTGACAGAGAGACAGGAGGAGAGACTGACAGAGAGACGGGGGAGAGACTGACAGAGAGACGGGGGAGAGACTGACAGAGAGACAGGAGGAGAGACTGACAGTGAGACAGGAGCAGAGACTGACAGAGAGACAGGGGGAGAGACTGACAGAGAGACAGGAGGAGAGACTGACAGTGAGACGGGAGAGAGACTGGCAGTGAGACGGGGGAGAGACTGGCAGTGAGACGGGGGAGAGACTGACAGAGAGACGGGGAGAGACTGACAGAGAGACAGGAGGAGAGACTGACAGAGAGACAGGTGGAGAGACTGACAGAGAGACAGGAGCAGAGACTGCCAGAGAGACGGGGAGAGACTGCCAGAGAGACAGGAGGAGAGACTGACAGAGAGACGGGGGAGAGACTGACAGAGAGACGGGGGAGAGACTGACAGAGAGACAGAAAAAGAGACTGACAGAGAGACAGGAGGAGAGACTGACAGTGAGACGGGGGAGAGACTGACAGAGAGACGGGGGAGAGACTGACAGAGAGACAGGGGAGAGACTGACAGAGAGACGGGGGAGAGACTGACAGAGAGACAGGGGAGAGACTGACAGAGAGACAGGGGAGAGACTGACAGAGAGACGGGGAGAGACTGACAGAGAGACAGGAGGAGAGACTGACAGAGAGACGGGGAGAGACTGACAGAGAGACAGGAGGAGAGACTGACAGAGAGACGGGGGAGAGACTGACAGAGAGACGGGGGAGAGACTGACAGAGAGACGGGGGAGAGACTGACAGAGAGACGGGGGAGAGACTGACAGAGAGACGGGGGAGAGACTGACAGAGAGACAGGAGCAGAGACTGACAGTGAGACGGGAGAGAGACTGACAGAGAGAGACGGGGGAGAGACTGACAGAGAGAGACGGGGGGAGAGACTGACAGAGAGACAGGAGCAGAGACTGACAGAGAGACGGGGGAAAGACTGACAGAGAGACGGGGGAGAGACTGACAGAGAGACAGGAGGAGAGACTGACAGAGAGACAGGAGGAGAGACTGACAGAGAGACAGGGGGAGAGACTGACAGGGAGACAGGAGGAGAGATTGACAGAGAGACAGGGGAGAGACTGACAGAGAGACGGGGGAGAGACTGACAGAGAGACAGGGGGAGAGATTGACAGAGAGACTGACAGAGAGACGGGGGAGAGACTGACAGAGAGACTGGGGGGAGAGACTGACAGAGAGACAGGGGGAGAGACTGACAGGGAGACAGGAGGAGAGATTGACAGAGAGACGGGGGAGAGACTGACAGAGAGACGGGGGAGAGACTGACAGAGAGACTGGGGGGAGAGACTGACAGAGAGACAGGAGGAGAGACTGACAGTGAGACGGGGGAGAGACTGACAGTGAGACGGGGGAGAGACTGACAGAGAGACAGGGGGAAAGACTGACAGAGAGACAGGGGGAGAGACTGACAGAGACAGGGGGAGAGACTGACAGAGAGACAGGAGCAGAGACTGACAGAGAGACGGGGGAGAGACTGACAGAGAGACAGGAGGAGAGACTGACAGAGAGACAGAAAAAGAGACTGACAGAGAGACAGGAGGAGAGACTGACAGTGAGACGGGGGAGAGACTGACAGAGAGACGGGGGAGAGACTGACAGAGAGACGGGGGAGAGACTGACAGAGAGACGGGGGAGAGACTGACAGAGAGACAGGGGAGAGACTGACAGAGAGACAGGGGAGAGACTGACAGAGAGACAGGAGGAGAGACTGACAGAGAGACGGGGAGAGACTGACAGAGAGACAGGAGGAGAGACTGACAGAGAGACGGGGAGAGACTGACAGAGAGACAGGAGGAGAGACTGACAGAGAGACGGGGGAGAGACTGACAGAGAGACGGGGGAGAGACTGACAGAGAGACAGGAGCAGAGACTGACAGAGAGACGGGGGAGAGACTGACAGAGAGACAGGAGGAGAGACTGACAGAGAGACAGGGGAGAGACTGACAGAGAGAGGGGGGAGAGACTGACAGAGAGACAAGAGGAGAGACTGACAGAGAGACAGAAGAAGAGACTGACAGAGAGACAGGAGGAGAGACTGACAGAGAGACGGGGAGAGACTGACAGAGAGACAGGAGCAGAGACTGACAGAGAGAAAGGGGGAGAGACTGACAGAGAGACGGGGGGAGAGACTGACAGAGAGACGGGGGGAGAGACTGACAGAGAGACGGGGGGAGAGACTGACAGAGAGACGGGGGAGAGACTGACAGAGAGACACGGGGAGAGACTGACAGAGAGACACGGGGAGAGACTGACAGAGAGACAGGGGAGAGACTGACAGTGAGACGAGGGGAGAGACTGACAGAGAGACAGGGGGAGAGACTGACAGAGAGACAGGAGGAGAGACTGACAGTGAGACGGGAGAGAGACTGACAGTGAGACGGGGGAGAGACTGACAGTGAGACGGGGGAGAGACTGACAGAGAGACGGGGAGAGACTGACAGAGAGACAGGAGGAGAGACTGACAGAGAGACAGGTGGAGAGACTGACAGAGAGACAGGAGGAGAGACTGACAGAGAGACGGGGAGAGACTGACAGAGAGACAGGAGGAGAGACTGACAGAGAGACGGGGGAGAGACTGACAGAGAGACAGGGGGAGAGACTGACAGAGAGACAGAAAAAGAGACTGACAGAGAGACAGGAGGAGAGACTGACAGTGAGACGGGGGAGAGACTGACAGAGAGACGGGGGAGAGACTGACAGAGAGACAGGGGAGAGACTGACAGAGAGACGGGGGAGAGACTGACAGAGAGACAGGGGAGAGACTGACAGAGAGACAGGGGAGAGACTGACAGAGAGACGGGGAGAGACTGACAGAGAGACAGGAGGAGAGACTGACAGAGAGACGGGGAGAGACTGACAGAGAGACAGGAGGAGAGACTGACAGAGAGACGGGGGAGAGACTGACAGAGAGACGGGGGAGAGACTGACAGAGAGACGGGGGAGAGACTGACAGAGAGACGGGGGAGAGACTGACAGAGAGACAGGAGCAGAGACTGACAGTGAGACGGGAGAGAGACTGACAGAGAGACGGGGGAGAGACTGACAGAGAGAGACGGGGGAGAGACTGACAGAGAGACAGGAGCAGAGACTGACAGAGAGACGGGGGAAAGACTGACAGAGAGACGGGGGAGAGACTGACAGAGAGACAGGAGGAGAGACTGACAGAGAGACAGGAGGAGAGACTGACAGAGAGACAGGGGGAGAGACTGACAGAGAGACAGGAGGAGAGACTGACAGAGAGACAGGGGAGAGACTGACAGAGAGACGGGGGAGAGACTGACAGAGAGACAGGGGGAGAGATTGACAGAGAGACTGACAGAGAGACGGGGGAGAGACTGACAGAGAGACTGGGGGGAGAGACTGACAGAGAGACAGGGGGAGAGACTGACAGTGAGACAGGAGGAGAGACTGACAGAGAGACGGGGGAGAGACTGACAGAGAGACGGGGGAGAGACTGACAGAGAGACTGGGGGGAGAGACTGACAGAGAGACAGGAGGAGAGACTGACAGTGAGACGGGGGAGAGACTGACAGTGAGACGGGGGAGAGACTGACAGAGAGACAGGGGGAGAGACTGACAGAGAGACAGGGGGAGAGACTGACAGAGACAGGGGGAGAGACTGACAGAGAGACAGGAGCAGAGACTGACAGAGAGACGGGGGAGAGACTGACAGAGAGACAGGAGGAGAGACTGACAGAGAGACAGAAGAAGAGACTGACAAAGTGACAGGAGGAGAGACTGACAGTGAGAGACTGACAGAGAGACGGGGGAGAGACTGACAGAGAGACGGGGGAGAGACTGACAGAGAGACAGGGGGAGAGACTGACAGAGAGACAGGGGAGAGACTGACAGAGAGACAGGGGGAGAGACTGACAGAGAGACAGGAGGAGAGACTGACAGAGAGACGGGAGAGAGACTGACAGTGAGACAGGAGAGACTGACAGTGAGACGGGGAGAGACTGACAGAGAGACAGGGGAGAGACTGACAGAGAGACAGGGGGAGAGACTGACAGAGAGACAGGGGGAGAGACTGACAGAGAGACAGGGGGAGAGACTGACAGAGAGACAGGGGGAGAGACTGACAGAGAGACAGGAGGAGAGACTGACAGAGAGACAGGAGGAGAGACTGACAGTGAGACGGGGGAGAGACTGACAGAGAGACGGGGGGAGAGACTGACAGAGAGAAAGGGGGAGAGACTGACAGAGAGACAGAAAAAGAGACTGACAGAGAGACAGGAGGAAAGACTGACAGTGAGACGGGGGAGAGACTGACAGAGAGACGGGGGGAGAGACTGACAGAGAGACAGGGGATAGACTGACAGAGAGACAGGAGGAGAGACTGACAGAGAGACAGGAGGAGAGACTGACAGAGAGACAGGAGGAGAGACTGACAGTGAGACAGGGGGAGAGACTGACAGAGAGACGGGGAGAGACTGACAGAGAGACAGGAGGAGAGACTGACAGAGAGACAGAAAAAGAGACTGACAGAGAGACAGGAGGAGAGACTGACAGAGAGACAGGAGGAGAGACTGACAGAGAGACAGGGGGAGAGACTGACAGAGAGACGGGGAGAGACTGACAGAGAGACAGGAGGAGAGACTGACAGAAAGACAGGAGGAGAGACTGACAGAGAGACAGAAAAAGAGACTGACAGAGAGACAGGAGGAGAGACTGACAGAGAGACAGGAGGAGAGACTGACAGTGAGACGGGGGAGAGACTGACAGAGAGACGGGGGAGAGACTGACAGAGAGACAGGGGAGAGACTGACAGAGAGACAGGGGAGAGACTGACAGAGAGACAGGAGGAGAGACTGACAGAGAGAAAGAAGAAGAGACTGACAGAGAGACGGGGGAGAGACTGACAGAGAGACGGGGGAGAGACTGACAGAGAGACAGGAGGAGAGACTGACAGAGAGACAGGAGGAGAGACTGACAGAGAGACGGGGAGAGACTGACAGAGAGACAGGAGGAGAGACTGACAGAGAGACTGGGGGGAGAGACTGACAGAGAGACAGAAAAAGAGACTGACAGAGAGACAGGAGCAGAGACTGACAGAGAGACGGGGGAGAGACTGACAGAGAGACGGGGGAGAGACTGAGAGAGAGACGGAGGAGAGACTGACAGAGAGACAGGAGGAGAGACTGACAGTGAGACGGGAGAGAGACTGACAGTGAGACGGGGGAGAGACTGACAGAGAGACGGGGAGAGACTGACAGAGAGACAGAAAAGGAGACTGACAGAGAGACAGGAGGAGAGACTGACAGAGAGACAGGGGAGAGACTGACAGAGAGACAGAAAAAGAGACTGACAGAGAGACAGGAGGAGAGACTGACAGTGAGACGGGGGAGAGACTGACAGAAAGACAGGGGGAGAGACTGACAGAGAGAAAGGGGGAGAGACTGACAGAGAGACAGAAAAAGAGACTGACAGAGAGACAGGAGGAAAGACTGACAGTGAGACGGGGGAGAGACTGACAGAGAGACGGGGGGAGAGACTGACAGAGAGACAGGGGATAGACTGACAGAGAGACAGGAGGAGAGACTGACAGTGAGACAGGGGGAGAGACTGACAGAGAGACGGGGAGAGACTGACAGAGAGACAGGAGGAGAGACTGACAGAGAGACAGAAAAGGAGACTGACAGAGAGACAGGAGGAGAGACTGACAGAGAGACAGGAGGAGAGACTGACAGAGAGACAGGGGGAGAGACTGACAGAGAGACGGGGAGAGACTGACAGAGAGACAGGAGGAGAGACTGACAGAAAGACAGGAGGAGAGACTGACAGAGAGAAAGACAAGAGACTGACAGAGAGACAGGAGGAGAGACTGACAGAGAGACAGGAGGAGAGACTGACAGTGAGACGGGGGAGAGACTGACAGAGAGACGGGGGAGAGACTGACAGAGAGACAGGGGAGAGACTGACAGAGAGACAGGGGAGAGACTGACAGAGAGACAGGAGGAGAGACTGACAGAGAGACAGAAGAAGAGACTGACAGAGAGACGGGGGAGAGACTGACAGAGAGATGGGGGAGAGACTGACAGAGAGACAGGAGGAGAGACTGACAGAGAGACAGGAGGAGAGACTGACAGAGAGACGGGGAGAGACTGACAGAGAGACAGGAGGAGAGACTGACAGAGAGACTGGGGGGAGAGACTGACAGAGAGACAGAAAAAGAGACTGACAGAGAGACAGGAGGAGAGACTGACAGTGAGACGGGGGAGAGACTGACAGAGAGACGGGGGGAGAGACTGACAGAGAGACAGGGGATAGACTGACAGAGAGACAGGAGGAGAGACTGACAGAGAGACAGGAGGAGAGACTGACAGAGAGACAGGAGGAGAGACTGGCAGAGAGACAGGAGGAGAGACTGACAGAGAGACAGGGGGAGAGACTGACAGAGAGACGGGGAGAGACTGACAGAGAGACAGGAGGAGAGACTGACAGAGAGACAGAAAAAGAGACTGACAGAGAGACAGGAGGAGAGACTGACAGAGAGACAGGAGGAGAGACTGACAGAGAGACAGGGGGAGAGACTGACAGAGAGACGAGGAGAGACTGACAGAGAGACAGGAGGAGAGACTGACAGAAAGACAGGAGGAGAGACTGACAGAGAGACAGAAAAAGAGACTGACAGAGAGACAGGAGGAGAGACTGACAGTGAGACGGGGGAGAGACTGACAGAGAGACGGGGGAGAGACTGACAGAGAGACAGGGGAGAGACTGACAGAGAGACAGGGGAGAGACTGACAGAGAGACAGGAGGAGAGACTGACAGAGAGAAAGAAGAAGAGACTGACAGAGAGACGGGGGAGAGACTGACAGAGAGATGGGGGAGAGACTGACAGAGAGACAGGAGGAGAGACTGACAGAGAGACAGGAGGAGAGACTGACAGAGAGACAGGAGGAGAGACTGACAGAGAGACAGGAGGAGAGACTGACAGAGAGACAGGAGGAGAGACTGACAGAGAGACGGGGGAGAGACTGACAGAGAGACAGGGGAGAGACTGACAGAGAGACAGGGGAGAGACTGACAGAGAGACAGGGGAGAGACTGACAGAGAGACAGGAGGAGAGACTGACAGAGAGAAAGAAGAAGAGACTGACAGAGAGACGGGGGAGAGACTGACAGAGAGACAGGGGGAGAGACTGACAGAGAGACAGGAGGAGAGACTGACAGAGAGACAAGAGGAGAGACTGACAGAGAGACAGGAGGAGAGACTGACAGAGAGACAGGAGGAGAGACTGACAGAGAGACAGGAGGAGAGACTGACAGTGAGACGGGGGAGAGACTGACAGAGAGACAGGGGGAGAGACTGACAGAGAGACAGAAAAGGAGACTGACAGAGAGACAGGAGGAGAGACTGACAGAGAGACAGGGGAGAGACTGACAGAGAGACAGAAAAAGAGACTGACAGAGAGACAGGAGGAGAGACTGACAGTGAGACGGGGGAGAGACTGACAGAGAGAAAGGTGGAGAGACTGACAGAGAGACAGAAAAAGAGACTGACAGAGAGACAGGAGGAAAGACTGACAGAGAGACAGGAGGAAAGACTGACAGTGAGACGGGGGAGAGACTGACAGAGAGACGTGGGAGAGACTGACAGAGAGACGGGGGAGAGACTGACAGAGAGACGGGGGAGAGACTGACAGAGAGACAGGAACAGAGACTGACAGAGAGACGGGGGAGAGACTGACAGAGAGACGGGGGAGAGACTGACAGAGAGACAGGAGCAGAGACTGACAGAGAGACGGGGGAGAGACTGACAGAGAGACGGGGGAGAGACTGACAGAGAGACGGAGGAGAGACTGACAGAGAGACAGGAGGAGAGACTGACAGTGAGACGGGAGAGAGACTGACAGTGAGACGGGGGAGAGACTGACAGAGAGACAGGGGGAGAGACTGACAGAGAGACAGAAAAGGAGACTGACAGAGAGACAGGAGGAGAGACTGACAGAGAGACAGGGGAGAGACTGACAGAGAGACAGAAAAAGAGACTGACAGAGAGACAGGAGGAGAGACTGACAGTGAGACGGGGGAGAGACTGACAGAAAGACGGGGGGAGAGACTGACAGAGAGAAAGGGGGAGAGACTGACAGAGAGACAGAAAAAGAGACTGACAGAGAGACAGGAGGAAAGACTGACAGTGAGACGGGGGAGAGACTGACAGAGAGACGGGGGGAGAGACTGACAGAGAGACAGGGGATAGACTGACAGAGAGACAGGAGGAGAGACTGACAGAGAGACAGGGGAGAGACTGACAGAGAGACAGGGGAGAGACTGACAGAGAGACAGGAGGAGAGACTGACAGAGAGACGGGGAGAGACTGACAGAGAGACGGGGGGAGACTGACAGAGAGATGGGGGGGGGGAGACTGACAGAGAGACAGGAGGAGAGACTGACAGAGAGACGGGGGGAGACTGACAGAGAGACAGGAGGAGAGACTGACAGAGAGACAGAAGCAGAGACTGACAGAGAGACAGGAGGAGAGACTGACAGAGAGAGACAGGAGGAGAGACTGACAGAGAGACAGAAGCAGAGACTGACAGAGAGACAGGAGGAGAGAGACAGGAGGAGAGACTGACAGAGAGACAGAAGCAGAGACTGACAGAGAGACAGAAGCAGAGACTGACAGACAAGGGAAATACAGGGAGAGAAAGACAGAAAGGTAGAGAGACTGTCAAAGATAGGTAGAGAGAGAGCAGCTGAAAAACATAGAAAGAGAGATAGATAGAAAAATATATGGAGAGACTGAAAGAGACTTATGGAGAAAGACGGGAAGGATAGAGACAGCCTGACAAAGACAGAGGAGAGAGACGGTAAAAGAGAAAAACAGAAAAAAACATGAGAGACTAATAGCGAAAGACAGGGAGCGAGACTGAAACCGACACTAACAGGAAGGGCGAGAGCCAGAACAGTTCATAAAGAGACAGAGATGTAGAGAGACTGACCCAGAGAGACTGACACAAAGACAGTGATAGAGAGAGGGGGGGGGGGGAACAGAACAAATAGTAGATACAAAGAGATAGATACTGGCTGGTTATTACTGAGAAGAGACAGACAAAGAGAGTGACAGGAAGATGGACAGAAAGAGACTGGTAGAGAGAGGTATTGGTAGAGATTGGTTGAATCTGATAGAGAGGGGGGAATTAGACAAAACAGGAAAGTGACTACACAGAGACAGACAGGAAGAAAGACATACAGAGACAGACCAAGCTACAGGGTGACTAAAAGAGACTCAGTGACTGACAAGTACAGAGACAGATGGGGATAGACTGACAACTGGTAAGAGGGACTGTCACAGATAGACTGACAGCAATAATAAAGAGAGAGTGATAGGAACAAATACAGAGAGGCTCTAAAGGAGAGACAGAGACGGAGTGAGAGATAAAGTTACCAGAAGAGAAAGAAATTAAAGGGGAAACTGTAAATAAAAGTGAAATTAAGAACTAAAAGAACTGAGGAGAGAGCCGAGGAGAAAAACAGACAGTTAAAGGGATTCTGGGCATGTTATCTAATAATGTTGTTATTATTATTACTAGCGACGGGGCAATTAAATTGTAAGGCAGGTAATGCTGTTTGCCACAGACATTATTTTGTTTGGTGGTCAGAGATCCTTTGGCGCTCATTGTTAGCCTTTGCGGTTATTGTAATGTCGGTTCTGATCTGCTTTTTGCGCTTATTGCAAGGCTTGTGTGCTATGAGCATCGTTGGAGCTCGTTGTGAGGCGCGCAGTGAATGGGTTTTGTGTTTATTGCGATAGTGTTTTTTTTTTGTGTATATGTATTTTTGTATGCTGATTAAAAAATTAATAATTTAATAAATGAATATACTTTACCTATTTGGAAGTGCAGTAAGCATTGTGCTGAAGAGCTGACAATCTGTTTTGATGTTCCTGCAGCATACAATGTAGGTTTGCAGTGTTGTTGAGCTGAGGAGTAAGTGTCAGCAATGTGTGCAGTGTAAACAGGCTGCGTGCGCGAGGGGAAGCCGTTAGTGTAGCTGTGTACTTCCACATTGTGTAAGTTAGTGTTGTAAAATGATGGCGAATGTGTATGTGGTACGCGGGTGTGGATGATTTAGCGTCCTTGCTAAAAGTGTATCTTGCACCTTGTACGGCTTTTTGGAAAATCCGTATGTGCTTGGTGGTGTTTTGCGGCTTTAGTGTCCTGTAGCCTCGTTTCCATTTTTTTTCCGTGGCCATTTTTTCTATTGCTTAGGGGATTTTCGGGTGTCTAAACTCTGTAATTTTGACTTAAATTGAGGTGTAACTTCACTTGCAGATGTCCCTCCTTGCTGTGGGAAAGCTTTTTGTGTCATTTTTGTGTGTATTTATTGTGTTTTTAATGTTTTCAGCTGCGCACGGTTCGGCCGTTAAGGTCGTACTTTTGCGAGTTCGTAATGTTTTTTGTTTCTAAGTCTCGCGGCTCCTATTTTTTTGTGTAAGTCCGTATTTAGTCATTGAGTGTTAGATGTATTTTTTCATAGTCACGCTTGTGTGGGTGTTTGTAACCGCTTGTGATGCGGAGTAGAGCCTCCACCTCCGCAAATGCGGCACCTCGCTTTGCGAGGGTCCGCATTTGCGGCCTGCAAAGAGCCTTTGGATCATTGCAGCCGACGTTGGAGCCTCCACCTTCCGCAAACGCAGTCCATTTGCGGCCTGAACTGCGTCCCTCGCGAATCTTGCAAGCTCACAAAGAGTGGCGACGATTCATAGTTTGACAACTATTATATGTCATTATTATTATTATATTATACTTTATTTGTAATGCACCAACATATAACGTAGAGCTAAACAGGGGTTAAGTAAAAAGAAAAATACATTATTAAACACATGGCAATCTTGGGGGCCCTGTCTGTTTATATTTTTTACAATTAGACACATAATTATCTTTAATTTGATATTGTTATAACATATAGCTGCAGAAAAAGTTCAATTTTGCACCTTGTTTTGTCGCCACATCCTGTGTGATCTGAGGGTGTAATACCTGGAAGTGACAGCGAGACTTCCCATCAGCGCACCCCCCCCTCCTCCCACCACACACACACACACACAATCTAAAACTTTGGAAAAGCATCACCTGTTTGTGAGTTTTTTCACAAATAATCATCATTAGCATCATGTAAACCATGGGCATAAGAGTATGTTTAGGTAAAATCTTTATTTTACACTTGGAGACTGGGGGGGGGGGGGGGGGCTAGATAAAGTGTCTTGTGCTAAAATAGATATCATGTACCAATTATATAACATTTCTTAAACTTTCTGTTTCTTTATATTTTTTACTAAACCTGGAATGTTTGTTTTTACCTTTCCCCCGTTCTGGCAGCGTGCCAATAAACCTGCCGTGTCGGCTTGCTGATTTTAAAACATTATTTAGTCTGGAATTTCTATTAAATAACAGTGACTCAGGGTCATTTTTCACTGCAACAGTGAAGAAATAAACTGGATCAAATATGGTTTCAATTTATTATGATTTTGTTTTTATCTTAATCTGGATAAAAGTTAAAATATTTTTAGAATGCAAAAAAATAATAATAATACAACGTTAAATTGTATAGGCCGAGCTCCATTTTCTTTTCTCAGCTGTTTTTGTTTGTGTCTTTGCAAATTGATCAATCCCACAGTAGGATAATTGCATATATAAGGCTCTACGTTTTTACTTACTATAATAATTTCCCTCTTTTGTAATTGTAGTACTTTAAACAGTATGTTTCAAATATATTACTAGGTATTCCAATGGTAAGCAATTTAAAGGGGAAGTTTTGCCTAAACACAAGTTATTCTTATATGACAGAGATCACTTATAGAAGTTCAAATATCTATCTAAATGTTTAGCACCTGCCTTTTATTACTACAAGACCTTTATATCTTAGATGATGTCATCTGCTCAGGAACATGGAGCATGAATGTAAATGCCTTGCTTAGAACTCTGCTGGACCTTGAGATAGCTCTTGAACTATGGGTCATTGACAAAAGTCCATCATACCATGGCAACTTCCACCTTACATAAACATGGAGGACTAACTGGCCAACTGAACAATTTCCATAGCTTTAACACAAGTAGTTAATCGCCCATGACAGAGATGTTTAATATAAAAATAACTTCAGTATAGGTAGAACTTGCCCTTAATGAGACCAATGTGAAGCTCCTGACAGGTTTTCTTATGATCTTATGACGCTCATCGAGTCCCAACTGGTTTCCATAACCTGACTTGAGGATGTGACCATAACGGTCAAGTGTAAGCTATTGTATATGAACTTGATGATCATATTTATTATGTGAGTGGATATTTGTGTTTTTATTGGTCTCTGTTAATAACCTGCCCCACAATGAGGTCTTGTTGAACTTTCTTTTGTAGCAAAGATGGATCATAGTAAGAGGCCGAAAGTGGCGGAGTCAGAGGACATGATGGAGGATTCTCCAGGCATTGGAGGTGAGTAGACAAGTTGGGATGACTCAGAATAAAGTGATTCCTAAAACCAAGATACAGAAAGACAATGTACCTGTATCAGTTGTGTCCTCCATTGTAACGCAACCGATGTCCATTAGAAACACTCCAGAAAATCCTGGAAGCAAAATCTGGAGGCTGGAAATTTGTAACTATATTATCACATATATAATTGTGGATCTTGCGCTGTTGGGAATGTTTGCGATGTTAATCACGCTTTTACGTTCCTCGTGCAGCGACGGACCCCTGCGAGCCTTGTAAAGCGAGGTGAGCAGTTGAAGCACGCAGGACATAGGCTGCAATGAGCGTGGAAGGCGCTCATTGCACTGTGAGCCTCACAAAGCGAGGCGTGCAGTTGAGGCACGCAGTTGGTTTAAATGCGTAACTCAAACACAGAAAAACAACCAAAATAATAAAAAAAAAATAATAACACACTCACACACTCACACACAGCACAGGGCGAGAACCAGGAATCCTGGGAGTGAAGTTGCAAACAAATTAAAGCCATATTTTGGGTTTTTCATGAAACGAAAATCGGTTAAGCAAGGGGAAAAATGGCGGACGAAAAACAAATTCTGAACCAGCATGAAAACGAGGCTCTGCAACGCCAGGCATGCAGAACTTCGAAAATACACGACGCCAAAGACAGTAACACACACAAACAACGGCTAAAATAGTAACACTTAGAATAACAACACCAAGCACGCAGTTGCTTCCATACTTTAGTTTATGGCGAGGACACTACCCAGCAGTACCACGGAGACATAATTTGCCTTGTGCAATATTTACTTTAGGATAAGGACACTTCAAGGAACAAGTGCAAACAGTTAGCACTGAAGAGGGAAAGGGTCACATAATAATTACAGTAAACTGTAACCAAATTATATTGAAAATCTCTTATGGTTTCAAAATGTAACCGTTTCACAGAGTACCTTTATAAATATCTCATTGTCCATATTGGGTCGGACCTCCTGAGTTGTGTTGTCTGTCAGTGCTGTTTAGATAATTAGCACCAAGTAATTACCAATAAGTATTTTTTATAAGAATAACAAGAAACTATTTAAGGAATGAGTGACTAAAATAGATTAAACATTTCTGTATCAGTAAAAATGCACAAAACACTATAAATAATAATTTATACAAACTATATGTTATACCAGATTCTTAATGGGACACAGAAGTGACCATCTGATAAATAATGTAAATTCAATTTTCTTTTATATTATTACTGCTAAATTACTTGAGTTATGAGCTTTTGAAGTTATTGGTTTAATGCTGGTTCTAAGCTGTGGCCTCTGGCCAGTCGTACTAAATAGAATCAGGTGTGCAGGTAGTGGAAGTAAGTATAACATTTCCAACATTAGCTCTATATTAGATAAACTGTTCTTTTTTCACCCATTGTAAAGCACGTACAGACATACCCTGATTTTTTTGTTTTTGTTTACAAGATAAAACGGAAAACCATACATAAGGTATGGTAAGAGATATGGGTGTTGTACTGCTTTTAAAATAAGTATTTAAACATAACAAATATTTAAAAAAAAAAAAAATGGAAGAGGTAATCTTGAAACCCACAAGTGCCATGTTATAGTTACCTCAGCTCAATACTGTGCCATGTGTGTGATAAACTATTAGTACGGAAATCAGGTAACTCAGATATAATCAGTGTGAGGTCACAGCCCGAGCCTCATTATCTATAAGGGAAAGGGACTTTGGTAATGACTGGCATATACATAGAGATTTACAAAGGTTTATGATAAGGACCAGACCTTTGTAGATTGAAAAATATGTTGGAAAAATGAACAAATAAATGGGTTAAATAAATATATATTTCAGTGATGAAGATGAGTCATCCTAAGACTTTAGGAGTCTCACAATGTGAATCATAGCAGATGCTCTGTGAGGATCTGAAGAATGTCACAGTGGGACAAGAAATGACATAAGAGTCTCCATATTAAAAAATATTTTTTTATAAATAAATAAATATCAAGATATACAATGAATTACTGGAGGTTCTAAAAGCTGTATTTGCTAAAAACAATGAAATTTGGGGCTCTGTTGTTCAGTCATGTCCAACTCTCTGTGACCCTATGGGCCACAGCACGCCAGCGCACATCTATCAACCACGGCCCCTCAGAGCTCTAGGGAATACTGTCTTCTCCTGATATGGTCAAAATATTATAATCAAACCTAATGAATAGTTATTCTTGATTTCCTGTAGGATTCATTGGCTCAGCCTTCTTTGTTGTTTAGCTCTCACATCCGTATGCTGAGAATACCATAGTTATAACTATGCAGATTTTTGTTGATAGTATGATAGTTTTCCTTTTTAACAGCTTTTCCAGACTTGCCATAGTTTTCCTTCCCAGAAGCAAATGTATTTTAATTTTATGGCCGCAGTCACCATCTGTGGAGATTTTGGATCCCGGGAAAATAAAATCTATCACTGTCTCCACTTCCTACCCATCTATTTGCCAGGAACAGACATTGCCGTTTGCTATGATCTTTGTCTTTTTAACATTGAGCAGCAGGCCAGCTTTTGCACTCTCCTCTTTCACCCCCATTAATAGGTCATTTAGTTCCTTTAGGTTGTTGATTTTCTTCCAGCAATATTGATTCCGGCTTTGGACTCATCCAGGCCAGATTCTAGTACTCATCCAGTACGATTCTAACAATTGAGGGATAGGGGATAAATAGTGGGTCCCCATAGATTTCATATCAGGGCCTTCCACTATAAGTGTTAGGTAAGGCCACAGTGGTAATTTATCCTGTCCCCTCTGTCTCCACTTTAGTCCTTTGTGTACATATTGTCTGCAATTTTTGTGGCTACCTTATTTACTTATTTATTTGGCGACCTTCAATACATATCTAATGCTAAATATATAGTAGATCGAGATATATTCATTTATGTGGTTTACCCATTGATAGATGTCATTTAGTATTAGATATACTATTTGGATCAACCTTCTTTTTATATTGTATATACACTTTTTATTGTTTGTAAATATAATAAAAGTTATATTTTAACACATTTATATTATCAATTTCTTCTTTTTCTCTTTCATATGACTACAACATGCCAATTTACATGGCTGAGGGGGTTTATAACTTGTGATTGGAATTCAAAGGTGTCTGTTCTTTCCTCTACATATTTATTTCCGATTCTAACAATTGCATACAGATTTCTTAGGAGGTGGTTGAGATTGTCTGCCCCCCTCCATATTTTTAAGAGCTTGAGAGTGAAGGTTCTTAAGCATCAATTTGCTGGAATGTAAAATGGGTGCAATTGTTCGATAATTGGAGCACTCTTTGGTACTGCCTTTTTCGGGATTGGGATGTAAACTGGCCTTTTCTACTGGCCACTGTTGAGTTTTCCAAATATGTTGGCATAAGGCAAACAAGCACAGTAGCATATTGTAGGATTTGGAGCAGTTCAGCTGGAATTCCAAAAACTTCTGCAGCCTTATTATCAGCAAGGCTTTCTAGGCTTTCTCTCCAAGATGTCTGACCCCAGCTCATTGGGCAAACTATTGATATTATCAGTGTTCCTGTATAGATCTTCTGTGTTTTCCTGCCACCTCTTCTTTTATGGTCCCTACCAGATTTGTCTTTTATCACTCCCAATTTGGCATGAAAGGTTTTTTGAGATTACCAATTTTCTTGAGGAGATCTCTTGATTTACAAATTCGGTTATCTTCTTCAATCTCTTCACCTCGCTCATTATAGAATGTCTCCTCGTCTCCTCTTGCTATTTTCTGTAATTCTGCATTCAAATTGATAAATCGTATCCTGTCTCCACTACCTTATAATCTCCTTCTCTCCTGGGCTACTTTCAAAGCCCCATCCGACAGCAGGTTTTCTTTCTTTTACTTTTTTCTGGACAATGTCACAAACCTCTATCCACAGTTCTTCATGAATTTTATCTACCATGTCTAGTTTCTTAAATATTTTCTTTACCTCCACTGCACATACAAAGGCAAGGAGACAGAAGACAAGAGGACAGAGTCTCAGGAGGAGACAGAAGACATTAAAGTGGATGAATTACCATGGGGACACAATAATGAACAGTAACACAGAGTTTAAGATAAACAAATTTCATTATTCAAATAGTTAAATTAAAGGTTCACTTTAATCCATATTTGAAGCATGTTCTTAAAAAAATTTTTTAGAGAGTGGGAAAAATCCATGAATGCAGCCTATGAATTATTATATTTAATTATATAGTGCAGTGGGACCAGTAATTTTGTTTATGCTGATCTACTTCTGTAGTTGGGTGAATGCACATACAGGGAGTGCAGAATTATTAGGCAAATGAGTATTTTGACCACATCATCCTCTTTATGCATGTTGTCTTACTCCAAGCTGTATAGGCTTGAAAGCCTACTACCAATTAAGCATATTAGGTGATGTGCATCTCTGTAATGAGAAGGGGTGTGGTCTAATGACATCAACACCCTATATCAGGTGTGCATAATTATTAGGCAACTTCCTTTCCTTTGGCAAAATGGGTCAAAAGAAGGACTTGACAGGCTCAGAAAAGTCAAAAATAGTGAGATATCTTGCAGAGGGATGCAGCACTCTTAAAATTGCAAAGCTTCTGAAGCGTGATCATCGAACAATCAAGCGTTTCATTCAAAATAGTCAACAGGGTCGCAAGAAGCGTGTGGAAAAACCAAGGCGCAAAATAACTGCCCATGAACTGAGAAAAGTCAAGCGTGCAGCTGCCACGATGCCACTTGCCACCAGTTTGGTCATATTTCAGAGCTGCAACATCACTGGAGTGCCCAAAAGCACAAGGTGTGCAATACTCAGAGACATGGCCAAGGTAAGAAAGGCTGAAAGACGACCACCACTGAACAAGACACACAAGCTGAAACGTCAAGACTGGGCCAAGAAATATCTCAAGACTGATTTTTCTAAGGTTTTATGGACTGATGAAATGAGAGTGAGTCTTGATGGGCCAGATGGATGGGCCCGTGGCTGGATTGGTAAAGGGCAGAGAGCTCCAGTCCGACTCAGACGCCAGCAAGGTGGAGGTGGAGTACTGGTTTGGGCTGGTATCAAAGATGAGCTTGTTGGGCCTTTTCGGGTTGAGGATGGAGTCAAGCTCAACTCCCAGTCCTACTGCCAGTTCCTGGAAGACTCCTTCTTCAAGCAGTGGTACAGGAAGAAGTCTGCATCCTTCAAGAAAAACATGATTTTCATGCAGGACAATGTTCCATCACACGCGTCCAAGTACTCCACAGCGTGGCTGGCAAGAAAGGGTATAAAAGAAGAAAATCTAATGACATGGCCTCCTTGTTCACCTGATCTGAACCCCATTGAGAACCTGTGGTCTATCATCAAATGTGAGATTTACAAGGAGGGAAAACAGTACACCTCTCTGAACAGTGTCTGGGAGGCTGTGGTTGCTGCTGCACGCAATGTTGATGGTGAACAGATCAAAACACTGACAGAATCCATGGATGGCAGGCTTTTGAGTGTCCTTGCAAAGAAAGGTGGCTATATTGGTCACTGATTTGTTTTTGTTTTGTTTTTGAATGTCAGAAATGTATATTTGTGAATGTTGAGATGTTATATTGGTTTCACTAGTAAAAATAAATAATTGAAATGGGTATATATTTGTTTTTTGTTAAGTTGCCTAATAATTATGCACAGTAATAGTCACCTGCACACACAGATATCCCCCTAAAATAGCTAAAACTAAAAACAAACTAAAAACTACTTCCAAAAATATTCACCTTTGATATTAATGAGTTTTTTGGGTTCATTGAGAACATGATTGTTGTTCAATGATAAAATTAGTCCTCAAAAATACAACTTGCCTAATAATTCTGCACTCCTTGTATGTTTCAGAGCTATAATTGAAATCCAACCATTTTCAGTGCTTTTTCCCATTTCTACTCCAGTAAATACACATCCAAGGATTAACGTTCATATCTGGCATTAAAGAACACAGCTGTTATACATTCAATTTTTAGGCATTTCGAATGTTTAAAACTGTAAATGCAGCATTACAGCAATTTCAGGAACTCCATCTGACAAACTCTAAATAGACTGAGAGCACTGTTCTATTCCCCTATATCAAAAATGACACCGTCATTAAGTGCAAAGAAAATCTCCCTAACTGTTCTATTCACCCATCAGAGAATCATTGCGAGAGAACTACTACGAGTGACTACGGCAAGACAGCAAACTTCTCAATTGATTTTTCATTGCTGAAATATTAAGAGTGACTCCTTGCCCAAAACCCATTTCAAATCAGACATTAGGGTGCACTGACAGATTACGCCAGATGCGTAAATAGGAAAAAATATAGAAAAATGTACAGGTACTAAATAGCACTCACAAATGTTTTTAAAACTATTTCTGATAGCCGGAGCAGCAGTTAAAAAGAGAGTAAAGCACTAAAAAAAATATTAAAAAAAACATGGAAGTGCATCATATTTTGCCACTTAATATTCAAATATACACATATGTGGAATTAAAACATATTATATTTGTATTGTTATGTCTGTGTCAATATACAACATCCAGGGCAACAAACAACTCAATACTCAAGGGGTTAATACATCAGGAAACCCACATGGACTAGGAACAGTTGCTCTAATGCATTTACTATATATATATATATATATATATATATATATAGTAAATGCATTAGAGCAACTGTTCCTAGTCCATGTGGGTTTATATATATATATATATATATATATATATATATATATATATATATATATAAACACACACACACACACATTCAATATATTGAACTACCTACTCAAAATATCCACTAAAAAAGCTGGGATCCCGCCCCACGCTGATGATAGGCAGTAACCTTGAAACTGCTTTACGTGGGTAGGATTCCCAGCTTGTGTATAATCCAATCTTAGATTTACATAAAAGCTGTGTTATGCAGCGGGCATAAATGTAAAGGAAGCCATGTTTAAAATGGTCATGGATTGAAGAACGAAGTAGTTGTGGGCACATTTGCATGTTCCTGCTAAGCTTCCCAGAATGTAGTGTAATAACTGTATTTCTCTGAATCCTGAGCAGGAAATAATTTTTTTTAACTTGTTTTAGACATTCAAATGTGAACACAAATGTACTTTATATATATATATATATATATATATATATATATATATATATATATATACACTGTATATACAGTTGTGCTCAAAAGTTTGCATACCCTGGCAGAAATTGTGAAATTTTGGCATTCATTTTGAAGATATGACATATGAAATAGATATGAAATAGGTCATGCAAAAAAAAAAGTATTTTATTGAAGGATAGTGATCATATAAAGCCATTTATTATCACATAGTTGTTTTGCTCCTTTTTAAATCATAATGATAACAGAAATCACCCAATCACCCAAATGGCCCGATCTAAAGTTTACATACCCTTGTATGTTTGGCCTTCTCACAGACACACCAGGTGACACACACAGGTTAAAATGGCAATTAAAAGGTAATTTGCAATTAGTGTCTGTGTATAAATAGTCAATGAGTTTGTTAGCTGTCATGTGAATGCACCGAGCAGGCTAGATACTGAGTCATGGGGAGCAGAAAAGAACTGTCAAAAGACATGCGTAACAAGGTAATGGAACTGCATAAAGATGGAAAGGGATATAAAAAGATATCCAAAGCCTTGAAAATGCCAGTCAGTACTGTTCAATCACTTATTAAGAAGTGGAAAATTCTGGGATCTCTTGATACCAAGCCAAGGTCAGGTGGACCAAGAAAGATTTCAGCCACAACTGCCAGAAAAATTGTTCAGAATACAAAGAAAAACCCACAGGTAACCTCAAGAGAAATACAGGCTGCTCTGAAAAAAAGATGGTGTGGTTGTTTCAAGGAGCACAATATGACGATACTTGAACAAAAATTAGCTGCATGGTCGAGATGCCAGAAAGAAGCCTTTACTGCACCAATGCCACGAAAAAAACAGGTTACAATATGCTCGACAACACCTTGACATGCCTCACAGCTTCTGGCACACTGTAATTTGGAGTGACAAGACCAAAATAGAGCTTTATGGTCACAACCATAAGAGCTATGTTTGGAGAAGGGTCAACGAGACCTATAGTGAAAAGAATGCCATCCCCACTGTAAAGGATGGTGGTGTCTCACTGATGTTTTTTTTTTTTTGGGGGGGGGGGGTGAGCTCTAAAGGCACAGAGAATCTTGTAAAAATTGATGGCAAGATGAATGCAGCATGTTATCAGAAAATACTGGCAGACAATTTGCATTCTTTTGCACAAAGGCTGCGCATGGGACGCTCTTGAACTTTCCAGCATGACAAAGACCCTAAGCACAAGGCCAAGTTGACCCTCCAGTGGTTACAGCAGAAAAAGGTGAAGGTTGTGGAGTGGCCATCCCAGTCTCCTGGCCTTTATATCATTGAGCCACTTTGGGGAGATCTCAAACGTGCGGTTCATGCAAGACGACCAATAACTTTGCATGACCTGGAGGCATTTTGCCAAGACGAATGGGCAGCTATACTATCTGCAAGAATTAGGGGCCTCATAGACAACTATTATAAAAGACTGCATGCTGTCATTGATGCCAAAGGGGGCAATACACAGCATTAAGGACTAATGGTATGCAAACTTTTGATCAGGGCCATTCGGGTGATTTCTGTAATCTTTATGAATTAAAAAAGAGCCAAACAACTATGTAATAATAAATAGCTTCATATGAAAACTATACTTCAAAAAAATTAAAAAAAATGCATTAACATTAATATTTTCAAAATAAATGCCCAAATCTTACAATTTCTGCCAGGGTATGCAAAGATTTGAGCACAATTGTATCACATAAAATAGTTTTCGTAATTGCAAATTGTCATCACGCAAAATTAAAATTTCCGGGCGTGAGTTACAATTGTTGCGATTGACTATATCTATCTATCAACGACCACGAGGAGATGGGGGGACTTTCCGTTATTTAGGGATGTGTATATTAATGTTTGGGCCATAGGCCTTTTACATCACCTCGACCCCAATCATTAACATTCTGACCAACTTCAGCCATTATTATCAACTAGCAAGCAATGGTACGCTTGACGCTGAGAAGTGACCCAGCATCTCACTCTTGCCACTAAGATCTTTTATCCAAGGCACTGCAGCATATGTAGCAATTATTGAGCATATCCTTGATTAATCTTGGATCTATTACCTCAATATCCTCTATCCTATTTGTTAAATAATCTTCGTTGAGGAGCAATCATTTTCTCTTCACCACAAGGCTCTGATGCAGAGTTATATAACTCAAAATTAGCATAACCCTCATTTTATCTTGAATTTTTATGGAGCATATAAAATGAAGATCATTAATTGGGAACTACAAAGATAAGTTATTTTTTTGCTCATCTCTAGTTTTATAGAAGAGCAACACTTTAAGAAAACAAGCTTTACATTGCTTCAAGTGACTGTGTTTAAGTAACTGAACTAAATTATTTTTCAAAACCTGACTCACTTTTCTTAAATTGAGAAAAGTTACTAACAGCTTGGACAAAATCTGTGTTAAATAGCCAGATTCTTTTTTCTACCTAAAAATTCCAGCAATGTAGAAGATGTCTCGCAACCAAATTTTCCGGAAGCCAACAAAACATTAGAATCAAATTTAACTATTCTTTCTGAAAGCTCACAAATTAGCTACACAGAAAATCTTACTGAAGACCAATTAACTTCATCTAAGATGGAGATTCTACACGAATTTCAAATTAGTTTAATGGCTGATTTAAAACATATCATGGAAAATGCTTTAGCCATCAAAGAGCTTAACTCTAAAACATCAGAAATTAAATCCTAGTTTCACAAACTTATAACTGACCACAACTCCCTTTTATTACATTCTACAAAGTTGGAAGATAATGTAAGGGAATTAAATAGTAAATTGGCAAACATTGAAGATAGATCAAGGAGGTGTAACCTTAGGATTAGAGGGATTCAGTAACATATCTTAAATTACGACTTAAAAGCTGTTTGATTAAATTGTTTGTTATCTTAGTACCTGACCTTCCTTAAGAAGAACTCAGATTGGTTTATTTTCACAGAATTCCCAGATCACATCATCTTGACAAAACTCGAGCAAGAGATGTCATTGTGAAGCTGCATTTCTTTGCAATGAAACAAGCTATAACAAAAGTGAGCTATAAGCTGAAAAGTTTTGACCCCGCCTATGAGAACATAAAAAACCTTACAGATCTATCGACAGCCACGCTGCTTAAACGGAATTTGGGCCCATCACTCAAGCTTTGAGGCGAGATAAGCTGATTTACAAATGGACATTCCCGGTGGGCCTGCTTATTCTAAAGGACTCAAGCTGGCATAAAACTAACTCTCCATTACAAGCCTAAGATTTATTAGTGAAGTGGGGAATACCTTTAGACCTGCCTGTCAGCGTATATCAAACGCTTAGGCCTTTGAGACCAGAATTGAAAAAGAAATAATAAGCCATCTCCCCCAAACTATATTTTACACACAGCGATTTCGGAGTAATGTTGATATCATGTCAATGTCAAACTTAAATGTGTCTTGAATATTCAAATCTTGTTTTCAATTAACTTTACTTAATCATAAAAATATTAAGAATTTTCTGCAGGGATTTAAAAAGTAAATTGTTGCCAAATGAACTCTATTTACATAGTTACATAGTACTACGGTCAAATCAGCCATTATTAGTAGTCTAGCGACTTGCCCATCAAAAATGACGGCAATAACATTTGAAGCCTGTCACCCTCTTGTATCACACATAAACCCTTAGATTGTAAGTTTGCGAGTTTTCAATCTTGTGTCAGTGCCTTGGAAACAAGCTCTATGTACATTTGATTTTATGCTCAAAAACAGGGCCCTCCATTCTTTACAAGGTGTTTAATTTGTTTTCTGCTATGTACTCAACCCCTGTACAGCGCTACGGAATATGCTGGCGTGATATAAATAAAGATAATAATAATAAAGGGAAGATAGACCTCTCACATGGCTTTGCATTTGCAATCACACATATAGACCACTCATGTGGCTTTACACATACAATCCCACCCATAGACCTCACATGGCTTACACGCTCAAACACACCTATAGTTAATGGCTTACATACACACCGATAGATCTCTCAAATGGCTTCCTCACGCAATCACACCTATAGACTCCTTGCATGGCTAAACACACCCAAGCACACTTATAGAGCATGGCTTACACACCACAACACACCGATATGGCCATGGCTTACATTCACACTCATAGATCGCTCACATGGCTTACACAGCTGGCGAAACCTATAGACCCAGCACATGGCTTACATACACACAATCACACCTATAGACCTCTCACATACATGCCCCAAATCACTTGCCTTATTGAACATACAACCAGACTTCTCCTCATCACATGGCATATTGTATACTCCATGAATAAGTCATAATCTTTCCAGATTGAGCAGGTGTTCCCCCCCCCCCCAACATTGTAATATTAATCTGCTCCAGGCACAATAATACTGGGACCTTTAGACCAATTACTGTCCGACTCTCAGTGCAGGGTTATTGGCTTCTTGATTTGTTTATTTTAAGGAGAGGGCACTACCCAGTAGTACCACATAGACATAATTTGCCTTGTGCAATATTTACTTTAGGATAAGGGCACTTTAAGGAACAAGAGCAAACAGCAAGTGACCCTGCACTGATGGAGGGGAAGGAAAATGTCAAAGGACCAAACATGGATACTACAATGAGACAAAAACGTTCTTAAAAAAGTAATTACAGTAAAATGTAACCCAATGATATTCAAAAGCTTTTATGGTTTTAACATATGATTGTTTTACTGAGTCCCTTTAACCATTTTAAACATTACAGAGACAACAAAGACCTGCCCATTATAAATATCCCATGGTCTATATTGGGTCGGACCTTCTGAGTTGTTTAGTGTGTTCAGTGCAAATTTGACACCAAATAACGATTTTTGATAAGAAGTCAAACCATTTGTAAGGAATATGTTGATAATAGATAAAAAATGTATGTTTCAGTTAAAATGCATAAAACTATTAAAAGAAATTATATTTATGTAAATTATATGTTATCCCAGTTTCTTAATCGGACACTGAAGTCACCATATATGATCTGCACTTTCAGATAAATAATGGAAATCACATTTCTTCAGTTGGACTTGATAAGGCTGTTGTGGCCAAGGTTCTTTTGATCTCTTCACCAAGAAAGCTGATGTCTCTTAAATGCCCTTACTCTGATACAGGATTTAAAAATATGAATGCAGGGTCAGCATTATAATAATAAGGAACATCTTTTATTGCTGTGGAAGCGTAATAACAGGTCCAATGGGTGAATATTTAAACTTGAAGTTATAACATTCAGTAACAGTTTGTGTGTCTTCTGGATTTTGTATTGCAAAGTTTCATAACATCTTAACATATACTTCAGTAGTATCTTCTATAGCAGGGGTGGGCAAGTCCTGGAGGGCCACAAACAAGCCTGGATTTGAAGATATCCTTTCTGTGCACAGGCGAGTCAATCAGGATGACTGAAGAAGTGATAGACTCACCTGTGCGCAGCAGGACTATAATCGAATTCAGGCATTTGTGTGGCCCTCCAGGATCAAACTTGGCCAACCCTGTTCTATAGGAATGCTTACACATGCATACTGTATATCTTCTAGATATCTCAGTTACCTCCCTTTACTTAGGAGCATACACACACTTCATTAATTGTACAGAATCAGGGCAGCCATTTTTTTCCACTATGGACCCTGACACATATATATCTTCCAGATATCTTATATATATATTTATATATATATATTAATCCTATCTTTACTATTGATTCTGACACATATGTATATATCTTCCAGATATCTTATTCCATATATCTATGAATTTTCTCAGAGTCGCTGATAGCTGGGTTACCTCGATTTTCTCCTGTCAAAAGCATCACAGACTGCATTCAAATTGGCTTTTTCTCAGAGATACACATTAACAAACTGTCATTGACCTCTTTATCTCAGCATGGGTGTTGGTCCATTGAGCTCCTTAAAAGAGAGACTGCTTGGCTCCAGCCACTGGATTATCTGCATAAACACCTCTATTATATTTGCCAATCTGCTTTGTTCCATTGTTTGCCAGATTAAGTTAATCACGTCTGATATGTGCTAGAGACTGCAGGATGTGTATTGAAGGTAATCAATAATCCTGTTGCTCTCAGGAAGCTACTGTTATATCCCATGTGAAGTTTATCTCTTGTGTTTGTCTGCCACACCCTCTCATTGTTGTGCTGTGTACACCCCTCTTTATCTATCCCCTATAAATATTGCTGTCACTTCAAAAATAAATCGGTTCACTCAGGGACATATAGGAATCATATGTTCTCTTATTTTGTTCCTGGTGGCTGCAATACTGATCCTATCTCCACCCTCTATGTAAACTGTCCTGGTCACTACCACAGGAAGGTTACTGGGACTCCTGGAAGTGCTGATTACTGATGGAGAGACTCTGACTGATACAGAAGCCAGATATCACGGTTCAGGTGCTGAGATTTCAAAGAACCCAATAATCCTTGTGGGTAGATAACCTGTAGTCTATAGCAGATGGCCCTGGGCTTGTATAGCCCCTACTCTCAAATCCTCACACAAACTAACAGCTTCTCACAACCAGATCTTTCCAGGAGGCAGCACTGATAGGAATCATTATGCAGAAAGCGTAATGGCCAGCCTCAAAATCCTAATCACCCTGGGCGAATCATATGAGTAGAAAGGACTGATGTCAGGGGGTTCATGACAAAGTTTATTTCTAAAATTGCTGCTAAATGAGTTATGACCTTTGAAGTTATTGGTTTTAGACTGGTTGTCCATCAGTAGAATACAATATAAGCATGCCAGTATGGGCATGGGCCAGTATAAATTAGCATGTGCCAGTACTAATTAGATCCAGGCGTGCAGCTAGTGGAAGCAAATATAACATTTTCAGTATTATATCTATAATAGATAAACTGTTCTTTCTAACCAGCTGTGAAGTATGGAGTTACATACGCTGGTGTTTAATAACCAAGAAACAGCACATGTGGATTTAGATCATGTCACATTTTAGTTTTTTTTAATGGTAGTTTTTATTTTGTTTACAAGATAAAAAAAGAAAGAACGGTGGTAGCGTATGGTAAGAGAGATATGGGTGTTGTAATGCTTTTAAAATAACTTTTTAAACTAAATAAATAAACATATAATGTAAAATATGGAATAGGTAAGATTGAAACCCACAAGTGCCATATTATAGTCACCTCAGCTCAATACTGTGCCATGTGTGTGATAAACTATTAGTACGGAAATCAGGTAACTCAGATATAATCAGTGTTAGGTCACAGTCTGAGCATCAATATCTATGCAGATTCTTGTGGGTGGGCTTATGAGACCATGCAAACAATAAATAAAATGGCAACATCTGCACCAGCATAATAAATAAAAAAATATTTTCCACATTTTCTTTCGACCCTCTGTCTGCAGAGCATGTATGGTGAATTTGTCCCTTTATGTCAAGTCATAGTGTGAATAGTTATATGTTCTGTTCTGTGTATTTCTTTTTTTTTTTCATGGTCGCAAGTGTCTCTCGCTGTTTGACTCATTCGGATACAAGAGATTTAGCTCATTAAGTCATGATTATACTATGTGAGTCATTTTCATAGTTATATTAAAGTAACTGTTGTGTTCTCTTATGGAAGAGTAACATGGTAATATCAATAAAAGTAAAGGGACTTCAGTAATGGTTGGAAAATACACATATATATAAAGATGTATGATAAGGACCAACATTTGTAGATTTAAAAATACAGAGAAAAAAGGAAAGAATAAATGCGCTAAATTGATATTATCTGCCATTTTTTTCTATTTTTGTAACAGCATGGTTTGACCAGTTGAACATCATTAGTCAACGCTCATATATTACCCAACTCAATGTACATTCATTCATCTTTCTATACTATAAGTTTTGATAACTCATCTCAATATTCTCTCTCTGTGCAGGTGATGAAGATGTACATGATCCTATGAGTTGGGAAATGATCAGTAATAAAGGTGAGTCATCCTAAGATCTACAGAATAGTCATGCAGACTTCAGGGGTCTCACAATATGAATCATAGCAGACACTTTGTGAGCACAGAAGAATGTTACTAACTAAATATATTAATATTTTTTATAAATAAATATGAAGATGTGCAATGAAATACTGGATGTTGAAAAAGCTTAATTAACACGAACAATGAAAAAGGGTGCTGACCACATATACTCTAAGATCTACATTGGCAAAATATTCAGCATCACACTTGGCATAGTGAGCTGTGGTGGCATAGGTTATCCAATATACTGCATCTGACCAGAAACATCATGTGAAAAATTGTTGCTGGCTCTTCTTTCCCCCGGCCTGCCTGTTAATTACTCTGGCAGTTATAGATGTCATATCCCCATTATGCAGATACAAACTTGCAGCCTTATTAAATTGCGATTCGGTAAATTTAAGAGGGCTCTATTTAAGCACACAGCATATTTTATTTACAGAAGTTTTTAGTTAGTGAAGACCTTGCTTTTGGATAGAAGTTCACCAACTAAAAACTTCTGTAAAAAATATATGCGGTGTGCTTATATAGAGCCCTTTTAAATTTACCGAATCGCAATTTAATAAGGCTGTTGCTGTTTATTCAAAGTCTTCTCCCATCTAATAAATGAGAACAACCAAAATGGAAAATGGCAGATTCCACAGCAGAATAATTATATATAAAAAGTAATAAATTAGAGGTTGTGTTATTTTAATATCCGTTTTAAAAATAAAATGTACATATTTTCAAGTGCAGTTCTTCAAAATAGTATATTTTAAGTATATGAGTGCTGAGGTCCTTTTAGTCATCTCACAGTGTGAAGTTTTATTTCTTGGGTACTGTATTTTCTTTAATTAATTCCCACCTATACTGTACATTGCTCTCTCATTATTATTATTTCCCTTTATAAAGTGACAATATTTCTGTAACACTCCCAGCTCATGGTATGGTTAAGATTTGGTCAGTCTTATAGTCACAATCTATCATCTTCTTCTGTGTCTATAATAGCTCTGTCTTTCCATGTAAGTAGCTGGGGAACAGTTTCATGTCTTCTTGAGTGTCTGGTAGGCTGCATACCAGGAGTGGGCAAATTTTGTCCTGGAGGGACACACACATGCCATATATGTGAGACTATCTCTTCTTCTGTCATCCTGATTGACTCATCTGTGCACAAAATCTAAATCCTCAAATCCAATGAGTGTGGCCCCCCATAATCAACAAAGAAATCAGAGGTGCTCAATCTGAGAATGAACAAAACCTAAGTAGGGTATTTCTATGGACATGATAACCCTCTCTGAGAGCAACCTCTTTTAGCTCACTTGTGCCCTTCACAGGGAGAAATATCCTGCAGTATATCAGTCTGGACTCACTCAAAAGAGTGATCCAGCCCTGAAATACCAGGCAGTTCTACCCTGAACAGGAGAAACAGCAAACCACAGACGCCTTTCATCCTCTGGGCCTCGTCAGTGAGGTGCAGCTGTACTCCCTAAGTCACAGTGAGCAAGGAGTCCACGTCTGGTTCTCCCTATCACCCTTAGGATGAGAAAAACCCTCAGGGGTCATTTGCATACAGAACAAAGAAATCAGAGGTGCTCAGTCTGAGAACTTTTTTTGTCTATATCCATAATCTCACTTCCAATGGTTTATATTCAGCATCCACCATCTAAATATAATCGGTTGAAGTTCTTATACTCTACTCATCACTCTTTAATGTATACATATTTTTGTACTGTAGATTTTGGTAACTCATCTCAATGTTCTAATTGGACAACTATTTATGTTATCAATGTTGTTAAGATCCTTCCCATATAGATCTTTTGTGTATTCTTGCCATCTCTTCTTCATCTGATCTACTTCTGTTAATTTCCTACCACTTTTATCACACTTACTTTGACATTAAAGGTTCCTTTGAGATCCTCAATTTTCTTGAAGAGATCTCTTGACTTTTCCACCCTTCTACTATTTCTCTACATTGCTCATTATAGAATATCTCCTTGTCTTCTTCTTCTATCTCTTTACAACACTCATTATAGAATATCTCCTTGTCTTCTTCTTCTATCTCTTTACAATACTCATTATAGATGTCTCCTTGTCTCCTCTTGCTGTCCTATGGAATTCTACATTCAGTTGACAAATCTTTCTTATCACCACTACCTTTCACTTTCCTTCTTTCCTGGGCTACTTTCAAAGCCTCATCAGACAGCTATCTTGCCTTCTAACTTTTCTTTTTTTAGGGATATTCTTTGTTGCTGTTTTCTGGACAATGTCACAAACTTCAGTCCAAAGTTCTTCAGACATTCTATCTACCAAGTCTAGTTCCTTAAACCTGTTCTTTACCTCAATGGGATATTCACTGGGGGTAATATTTATTTTGTACCTGCTTGGTCATCTTTAGTTTGATAAAGCTCTATACCCATAAGCTTTATAACTCCTAATGAGTTATATTCTACATCCACTATCTGAATATAATTTTTTGTACTATAGATTTTAGTAACTTACCTGAATATTCTCATTGGACAAAGTAATGAAGCTATCAATGCTGTTAAGATCCTTCCTGTAGGATCCTCTGTGTATTCCCTACCATTTTTGTCTTTTATCACTCCCACTTTGCCATGAAAGGTTCCTTTGAGATCCCCAATTTTTTTGAAGAGATCTCTTGACTTTCCCATTCTGTTATCTTCTTCAATCTCTTTACATTGCTCATTGTAGAAATACTCCTTGTCTCTTCTTGCTATTCTCTGGATTTCTGCATTCAGTTGGACAAATCTTTTCTTATCTCTACTACCTTTCGCTTTCCTGGGCTACTTTCAAAGCCTCATCAGATAGCTAGTTTTTAATTCTTTCTTACTTTTCTTTCTTTTAGGGATATTCTCTATTGCTGTTTACTGGACTTCTTCCCAAAGTTCTTTAGGCATTCTGTCTATCATGTTTAGCTCCTTAAATCTATTCTTTACCTCCCTTATATATTCAAGGGGGATAATATGTAATTTGTATGAGGATTTTCCTTTAATTTTATTCTGAACTTTGCAATAAAAAGCTCATGATCTGATCCACACTCATCTCCAAGTTTTGTTTTTGCTGACCATTTAGAGCACCTCCATCTTTGTGTACGTCTCCTCTGTTCCCTTTTATCTCACCTTGATTGGTTTCCTTTTGATTTCACATTTCTAATTTGAAGTTTAATGTTTTCTCTACCACGTGTGCACAGTAGGGAGTGGCTATTTCAGACAATGGTACATGTAATACTACTCTATGAGGGTATCTACTGATAGAGCACTCATTAGTCTGCTGTACTTTAATGAGACCAATGAGAAACTCCTGATATAAAGACATGACATTGACACACATTTTTGTTGTGATGCTCTGACGATGCTAGTTGGATTGGTCCCTATGAGTCTTCAACAACCTGACCCCCGATGCAAAAGAACTGACCTGAACTTCACGAATGTCTGGAAGCTAATTTATTTGAATGAGAATGTGATAATCCTGTATATTATAGAAATGGTAAATGTTAATAAACAGTTGCAGCAAACCCTATGACACTTTCTCATTTAATAATTTGTCATTATACAATGAAAAAAGAAGAAGAGGAGAAGGATGATAAAGGTGAGTAGATAAATTGTGGTGTATCATCTTAAAGTGACAGTTTCCAACACTCAAGATACATAAAAAAGATGTAACTGTGGATGATGGCTACTACCAGGATACTACTATTGCCCATTGATTCATAGGGATCTCATGAGATGGATGCAGTTTAGGGATTTTATAATATTTTGTGAACTGTAAAAATAAATAAATGATAAATATAATCTGTATGTTATACTAAATTTAAAGGCATCAATGTGTTTTGTTTTATTATTTTAATAACTAATGGGCACAATATATTTAGAAATAAAAAAAAATAAAAAAAATAAGCATAATCTTTACATTTTCTGTTTTTAACCCAATTATGCATTATTGCAAAGATCCATTTTTTTGTCAGCTGATTCTACTTTTTATTTCTAAGGACATTTGTCCTTGTAAACTAATGAGCTTTCCATTAGACCTAATTAAAGCACATATTCCTATTATACAGATACAAACTTGCTGTTTATTCAAAGTCTGGGCCATTCTCATCAAGTAGAACAACAGAAAATAAAATGTTGATTTCTACAGCAGCATAATTGCATATACAAAGTAATAAATTAGAGGCTGTGGTATTTTATTATCTATGCTTAAAAAAAATTGCAAGTGTAGTTCTTAAAAATAGTATATTTTACATATATGAGTGCCGTTGTCCTTTAAAGGCATATCTAAGTTTCCTGGATTATGAATGCATCTAATAGAAAATAATAAATGATGTATGAAAAATAAAATTGCATGAAAAAATACCAAAATAAACATTTGAACACTTACCTTGAAGTTAGCAAAATGTCTTGTAATTTCTGACTGTTGAAAATCAGGGTTAACATTCCCTCCAAACCTAGGGTAAATTAGAATAAAATTCACAATTCATTTTGGCTTATCAGGAGAAAGCAGAGGTTAGCTGAAACATTTGGAGAAAACGCTAGGGTTCCTGTTTGTACTGCAAAGCTGCCTGTAATATGTAGTGTGGTCCATGTTAGACGGTGCTATGGCAGCAGCACAGCACACAGCAGAGACAGGAAGCAGCAGGGAGGGTCATATCCCAGCAGTGACTTGGGGGCTGACATCAGTGATCTCCTATTGGCTGAGGAAGACACAGCAGGTGAATAATGGGTCCCCTAATGCTGCATGCTGATTGGGGGTGGGGGGGTCAGGTGCCTGTGTAGACACCCCTGGGTGTGTCAACATAATAATTGTAGGGATTTTTAGATATTAATAAAAATAAAATGTTTTATGAAATGTGCTTCATACATAAAGGATGCTTTTAGTCTAAAGAATGCAAAAATGTGATAATCCAGGAAACTCGGATATGCCTTTAAGTCATCTCAAAATGTGAATAGTAACATCTTGTGTACTTTATTTTCTTGAATTAATTCCCACGTATACAGTGCTCTCTCATTACTATTATTTTCTTTTATAAAGTTATAATATTTTTGTAACACTCCCAGCTCATTATATAGTTGAGATTTGGTCAGTCTTATGGTCACAATCCGCCATCTTCTTCTGTGTTTATAACAGCACAGTCTTTCCATGTAACTTTCTGATGGACAGTTTCATCTTGAGTGTCTCTAATAGGCTCTATACCCATAATCTCACTGGGTTATTTTCTTCATATTTGGTTCATGTTTTTATACTCTACGCATCACTCTTGAATTCATACATCTATACATACTATAGATTTCAGTAACTCATCTCAATATTCTCTTCCAGTTGCTGACGATGTAGATTTTCATGTAGTAAGTTATCTAGGTAAGTCATCCGATCCACATTCCTGATATTTTCAAGAGTCTTACCGTCTGATTTGTAAAATAATAATTTTGTGTGCACCTGAATATTGTTTCTATGGCTCATGACATAAAGACTAACAGTAAAGTAAAACTTATATATATAATTTTGTATGTATATTATAAATATATATATATTTTTATATAATATACATATAAAGATATATATATATATATATATATATATACACACACATAGTTTAATTATTTTGGGGGGCAGGAGCCTTGAGAATTTAGACAAATAAATAAAAGAAAACGTTTTTAAGGGGCACCGGAGCAATGAGTGCACCGACGGTAGATCTGCCCCTGCTTCCTGTCCTGGGAGTAGAGTTGGATTATCCCTCCCAGATATTTTTGGGCTCCTACGCCCATGGTTCATCTACTCACTTGCTATAAGCTTTCAGAGCGAGTCTCACTAGGGTGCGGTTTGAAACACAGCTTTGAGTTACTGCTACCAAGACAAGTCAATATAGGAATGATTTAATGGCCTCTGTATGTTATCTGTTAGTTCTTAGATAATTTTCAGCTTTCCATATCTATTTTTTAGAAATCCTGAATATCTTTCTCAGCCTGGTCACAGGGATATTTTTTTCAATTGGATCATGGATCTCTTATATTGCAACATATTTGGTAGGTATATATATGTATATACATATGCACATATCTTATATTAGTGTTTGCTGCCAAGGAGTGAGTATCAGAGCATAGATATTCTGTTATTATGGTTTTGTTCTGGTCTGTTGTGGACCAACATCAGGTTCTAGAATCTCCTCTACTAGGCACCCTGTCTCTACAGATGAACTAAACACAGAGAGTTGATAGTTATACATTTAAAATATGTTTTGGTATGGATCTATTATTTTTGACATTCAATAAATCTCTATCTGATTTTGGGATTATTGCCGTCTCAACCTTAAGCATCTAACTACATAATGTTGATTCTTTCATTACTGAAGTAAATAAGTTAATTAGGTATGGTATAACAGAGATTTGTTATAACATTCGGTCCTGGTGAGTTTCCCATTTTAAAGTGTTCTATTGTTCTTTTTTTTTTCTCTAAAATTACTGGAGAATTGAGATGTCTTAATTGTTTTTCGTTCATCTTATGGAGTTTACACTCATTTAAAATGTATCCTATTTTCTATATGCTTGTTTTCTTTCCCGCTTGATAGAATTATAAAAATACCTTTCTGATATTAACTGGACTATGTGTGATATGGTCTTTGGATGTACGGATTTAGATTGTTTAGTAAATAACTTTAATTTTCGTGCTAATTGTCTGACTGGCTTTTTACCTTTATCAAAGAAAATATGCTTCGACCAATTATTCGTGCTGCCCACTTTTACTGTAAAATTGTATTAATTTTGCTTCTAATATCATTATTTTTACTTAACAATCTATTTTTCTATGTTTTTCCTGGTGTTTTTGTTCCAACTCTTTAAGTTGATCATTCAATGTCTTATATTTTAGCTTCTCTTTCACTCAATATTCTTCAATTATGCTGCCCCTTATATATGGTTTATATACAGCCCATACAATAGATGGAGATACATCTGCTGTATCATTATAATTCAAATAATAACCTAGTTCTTAACATAATCTACAGGATTTAAGTTGAGTAATGTATTATCATTTAGTTTCTAATTTTTAGAATTTACTGTATCATTTGATATCTGTGCCCGAATTTGAATAATGGCATGGTCCTGGCCAAGATGCAGGAATGAGATCTGTATGTACTGTAGATATAACATTTTTACAAAAAAAATGGAGTTAATTAATTCAGATCGGGTGGGGTTTATCGCAGGCACCAGATAACATAAGAAAAATAGTAAATGTGTTAACATTATTCAAAAAAGAATCAAATACAATCTTATTTAATCTGATTGGATATAGAGAATTGGTACATTTTGGAAGCAATTAAAATAATTAATAACCCAAAGACATCTATAAAACTTCCTGGTGCAACATCTGGGTATATACAGTGCCTTGAAAAAGTATTCACCCCTCTTAGCATTTTTGGGGTTTTGTTGCCTCACAACCTGGAATTAACATGGATTGTTTGAGGATTTAAATCAGTACTTTAGAGGAATGCTGATTTCCCAAGGTATTTGCTACCCAATAATTGCCAATGTATACACAAGTTGGGATACAATAATTACAAAAATGGAACTTTTATTCATTGAGGGTAACAACGGCGATTGTCTTTAAAAATTGATAAAAAATCTCGGATTAAAATAAAAAAATGGGATAAAAAATAGGCTAACTAATGTGAGAACCAACGCCCACCTGATGATACTTTTAAGCTCTTAATAGAGGGGTGAATATGTTCTCACCTAACAGTACTTATGAACGATTGCCAATATACGGCTTTATACAGCTCAATAAATCCTGTCTTTATTTGTGCAAATTTATGCATTCATATCAAATGATAGATTTTGTAATGCTGGATGTCAAAGACTGATTTGCATAGAAGTGACAACCGTTTACAAAAAGATCATTGGATCTAAGATGCACAATGTGGAAGGTCTTGAATAATCTGGAATGATATATATATCATTTAAGTTGTGCTTTTTGGCCCACTTGGAAAATTGTTATACTCCAATTCAAGTCTTGAATACTTTTTATGGGTCTGATTATTTAATAATATAACTTGTTATAAGGATCCAATAAATACATATATACGAGATGCTAATCAATCTTAACTTTCAAATTCCTCTGCCCTGTGCCTTTAAAGGACTCAAAGATACATAATATCCACTGAAAAATATATATAGGCCTCCCTTTAAAGCTGGCTATATTAAATTGTATCCCATTATGCAAGCAAGCATCGTGTTTGGGAAAGGACATTAAGGAATCAAAAATACCCAGATATTTATATATCTCTTTTTGGGCGGTCTATTATAAAAAAGGCCTTCTCATATCACAGGCGCAGCATTCATACATATGGAAACGGACAGGGAGGGTAAGCACACATCCTCTAAAATCCAAATATACAGTACTGTTAGTAGAAGTTACGCCGGCGTGCCCTTAGCTTCAAGGCGTGCCGCGTCATCAAAGGCCGACGTGCTTCGACATCATCAGACGTCTTTGTCAAGGTAAAACTAACTAGGCCGTCAGGCCCTCTTTTAAACCCTGCCGTAACTACGGCAACCAATTAGCATAGTTTGGACATGCGCATTAGAATCAGAAAGCAAGTGAGCATATACGAGTTCTTGAAACGATAGTTTAAAAATAAAACAAACACTTTACTAGTAATGTGTAGATATGAGGGATAATAGTAGCTGAAAAATGATTCAGAATATATGGAAATTATGAAGTCATAAGTTGATTTTCTAACTTGATGTAAAAGAAGACAATAATATTACGACAACATGGCTTATTATGTGAATCAACCTATCATTGCTGCACTATCTGAATGATACTTAGAAAAAGAAAAATAAGTGAAAATAGTTGCGTCTAAGACGATAGACCAAAAAACTGTGTTTTATAACATTAATATTCTTGTCTATGAAATACTAAATAAAATTAGAGTGAAAATATGTGAGAAGCTGCGATCCCTTGATTTTCTTAAAAGAGCAAGGGAAATGTCTCTAAGAGATTCCTTCCTAAATTGCGGAAGGAATATTAAGTGTAGGGTGATTATATACCATCTACAGTCAGGTCCATAAATATTGGGACATCGACACAATTCTAAACTTTTTGGCTCTATACACCACCACAATGGATTTGAAATGAAACTAACAAGATGTGCTTTGACTGCAGACTTTCAGCTTTAATTTGAGGGTATTTACATCCAACTCAGGTGAACGGTGTAGGAATTACAACAGTTTGTATATGTGCCTCCCACTTTTTAAGGGACCAAAAGTAATGGGACAGATTAACAGTCATAAAACAAACTTTCACTTTTTAATACTTGGTTGCAAATCCTTTGCAGTCAATTACAGCCTGAAGTCTGGAACGCATAGACATCACCATACGCTGGGTTTCATCCCTGGTGATGCTCTGCCAGACCTCTATTGCAACTGTCTTCAGTTCCTGCTTGTTCTTGGGGCATTTTCCCTTCAGTTTTGTCTTCAGCAAGTGAAATGCATGCTCAATCGGATTCAGATCAGGTGATTGACTTGGCCATTGCACAACATTCCACTTCTTTCCCTTAAAAAACTCTTTGGTTGCTTTTGCAGTATGCTTCGGGTCATTGTCCATCTGCACTGTGAAGCGCCGTCCAATGAGTTCTGAAGCATTTGACTGAATATGAGCAGATAATATTGCCCGAAACACTTCAGAATTCATCCTGCTGCTTTTGTCAGCAGTCTCATCATCAATAAATACAAGAGAACCAGTTCCATTGGCAGCCATACATGCCCACGCCATGACACTACCACCACCATGCTTCACTGATGAGGTGGTATGCTTTGGATCATGAGCAGTTCCTTTCCGTCTCCATACTCTTCTCTTCCCATCACTCTGGTACAAGTTTATCTTAGTCTCATCTGTCCATAGGATGTTGTTCCAGAACTGTGAAGGCTTTTTTAGGTGTTGTTTGGAAAACTCTAATCTGGCCTTCCTGTTTTTGAGGCTCACCAATGGTTTACATCTTGTGGTGAACCCTCTGTATTTACTCTGGTGAAGTCTTCTCTTGATTGTTGACTTTGAAACACATACACCTACCTCCTGGAGAGTGTTCTTGATCTGGCCAACTGTTGTGAAGGGTGTTTTCTTCACCAGGGAAATAATTATTTGGTCATCCACCACAGTTGTTTTCCGTGGTCTTCCGGGTCTTTTGGTGTTGCTGAGCTCACCGGTGCGTTCTTTCTTTTTAAGTATGTTCCAAACAGTTGATTTGGCCACACCTAATGTTTTTGCTATCTCTCTGATGGGTTTGTTTTGTTTTTTTCAGCCTAATGATGGCTTGCTTCACTGATAGTGACAGCTCTTTGGATCTCATATTGAGAGTTAACAGCAACAAATGCAAATAGCACACTTGAAATGAACACTGGAGCTTGTATCTGCTCTTTGTAAATGGGATAATGAGGGAATAACACACACCTGGCCATGGAACAGCTGAGCAGCCAATTGTCCCATTACTTTTGGTCCCTTAAAAAGTGGGAGGCACATATACAAACTGTTGTAATTCCTACACCGTTCACCTGATTTGGATGTAAATATCCTCAAATTAAAGCTGAAAGTCTGCAGTTAAAGCACATCTTGTTAGTTTCATTTCAAATCCATTGTGGTGGTGTATAGAGCCAAAAAGTTTAGAATTGTGTCGATGTCCCAATATTTATGGACCTGACTGTATATTATTACAAGAGGAATGATGCCTTTAATGTATAGATGATTCCACTCATCTTTATAAGTGGTTAATTTAGTGAATAAATATACTATTCTTTAAAAGTGTAAAATGAGTATTCATCCTAAAGTGGATTGACTTAACTAATCTTAAATAAGAAAAGTGATATGAAATTCCATTCAGATAATGTAGATTGCCAGAATAATAATCACTATTTGTGGATATTAAATGAAGGGTGAGAATGTAAATCCTTCATTTAATCCTTTAGGGGTTAAAGCTTTTAATTTATAAATCCATTTTGCTTCATGTTGGAGAAGTTTTTTATCTATGTCCCCCTGTCTGGGGCCTGGGTGGACTTTTTCGAGAGCTGTAAAGGTTAAAACCTCGCTGTTTCCACCATGAAATGTTTTAACGTGGCGTGCTAGTGGTGTGTCTAGATCTTTCTTAATGGTGTAAACATGTTCACCAATGCGTCTACGCAGTTGACACCGAGTCTTCCCTACGTAAATTTTTTTACACAGACATGTGGCCACGTAGACTACACTTGTGGTACAGCAATTTGAGAAGTCTTTCAATACATATTTTTCCCTTCTAGATGGGTGTTCGTAACTTTTTGTAGGTTTGATGTATCTACAAAACTTGCAGTTCACACATCTTAAACATCCGAGTGGGGGATTAAGCCATGTATTATTTGTTTTTTGCTCTTTGAAAAAACTATGTACTAATGTGTCTTTCAAATTTTTTCCCCTTTGGTATGTAATTGGTATTTTTTGTGGGAGTATTTCTTCCAAATCTTCATCACTTCTTAGTAAATGCCAATGTTTAGATATAATGTTTTTAATTGAAGCAGATTCATATCCTTATGTCATAATACATCTGGGATATGTATTATCTGTTTTTTCTTCCTTTTTGCAGGGTTTATTTAATAGCTCTGTTCTATTGCAGCCTAATGCATATTGAAATGCTTTTTTAGGCACTTATTTATGTACCCCCTCTCTCGAAATCTCTGCTTTAATTTGTCTGCTTCAATTTTAAACTCGGTGTCTGAACTACAATTTCTCCTGATCCTTAAATATTGCCCCTTAGGGATGCCTCTCTTTAGGGGCTCAAAATGTTGGCTACTCCACATTAGTAGCGTATTTGTGGCTGTCTCCTTTCTGAATGTACAGCTACTATTATCCCTCATATCTACACATTACTAGTAAAGTGTTTGCTTTATTTTTAAAACTATCGTTTGAAGAACTCGTATATGCTCACTTGCAATACATCTTTGCCTTACATAAACATAGCGCTATTGGTGCTTTCTGATTCTAATGCGCATGTCCAAACTATGCTAATTGGTTGCCGTAGTTACGGCAGGGTTTAAAAGAGGGCCTGACGGCCTAGTTAGTTTTACCTTGACAAAGACGTCTGATGACGTTGAAACGCGTCAGCCTTTGATGACGCGGCACGCCTTGAAGCTAAGGGCACGCCGGCGTAACTTCTACTAACAGTACTGTATATTTGGATTTTTAGAGGATGTGTGCTTTCCCTCCCTGTCCGTTTCCATATGTATGAATGCTGCGACTGTGATATGAGAAGGTCCTTTTTATAATAGACCGCCCAAAAAGAGGTATATAGATATCTGGGTATTTTTGATTCCTTAATGTCCTTTCCCAAACACGATGCTTGCTTGCATAATGGGATACGATTTAATATAGCCAGCTTTAAAGAGTGGCCTATATATATTTTTCAGTGGATATTATGTATCTTTGAGTCCTTTAAAGGCACAGGGCAGAGGAATTTGAAAGTTAAGATTGATTAACATCTCGTATATATGTATTTATTGGATCCTTATAACAAGTTATATTATTAAATAATCAGACCCATAAAAAGTATTCAAGACTTGAATTGGAGTATAACAATTTTCCAAGTGGGCCAAAAAGCACAACTTAAATGATATATATATCATTCCAGATTATTCAAGACCTTCCACATTGTGCATCTTAGATCCAATGATCTTTTTGTAAACGGTTGTCACTTCTATGCAAATCAGTCTTTGACATCCAGCATTACAAAATCTATCATTTGATATGAATGCATAAATTTGCACAAATAAAGACAGGATTTATTGATCTGTATAAAGCCGTATATTGACAATCCTTCATAAGTACTGTTAGGTGAGAACATATTCACCCCTCTATTAAGAGCTTAAAAGTATCATCAGGTGGGAGTTGGTTCTCACATTAGTTAGCCTATTTTTTATCCAATTTTTTTCTTTTAATCCAGGATTTTTTATCAATTTTTAAAGACAATCGCCGTTGTTACCCTCAATGAATAAAAGTTCCATTTTTGTAATTATTGTATCCCAACTTGTGTATACATTGTTTGTGGATTTGCACAATTTTAATTTACAGAACATGCCCACAACGTTGAAGGTTTTTTAAAAATTATTATTGTGAAGCAAACAACAAATAAGACAAAGTAACAGAAAAAGTCAATGTGCATAACTATTTACCCCCTAAAGTCAATTCTTTGTAGAGCCACCTTTTTGCGGCAATCACAGCTCCAAGTCGCTTTGGATAAGTCTCTATGAGCTTGCCACATCTTACCACTGGGATTTTTGCCCATTCCTTCTTGCAAAACTGCGCCAGCTCCTTCAAGTTGGATGGTTTGCGCTTGTGAACAGCAATCTGTAAGTCTGACCACAGATTTTCTATTGGATTGAGGTCTGGGCTGTGACTAGGCCATTCCAACACATTTACATGTTTTCCCTTAAACCCCCCAAGTGTTGTTTTAGCAGTGTGTTTGGGGTCATTGTCCTGCTGGAAGGTGAACCTTCGTCCTAGCCTCAAATCACGCACAGAGTGGTACAGGTTTTGCTCGAATATCCCTGTATTTAGCACCATCCATCTTTCCCTCAACTCTGACCAGTTTCCCAGTCCCAGCTGCTGAAAAACATCCCCACAGCATGATGCTGCCACCACCATGTTTCACTGTGGGGATGGTGTTCTTTGGGTTGTGTGTTGGGTTTGCGCCAGACATAGCGTTTTCTTTGATGGCCAAAAGGTTACATTTTAGTCTCATCAGACCAGAGCACCTTCCTCCATACATTTTGGGAGTCTCCCACATGCCTTTTTCACAAAATCGAAACGTGCCATTTTGTTTTTTGCTGAAAGTAATGGCTTTCTTCTGGCCAATCTGCCATAAATCCTAACTCTATGGAGCGTACAGCTTATTGTTGTCTTATGTACAGATACTACAGTATCTGATGTGGGACTCTGCAGCTCCTCCAGGGTTACCTTTAGGTCTCTGTGCTGCCTCTCTGATTAATGCACTCCTTGCCCAGTCAGTGAGTTTTGGTGGGCGGCCGTATCTTGGCAGGTTTGCTGTTGTGCCATATTCTTTCCATTTGGTTATGATAGATTTGATGGTACTTCTGGGGATCATCAAAGATTTGGATATTTTTTGATAACCTAACCCTGACTTGTACTTCTCAACACCATTGTCCCTTGCTTTTTTTGGAGAGTTCCTTGGTCTTCATGGCAGTGTTTGGTTAGTGGTGCCTCTTGCTTAGATGTAGCAGCCTCTGGGGCCCTTCAAAAAAAGTGTGTATATGTAATGACAGATCATGTGACACTTAGATTGCACACAGATGGACATCGTTTCACTGATTATGTGACTTCTGAGGGTAATTGGTTGCACCAGAGCTTTTTTTTATGGGCTTCATAACAAAGGGGATGAATACATACGAACATGCCAATTTTCTGTTTTCTATTTCTAAAAAATAGTTTTATGTATATATTTTTCTCATTTCACTTCACCAACTTAGACTATTGTGTTCTGATCCATCACATACAATTCAGAATAACTAAACATTGAACTTAAGGCTGTAATGTAATAAAATAGGTAAAAAGTCAAGGGGGTGAATACTTTTGCCATGCACTGTACATATTCTAATTTGTACATGTCAGGGTTACCTACTTTCTCCAGCATTATTTGATATTGCTATGGAACCTCTTGCAACAACTATCAGAGAAAAATGAAATATCCAGGGGATGAAAGTTGGCAAATGCGAGTTTACGATTAGCCTCTTTGCAGATGATGTTATTTTGATCATCATAAGACAACTTTACCAAATCTATTTGTACATTAGAAAAGTTTGCTTATATATCAGGGTTATAAATAAATACTGATAAATTAGTCACATTAAACTTATCCTGGTCCAACTCTGAAATTGCTAAGAAAAACTATTTTAATTGTGCTTGGCAGAACTCACAAAATATTTAAGAGTACAAATTCTAGCAAAAATAAAAGATTTACAGAGAATAAACTATAACTATAAAAACTTAATAGCACACTTAGTAAAAACGATGTATTTATACCGATACATTTTATTGTTTCTAATAGGTCATTGCATCCCAGGGAATTAAACGCCTTCTCCATATCTAATGATAATATGATCAAATATTCATGCTCATATCACCACACTACCATATACACATGCTCATATCACCACACTCCCATATATGAATTTTATGTTTTATTCCAGCTTCCCAAAGCACAATTTACTGTTGGCTTATTGACAATGAATGAAGCAGATGATTGTGAGTGGGTGGAGAAGCTTCTGAGATCTTCTGCCTTTAGGAAACACATTGACGTCGTGCAGAGAATCTGTATATCCAGTAAAGTCAATCAGACAACCAGAGATCATATCAGACAGTGTTCCTGTGTTGTTCTGTACCAAACAAGACAAATCATTGAGGATCTACAGGAGCCCGTAGAAATCAGCGGTAAGTAGTGGACATAATATTTACATAAAAATTAATATTAGTGCATTGTACAGGTGAGAGTGGGTGTGGCTTGGCGTGTGTAAGTTATATCTGTGTGCATTTGTGTGAGTTTCTGTTTGAATCCGCTCTGTAAGTCAGTGCAGAGTTTTGTTGCAATAATCAGTGTACAGGTGAGAGTGGGTGTGGCTTGGCCTGTGTAAGTTATATATATGTGCATTTTGTTGTTTTCTGTTGAATCGGTTCTGTGGGGCAGGACAGTGTTTTCTATCCTGTGCTCATTTATCATTGTACAGGCGAGTAGGCGGGGTCTATTTTAACAAGGGAAGTGAGAGCTTGGGAGCTTGCAATCACACAAGTGTAGTTAGTGTGTAGAAGATTAAATAAAAGGAGGAAATCCAAAGAAAAGGGGTATTATAAGAAAAAACAGAAAACAAACGTATATATTGTTTCTGTTTTGTTTGGTTTAAGGTGTAGAAAAGAAATCTTTATACAAATACATTGATTTGTTTTCTCACTGTATTTTTGTAACTGATAATCATGAGTCAGTCCAGTGGTAACCTCACTGAGTGTACATCCTGCCAAATGTATGCACTACTGGAACAGATGATCCAGGGTCCATACCTCTGTGACAGGTGTGAGCATGTTGCCTCTCTGGAAGCTCAAATTGAAGATCTGGAGAGGAGAATTGCAACACTTCATGATATTGTCACACTGGAAAGGGACTTGGTGCTCACGGAGCACAGTTTAGCTGGGCCTTGTATGGAGGGAGGAGCTGGGGCTAGTGAGGATGGCCAGGGAGGTAGCTGGGTTACAGTTAGAAGGGGAATCAGGGGGAACAGGAGGAGGCAGGCCAGTTCTGAGTTGGCAAACACCAACAGATTTGCCAGATTGAGTGAAACTGTTGGGGATGTCCATTCAGGAATGGCAATGCCAGATAGAGCTGTTCCCTCTAACAGCCGGGAGAACAGTTCTACTGGAGGAGAGGGAGGGCAGAATAGGCAGAGCAACAGACATGTTTTGGTGGTAGGGGACTCTATTATTAGGAAGGTAGACAGGGTAACTTGTCACCCAGATCCCAGCAATCGAACAGTTTGCTGTCTCCCGGGTGCTCGGGTTCGGATCGGGTGGATAAATTATTGGGAGGGGCTGGTAATGAACCGGCAGTCTTGGTACACATTGGTACCAATGACAAAGTTGGAAGATGGAGCGTCCTAAAGAATGATTTTAGAAAATTAGGGAATAAGCTTAAAGCAAGGACCTCCAAGGTAGTATTTTCTGAGATACTACCAGTGCCACATGCTAGCCCAGGGAGGCAGAAGGAGCTTAGGGAGGTTAATGCGTGGCTAAAAAAGTGGTGCAGTGCAGAGGGTTTGGGGTTTTTAGAGCACTGGGCTGACTTCTCACTTGGGTACATTCTCTATAGCAGGGATGGATTGCACCTTAATGACGAGGGAGCTTTTGTGCTAGGGGATAGGATGGTAGAACGGCTGGGGGAGTTTTTAAACATGTAGGTGGGGGGGAGGGACTATATAGAAGTATTGGGGTAAATAGGGTAGAGAGGGAAAGTGTATGATTGCTAACGCAAGAAGTTTGCCTGGGAAAATAAAGGAGCTAGAAATATTAGCAGTACAAGAAAAATGGGGCTTAATAAGCATTACAGAAACATGGTGGGATGAATCTCATGACTGGACTGTTAATCTGGATTTGTTATAACCTATTTAGGAAAGATAGGGGAAATGGTAAAAGCGGAGGAGGGATCTGTCTTTATGTTAAGCCTGAATTAAAGCCTATAGTCAGAGAAGATATTTATGCTGGCTCTAACGGCATCATTGAATCTTTGTGGGTTGAGCTAAATAGCGGAGGAGCAAATTCTAAACGCATATTGGTGGGAGTATGCTATAAACCCCCAAATATAGCTGAAAGTGAGGAAATACAATTATTGTTACAGATTGGAAATGCAGCTAAGCATGGGCAAGTTCTAATAATGGGAGACTTTAATTACCCTGAAATAAACTGGATAAATGAGACCAGCAGCTCAGCTAAGGGGAGCAGGTTCTTGAGTACACTCAGGGATCATTATCTGGCCTAGGTAATACAAGAACCTACTAGAAATGGGGCCATCTTGGATTTAGTCATCACAAGAAATATTGATATAATATTAAATGTAAAAAAAGGGGAACCCTTGGGGAACAGTGATCACAACACAGTCTCATTTGAGATTGAATACAAAAAACTGAGTTGTAAGGGGCCAACAAAAACTCTAAATTTTAAAAGGGCTAACTTTAATGGGCTACGGGCAGCAATACAACATATAGACTGGGACAAAGAACTTACAGGGAAAAATACTGAAAATAAATGGAAAAAATTCAAATCCTTACTCAATAAACATACTCATCAGCATGTAATGCTGTAATGTGGAAATAAAATGAATAGGAGTAAATCACATCCCATGTGGCTTAACAATGACTTAAAGATCATGATGAGGAAAAAGAAATATGCATTTAAATTATACAAGAAGGAGTGAACAGAGGCAGCTTTATGTGACTATAAGGAAATCCACAAGTCTTGCAAAAGGGCTATTAGACTGGCTAAAATAGAAAATGAGAAGTCAGTTGCAATGGAAAGTAAGACTAACCCTAAAATATTTTTTAAATATATTAATTGGGAAGAAGGCCAGGAAGGAATCGATAGGACCATTACAATGTGACACAGGCCATCTGATAATTAGTGACCAGGAAAAGGCAGATGAGCTAAATAGGTTATTTTCGTCGGTTTACACAAGGGAGGTACCAGGGGTTAGGACACCGCAACATAATGGGGCTACACTACCTTCACTAAATAATTGGTTAACGCAGGAAGAAATCCAAAAGGGATTGGAGAAAATAAATGTTAATAAAGCCCCAGGTCCTGATGGAATACATCCAAGGGTACTGAGGGAGCTGGGTTCTGTAATAGCCAAACCATTATATCTAATCTTTCAAGACTCACTCACTACTGGGTCTCTACCGGATGACTGGAGAAAAGCAGAGGTAATACCTATATTTAAGAAGGGATCTAGAGCAAATCTGGGGAATTATAGACCAGTGAGCCTCACATCTGTAGTTGGGAAGCTTTTAGAAGGGTTAATAAGGGACAGAATACAAGAATATGTCTATTTGAACAACATCATAGGTAGCAGTCAACATGGATTTATGAAGGATAGGTCGTGTCAGACCAATCTAAGCTTAGACGCGAAACTCGGCGAGAAGCGGATGAAGATGGCGTTTTGTGTCATGCCGCGAGAGCTGTGAGCTGGAGGGAGCTGCTTAGCCCAGGGAGAACGTTGACAAACGTGGAACCAACCCGCATAGTGTAATTAAGCCGGACAGCGACGGAGGTGGACCACTCGCTGGGGTGTCGGAGGGGGAATCCCGCGTTGGCAAATCAAGGGGCGCTGCTAAGTCCCGACGGCCCGACAGGAAACGGAGAGTTAGACCAGAAGGTCTGTCTCACACAGGAGGGCTTGACTCCACAGCTGCGGAAAGAGAGGAGCCTGAGAGGGCAGCCCGAGGACTCCAGGTGTGGGACACTAGAGAGGCTCAGCGATGCTCCAGGGCAGGAAGGTAAGGAATAAGGGAAAACCCACCCTTACCTTTATTATAAGAACAGATAATAAAGCTACTGCTGTAACTTTTATCTAAGGCTGTGACCTTTATAAGAAAAACCCTGAGGCTAGCAGTGATTTAGCTCTAAGACTACATTATGCATGACACAAACTGCAAGACAGCAATGTTCTGCTAACAAGAGGAATATAATTCATAATTGCAACACTACTTTCCCTGGGACCAGGAGTTGTGCACTTAGTACACAAAGATTTTATACAAGCAATAGTCACAGGAAATTGCAGACGGCTACATTGTAATAGACATTATAATGTTATGACTGTTCAATAATCTCAAGGCCTTGGAAAGAACTAACTGTAAAGACTATTGATCCTGTTGATATAAATACAGGAAAACTAACACGCAGACCCTGCGGACAGTATTGATCTAGCCTTAACACTGGAGATTGCAGGACTTAAACTGTGAGAAAGTTATGTCTGGTTAATAAGAAGAATCTAACTGGCATTTGTAATACTAATTCCCTGGGATCAGGATTGGTGGATATATTCCACAAAGACTTTACATAAGTAACAGCTACAGGGAACTGTAGAAGACCACACTGTAATATATGTCACAAGGTTATAACATTTTAACATCCTTAAGGACTGGGGAAGTATTAACGTTAAAAAGAACTTCTTACTATAATAGAACCGGTGGTATAGGCCAGTAAACAAATTGTTAAAAGAGAGGGCAGGAGGAGCGATAGCGAGGGGAAAGAGAAAAAAAAAGAAAAAGGGGAAAAGAAAAAAAGAAAAAAAAGGGAGATAAGATCCTTAAAACAACTTCCCTCAGGCTGAGAGATATCAACGGCCAAGGAGAAAGCTCAAAGGAAGGAGGTAAAGAGAGGAGGAAGGGAAGGAAGCAGAAAGAAGGGGGAGAGGCGAAGAGAAAGAAAAAAGAAAGGGAAAACAGAGCACTGCAAACGCAAAACAAGATGGCGACCAAAAATAAAACCAAAGTGCGGAAAAGCCCGATCTCAGAGCCATCTCCCTTCTTCACGCCTAAAAGCTCTATAAATTCCCTTCAAAAACAAACCCTGAAAGAAGCTCTGGATCAAAGCATTGCTCCTCCCTCTACAAATTCACCAAGTAGAGATTTTGAAGATCAAGAGGAAAATCTTCTTACCATAGACAAAATGAAAGAGATTCTGAAGAACTTTCAAGTAGAATTTTTGGCAGAAATTAAGATCCAAATTATGGATAACGCCAAATCAATAAGAGAGGTGAACAAACGATCCGCCGATTTGGAAGACAAATTCGATAAGCTAATTATTGATCATAATATGCTACTGGAGCAATCATCAAAAATGGCTGCTCAAATTACTACACTGGATGACAAGATGAACAGGATGGAAGACAAAGTACGGAAAAATAACCTCTGAATAAGAGGAATACCTGAAGCGATAAAAAAAGAAGATCTTCCAACATACATCACGGAATTGTTTTCCAAAATTACCCCTAACTTTTCACACCTGGATCAGAAATTTGACACAGTACACCGAATTCCTCTTCCAAGTCATTTACAAAATAAAAGTTCCGGAGATGTGATCGTCAGAATTCACCACTTACCTACAAAAGAAGCAATATCTAAAGCAAGTTACACAAAGAAGACGTTCGAACCTCCATATGAAAGTATTCAAATATTCTCAGATTTTTCAAAAGCCACAATCAGCAAAAGAAAGGAATTCAACTCTATAACGCAAGGTCTAAGGAAGAACAATCTCATATATAAATGGACCTTTCCAGTAGGTTTACTGGTACTAAAAGGATATTCCTGGCATAAGATTAAGTCCCTTGCAGAGGGAGAAATCTTTCTGAGTACTGTAATGCCTAATACCCATGATCCTAAAGACTTTTTGATTAAATTGCAAGCTCCAACGCCAGATTGGCAGAGGAAGAAATGACCATGGATGGACTAAAAGGAATAATTGTATATTATCGCATTTGTCCTTTGTTCCTTTCCCTTGTCTCTCCTTTCTCCTTTTTTTTTTCTTTTGATGTGGATCACTGTATAGGTTACTATAAGAGAGGGGAAGGAGAAGGGGAAGGGGGTAGAGGAAGGGGTGGAGGAAGAACGGTGTAGTTATGGATTGTTTATAGCAACCCCTGGTAAAGGGGGAGATTAAGAAAGAGAAGTAAGGACAAAACGGGCACAGAAAGTCTGTACAGATGAAAGCTAGTAAACAGTATCAAAAGAGGAAAGGGAAAGAGAAAAAAAGAGGAGAAAAAAGGGAAAGAAAGAATAAAGCACTAAATAGTACTTAACAACATAAAGTAATCAATAGAAATATAAGACAAATTAGAGTTCAGATCAAGGGCAGAAACGATATTTTCTAACAAATAACAGTACCCAGAAAAGAGAGGCAGATATATAGGTTGAAACACAAGATTGAAAATTGAAGTTAAATCTAGCGTCATCTCCAGATTGATCCGCTAACCATTTCTGAATAACGGCTGAATCCCTGCTGAACAGAAGCTGGGAAAGGCTAGATGATAGCCTCTTCTGTTCTAACTGTATGAATGTTTGTATGAATGAGAGTAAGGAAGATTTTGAATCTGTGGTTTATAAAGTTATAACAAAGATAGTTATTCCAGCAAATGGTGCAATAAAATATAGCATTGTTAAAGAACCCTCCCAAATTCAATGTCGTTAAAAATATTTAGCTGGAATGTAAAGGGTTTAAATTCTCCTAGTAAAAGGAAAACGGTTTATAGATACTGTACAAAAGAGAAAGCAGACTTGATATTTCTTCAAGAGACACATTGGGGGAAAACTAAAATACCGGGTTTTGCGACAGGTAGTTTTGATTTTAGGTATCACTCAACAGGGGTTAAAAAAAGAGAGGAGTTTCAATTCTTTTTTCCAATAACCTAGAAATAATGGAAGTAATTTCAATTATAGACCCAGATGGACGATATATCTTATGGAACGGACAGATTAACAACCAGAAAATCACATTAATAAATATTTATGCCCCGAATGAGAAGCAAGGAAAATTTCTAAAGCAAATAGGCAATTTAATTAGGAAGTTTGCACAGGGCCCGTTGATGTGAGCCGGTGACTTTAATATTGTTTCAAATATAAACTTTTTAGGTCCAAAAAACCGGTACATAAAAATTTAATAAAAGTGAGCAAAGATGCTCAGATATTTACTGAATGGATTATCAAAAACAAGTTATTTGATGCTTGGCGAGTTCAACACCCAAATCAAAAGGAGTTTTCTTTCTACTCAAATCCACATAATATATATTCACGAATTGATTTAATATTAGTAAATGCTCAAATAATTGATAAGATCACTCACACGGAAATAGGTAAGATTGTTATTTCCGAATACGCTTACACTACACTAGTAGTTGAAATAAATAAAGTAAAGTTAGATAGATTACAATGGAGATTAGATGACACTATAATAAAAATGGAAAAAAATAAAGAATTTTTAAGTAAAGAAATGTCTAAATTTTTTGATATTAATATGCACACGGTTCCCTCTTACTGCATGATTTGGAATACACAAAAAGCTTTCACAAGAGGTTTGATTATTAAACTTAAAGCTCAAATGATAAGTCAGAGAGGAGCTCCTCTAAAAAAACTATATATCGATTTAAATAAATTGGAATCTAAATTCATTGTAGATCCACAGCAACAAACAATGGCAGAGATTAAAATATTACGGAATAGTATAAACAAAATCAACCAGCTAAGATCAGGTAGAGAAATACGGCGTTATCAACAGATTTACCATCACCAAAATAACAGAAACAGCAAACTACTAGCTATTCAAGCGAAAAAGGAAAAAGGAAAGAAAAGAATAATAGTTATAAAAGAAAAAGGAAGATATATTTCTTCCCTGCAGGAAATTGGCCAAGCCTTTTTTAATTACTACCAGGAACTGTACAACTTGGAAAAAGACGACTCCTTTTGTAAACCACTAGTAGAAGAAATACAAGCATTTTTGGATGAGATCCAATTACCCAAATTAGCAATAGACGATCAAGCAGAACTGAATAAACCAATTACAAATCAGGAAGTTCTCCAAGTGATTAAACAACTGAAACCCTATACTACGCCAGGGCCAGACGGATACACTAATCTTTTTTTATAAAACATTCTGCCAAATTGTGAGCCCTCAGCTCACCGAAGTGTTTAACGAAATCAAAACTACTGGTATTATGCCAACGGAATAATAATTGATAATGATTCCTAAGACCAATTTGGACCCCCAGTCTTGTGCTAATTACAGACCCATTTCACTATTAAACGCAGACACTAAATTATACGCGAAGATTCTGGCCCTTAGAATTCAAAAATTCATAGAAAAACTAATTGCAATAGAACAAATGGGATTTGTGACTGGTAGACAGGGAGCAGAGAATATTAGAAAACTTATGAATTTGAGTGAAATTGCAAGACTAAAAGGGGCCCCCACCCTATTCTTGTCTCTAGATGCTGAGAAAACGTTTGACAGAGTAGGGTGGGAGTACATGCGATTAGCGTTGTCTAAATTTGGATTTAGGGAATTTGGGACCAAGGCGATAGGGGCCCTGTATAGATCTCCCTTTGGAATTACAAATGGTACTAGACAGGGTTGCCCCCTCTCCCCCACCTTATTTGCGCTAATGATAGAACAATTGGCGGAAGCTATCAGATCATGTCCACAAATTCATGGGATTAGGATGGGGGAGAGGGAACATAAAATCAGTCTATATGCAGATGATGTTGTTTTGTCTCTTACCCGTCCGGAAGAATCTCTTTGTCATCTAGCAAAGCTAATAGACATATACAGTAAAGTTTCGTATTACAAGTTGAACTATAGAAAATCAGAAACACTTTTTTTTTATTTCTCAATGGGCTTGCTTTCCCGATTGAAGACCAGCTATCCTTTTGACTGGAACTCAAAATCATTTAAACATCTTGGAATCACTTTTTTTGGGAAATATACAGAAAATGGTTGATAGAAACTATAAAGATCTATACTTTAAGTTCCAAAACATCATAGGTAACTGGCGAAAAGATAGATTTTCCTTTTCTGGGAAAATTGCGGTAGTTAAAATGATGTTACTCCCCAGAGTTAATTACATCTTAATATGCATTCCCTTTAAGATCCCTATATATTGGATGAAGAAATTGCAACAGGTAATTGATGTATTTATACACCACTCCAGACACATAAGGTTAAAAAAAAACACTATGGGAAGGAGCTTTTTAAAGGGAGGAATTTCATACCCTATATTGCAACCTTATCAGGAAGCTAACTGTATAGTACATGCCTTGAAATGGCTAGAAACAGCACATAAACTACCATTTACAAAGTAGTAAAGATCTAAACCCTATGGAAAAAATTATCCTTAAATCGGAGAAAAAACACCTGATATCCAAATGTTTTAATATTATAAGATCCTTCGGAGAACATCCTAAAACCAAGGGTATGAAACAATGGGAGTTGATTTTAAACTTAGAAATAAACAAAATAGACTGGGATACAGCTTTGAAGATGACAGGCAGATTTATTAAACAAACAGCATACAGAGAAATGTTTTTTAAAATAATCAACAATTGGTACATTACACCGATTAAAATTGCACAAATTTTCCACTCCCCTTTGGACAAAATGTGCTGGAAAGAATGTGGTAGCTCTGCCCATCTATTGCATATTCTATGGGATTGCCCTAAACTAAAAACCTTTTGGGAAGGTTGTTACGAATTTTGGGGTAAGATGGTGGGGAACCAACTCCCCTTTAGAGGAGAATGCAGTTTGTTACATATTTTTCCAAGCGATGTAACCATCGAGGGAAAAGCACTTGCTATTTTGATTTTTTCAATAGCAAAAAAATTTAACTAGAGGAAAATTATGCACAAAAAGGCTTAATTAAGGCAGATTCATTAAAATGGAAATTATGGGACCAGAAACAGGGAACAACTAAGTAAAGGTCAAAATCTTCTAAGGTTGAAGGAGGGGTGAATGAGGACGAATGGTATTTTAAGCAATGTAACGTTTTGATGTTGTAATAGATTTGACAAGAATGTATTAATATATATTTTTTTGTATTGACTTTTATGAAGAATAAACATTTTTTTTCAAATCCAAAAAAAAATAAAAAAATTATTGGTTAACGCAGGAAGAAATCCAAAAGAGGTTTGAGAAAATAAATGTTAATAAATCCCCAGGTCCTGATGGAATACATCCAAGGGTACTGAGGGAGCTGGGTTCTGTAATAGCCAAACCATTATATCTAATCTTTCAAGACTCACTCACTACAGGGTCTCTACCAGATGACTGGAGAAAAGCAGAGGTGATACCTATATTTAAGAAGGGAGCAAGAGCAAATACGGGGAATTATAGACCAGTGAGCCTCACATCTGTAGTTGGGAAGCTTTTAGAAGGGTTAATAAGGGACAGAATACAAGAATAAGTCTATTTGAACAGGATCATAGGTAGCAGTCAGCACGGATTTATGTAGGATAGGTCGTGTCAGACCAATCTAATTCGTTTTTATGAGGAGGTTAGTAGGAACTTGGATCAGGGCAACTCAGTGGATGTAGTCTTTTTAGATTTTTCAAAGGCATTTGATACAGTGCCACATGGAAGACTAGTGAGCAAACTACAGGAATTGCAATAAATATCTGCTCATGGATCGAGAGCTGGCTAAAAGACAGGAAGCAAAGGGTTGTTGTGAATGGAACATACTCCGATTGGTCTAATGTGATAAGTGGGGTTCCTCAAGGTTCAGTATTAGGTCCTCTCCTTTTTAACATATTTATTAATGACATTGACGTAGGACTCGAATGTAGTGTCTCCATTTTTGCTGATGACACTAAGTTGTGCAAGGTAATAAAATCAAATAATGATGTACTTTCCCTACAAAAGGATTTGCATAAATTAGAGAAATGGGCGGCTAAATGGCAGATGAGATTTAATACAAATAAATGTAAGGTTATGCATTTGGGAAGGAACAATAGCCATGCAATCTATAATCTTAATGGAGCAAATCTAGGGGTATCAGATATTGAAAGGGATTTGGGAGTACTAGTGGACAACCACCTAGGTAACAGCGCTCAAAGCCAAGCAGCGGCTGCAAAGGCAAATAAAATATTAGCATGTATTAGGAAGGTTATAGAAGCCAGGGAAGAAGATATAATTCTGCCACTATACAAATCTCTAGTACGCCCTCATTTGGAATATGGAGTACAATTTTGGGCACCACCTCATAAAAAAGACATTTTAGAGCTGTAAAAAGTACAGAGAAGGTCTACAAAACTAATAAGGGGAATGGAGGGGCTAAGTTATGAAGAAAAACTAACAAAATTAAACTTATTTTCGCTAGAAAAAAGGCATCTAAGAGGAGTTATGATTACGTTATATAAATACATCCAGGGTCAATATTGATCCAGGGAGAAATTTGATTGCCAGTTTCTGGGGTCAGGAAGGAATTTTGCTTTTTTTTCCCCTTATGAGACAATTGGCAAAGTTTCAATGTTTTTTTTTTCTGTTTGCCTTCCTCTGGATCAAATAACAATTAACAAATAATAATAAATAGTCCACATTAAAAAGATCAATAGAGATCTAAAAAGGTTGAACTTGATGGACTAACTCTTTATTCATCCTCCAATACTATACTATTAATAATTATTTAATCAATAATTTAATTAATTACTAATCCGCATATTGCAGATCAGAGGAGATCTTAACAGGTTGAACTTGATGGACTGAAAGTCTTTTTTCAACCTTAATTACTATGGGCCTTATTCTATTATCGGCTGTAAAACGGCCGCAAGGCTGCGATTCCTTGCGGGGGTTCCGTTACCTTGCAATTCAATTATACGGATCTCCCCTTATGGCCGGCCGTATATCTTGCAACCAGCCGTATGCTCAGAAAACTTTAAACGCAAAAATAAATTCAAGACGGCACTGTAAAGCCCTGTAAATGCTAGTGATCATTTTTGGAGGACATGAGGATTAATAGCAACCCCCTCTCAAGCTTGCACATCAGCCCAAATCCGAGTTTACATTAACTGTTTATTTTCCGGCCGCAGCGTGGGCGGGTCTGAGGTGCCCTCAGGACTTTTTACATGGATATGTGACATAAATTAAAAAATAATTTATTTACGGATTTGAGTGTAGGGGAATGTTGTGCTATTTTTGCTAACACCTACAATCACTTTATAGTCTCCTCAGAGTGCAGGATGGCTTTATTTCGGCTTTATAATGTGCTTAATTGGTGCTAGCGGGACCTTTTTTCTGCAAGTAAGCTGCGGCTCCGTTTTAGCCTTGCAGAGAGGGTTCCCGGAGCAATTGAATAGCAACCAGGATTTTCTTGCGGCCGAAACTCTTTTGGCCGTTTTAGATCAAAGGCTTTCCTCCGGCGCGAGCGGCCGCAAGGGATAGCAAGGCGCCGGCCGCAAGCCTGCCGGAATCCCCGGCCGGAGGGTAATAGAATAGCCGAATAGCTTGCGGCCGGTCCTTGCGGCCCCGCATCTCCTACGGCCGGTAATAGAATGAGGCCCTATGTAACTATGTATTTGTAATCATTATTTTATGGCAAAATGGGTATATGGGCAGCAGGTTTTAGTTATTATTATACGGTAATGCAGTAACTTTAAACCTGGTGCATAATTTGCTGCTCATTAAATAATCTCTGTGGTTGAATTTTTTCACCATGATTTTTGAATTACTAAACTCGATAACAGACAATTTTTTTTTTTTTTTTTAGAAAACGACAAAAAAAACACAAACTTTAAAAAACTTTTGTACACAATTATTCTTTAATGCTGGTTCCTATCCACTACTTTCTCAGGAAGATATGTCTTTGTTAACTAATAAGCTTCCCATTAGTCCTGTCGACAACTGTCAGATTCCCATTGGGCAGATAATAGGTATTCCTCTGCATTCAGTCTCCTCCCACTTCAGGAAGTTAATCAAGAGAAAACAAATGGCAGATTCCACATCAGCATTAGTGCAGATAAAGTGCATATGAAATGTAATAAGCAGAGCAAAGGTTCCCAAACTGTGGTGCTCATCATTCAGGGGGTCATGGTGCATTATGACTATTAAGAAGCTTGCAAAGATATCATTAGGTGGTACATGAAACCGGTTGTCCTGGTCAAATGTTAAGTGATCCATTAAAGTAAAAGTTTGGAAATCAATTAATTAGAGACTGTATTCTTTTTCTACAATATACAATATAAAACAACTCTTTTCAGGAATAGTTCCTCAAATGCCATATAGAAAGCAATTACCACAGTCAAGTTGCAAAAAATGGACTTGATAAAAGGCAACATTGAGTTAGAAATTGAAAATATATATGTTTACAGCATTTCATTTTTAGCAAGTTTGTGCAATTATGTTGTTTCTTGTTTGTCAACTGAGAGGGAACCTAGGGAGCAATATTGCCTTCAGTTTATTTGAGAGGACATCTACAAGGGAAAGCACTTAACAACAGGACCACCTTCTCAGGTGACAAACCTGGCACTAGATGCCTTGTCAATTTAAGCTAATTACTGGAGTTAGTAGATTTCACCCGGCTCACTAACTTTAATGATTGCTAATTGCCATACGTTATGGAAAAAAACATTTCAAAACCAAACTGCTCACCACACCTAACCTGCCAATAATGTGAAGATTGCTTACGGAAGGTCATTATTAGGTAAGCAGGATGTGATTGCTCAGTTATTTTTATTGTGTTATATGGAGTCTTGGAATGGAGGCCCAGGTAAGTAAGTAAACCAAGCAATGCATGCGATTGTTAATAGATTAGCAGCCTTATTAAATTGCGATTCAGCCAATTGAATAAAGCTCTATATAAGCACATTTTTTTACAGAAGTTTTTAGTTAGTGAACTTCTATCCAAAAGCAAGGTCTTCACTAACTAAAAACTTCTGTAAAAAAATATGCTCTTTGCTTATATAGAGCCCTATTCAATTGGCTGAATCGCAATTTAATAAGGCTGTAGATCTTTAACATAATAAACATTTGGGATTACAGCAGTTCTTTATAGTCTTAGCTTTTTCTAAGGTTATATAAGAGCCTACTAGAAATGAAGCCATCTTAGATTTAGTTATCACAAATAATATTGATATAGTATCAAATGTTGGAATAGGGCAACCTTTGGGTAAAAGTGATCACAACACAGTCTCATTTGAGATTGAATTAAAAAAAACATAACTGTAAGGGGCTAACAGAAAATCTCAATTTTAAAAAGCTCAGATTTTACCTTTCTAAGAGCAGCAATACAAAGTATAGACTGGGACAGAGAACTGACAGATAAAAACACTGAACATAAATGGGCAACATTTAAATCCTTACTAAATATACATACACATCAGCATATACCATGTGGGAATAAAAGTAAAAGGAGTAAATCGCAATCTATGTGGCTTAACAATGAATTAAAGATGAAGGTGAGGAGTAAAAAACAGGCATTTAAATTATACAAACAAGAGGGGACAGAGACTGCTTTACAGGAGTACAAGGAAACTAACAAGGCTTGCAAAAGGGCTATTAGACTGGCTAAAATAGAAAATGAAAAATTAATTGCAAAAGAGAGAACGACTAACCATAAAATATTTTTTAAATAAATTAATGGGAAGAAGGCGAGGAAGGAAGCTATAGGAACATTACAATGTGACACAGGCCGTCTGAAAATTAGTGACCAGGAAAAGGCAGATGAGCTAAATAGGTTATTTTCTTCAGTATACACAGGGGAGGTACCAGTGGTTGGGACACCGCAACATAATGGGGCTACACTCCCTTCGCCAAATAATTGGTTAGCGCAGGAAGAAATCCAAAAGAGATTGGAAAAAATAAATGTTAATAAAGCCCCGGGTCCTGATGGAATACATCCAAGGGTACTAAGGGAACTGGGTTCTGTAATAGCCAAACCATTTTATTTAATTTTTCAAGATTCACTCAACACTGGGTCTCTACCAGATGACTGGAGAAGAGCAGATGGGAAAACCTATATTTAAAAAGGGAGCAAGAGCAAATCCGGGGAATTACAGACCAATGAGCCTCACTTCTGTAGTGGGAAAGCTTTAAGAAGGGTTAATAAGAGATAATATACAAGAATATGTCTATTTGAACAGGATTAAAAGGAGGACTTTATGCGGGATAGGTCATGTCAAACAAATCTAATTAGTTTTTATGAGGAGGTTAGTAGGAACTTGGATCAAGGCAACTCAGTGGATGTAGTCTATTTGGATTTTGCAAAGGCTTTTGATACAGTGCCACATGGGAGACTATTGTGCAAACTAAGGGATACAGGAATTGCAGTAAATATCTGCTCATGGATTGAGAGCTCACTAAAAGACAGGAAGCAAAGACAGGAAGCAAAGTTGTGCAAGGTCGTTAAATCAGATAATGATGTGCTTTCTTCCCTTCAAAGGGATTTACATAAAATTGAGGAATGGGCATCTAAATGGCAGATGAGATTTAATACGAATAAATGTAAAGTTATGCATCTGGGAAGGAAAAATAGCCATAATAATCTTAATCTTAATGGAGCAAATATAGGGGTATCAGAAATTGAAAGGGATTTGGGAGTGCTTGTGGACAACCACCTAGGTAACAGTGCTGAAAGCCAAGCAGCAGCTGCAAAGGCAAATAAAATATTAGCATGTATTAAGAAGGGTATAGAAGCAAGTGAAGCAAATATAATTCTGCCACTATACAAATCTCTAGTATGCCCTCATTTGGAATATGGGGTACAATTTTGGGCACCACTTCATAAAAAGGACATTTTAGAGCTGGAAAAGGTACAGAGAAGGGCAACAAAACTAATAAGGGAATGGAGGGGCTAAGTTATGAAGAAAGACTAACCAAATTAAACGTATTTTCTTTAGAAAAAAGGCGTCTAAGAGGAGATATGATTACCTTATATAAATACATCCAGGGTCAGTATAAAGATTTGTCAAGGGAGCTTTTTGTGCCAAGAGGTTTTCAACTGACAAGAGGACATCCCTTGAGGTTATAAGTAAAAAGATTCCACCTTAAAGAAAGAAAAGGGTTCCTCACAGTAACGGTGGTTAATCTGTGGAATTCTCTACCAGAGGAGGTGGTGACAGCGGATTCGATAGATAACTTTAAAAGGGGACTGGATTTATTTCTAAGAAGGGAATTCAGAGTTATCCTGGATAATTAGAGAGAGTGTATTGATCCAGGGAGAAATTCGATTGCCGGTATCTGGGGTCAGGAAGGAATTCATTATTTTCCCCTATGAGATGATTGGCAAAGTTTCACTTGGGTTTTTTCTGTTTGCCTTCCTCTGGATTAATTTCTAAATAAAATAAATAAATAAATAGTTGATTAATTATGAATTAACAATTTACAACTAATTGATTAATAACTTATCCTCATATTGCAGATCAAAGGAGATCTTAAAAGGTTGAATATGATGGACTGAAAGTCTTTTTTCAACCCTAATTACTACCCTTAGATTAAGGTAGTTTTCAGTCTTGTGTCAGTGCCTTGGAAACAAGCTCTATGTACATTTGATTTTATGCTCAAAAACAGGGCCCTCCATTCTTTACAAGGTGTTTAATGTGTTTTCTACTATGTAATCAACCCCTGAACAGCGCTACGGAATATGTTGGCGCGATATAAATAAAGATAATAATAATAATATGTAACTATGTAAGTATGTAATGTTTAAGCCTTGTCCTCATTTTGTTTGTTTTGCAGAAATTAATCAGCATGTGATCATTGTGACCGGTGGAGTAAAGGACAGAGAATCTGAGGAGAATATAAAAAAGAGATGGGAGAAGACCAAGACACATAAAGATGGCTTGAATATGATGCTCTTCACAAATGCAGAGACTGATTATTGTATAAAGAATCCAGAGTTAACACAGGAGAAGGGAAAATTGGCTCAAATTAATGAGATAATTACTTCAGGTAAAGCACTGAAGAAGGATTCCTAATGGTTTGGGCCCTGAGTCCACTACAAAAATAATACCTACATTCTGAAGCATGTGCTCACCATACACGTGTTGCACACAAAATGCACCAGGCATTAGGCTTAGTAAAATATCACTAAGACATTTTTTCGTGCGGTGATGCCCTTATGTTTCTTGTTAGGATTGTGATACTGTTTGTATCTGAAATTGATTTTTCCTTCTGTTAAAAAGCAACAAACAGACAATTCCCCATTTGATGTTGCAGTCAGTTTTATCGGTAGAGTCTATTAAATAACTAAACTCAATAATGTAATAATGTGTTTCACATTTCAAATGCAATTCTTCTTTACATGTTTCATTTCCTTCACTGTCCCTGCTTCTTACTGCTTCTATCTAAACCGGGTGTGTCCTTATAAACTAATGAGCACTCCTTTAGATCTAATGAATGTACTTCTGCATTTATCTGCCACATTGCCATTGTGCAGATACAAACTTGTTCTTCCTACAATACTGCCCTTCACCTTTCCAAAAAACATATTTCTCATTCCATATAGTCACTCTCACAATCATCCCAAAGGGCCTACTTGCATCATTCAACTCCCACCTTTTCAATTAGACAAGAAATCTTCTTATACCACACTGCAAACTCTCCACTTTTGACAGTCGCCAGTCCCACAGCCTCATTCAGCATCTTTACCCCATGGGATATCCCCTAGCTGCCTCTCATCTAACAACACACCCACTTGATCCTATCTCCTCACAACTCATTCACTCCCTCTTTGATAACTTATACCAACTATCTAATCTATTTAATATTTCCCTGGCAATTAGCACACCCCCTCTATCTTCAAACAGTCACTTATTATACAACACTAAAGAATCCATAACTCGATTCATCCATGCTCTCTAACAACCATCCTACTTCTTTGCTACCATTTGCCTCTGAACCACTAGGATGAATTATCTATAACCATCTAACCCATTCTCAGCCATCACACTCCTTACTTAACCCTCTGCAATTGTGTTTCAGTGTGCAACAGTCTACTTAGACTGCAATAACTAAATTAGAAACCTTCTGACGGTCAAAAGATAAAGAGACTACTGCTGCTCCCACTTCTTCTCCAGACTCTAAATATCCTTGGCTATTGTGACACTGCTCTCCTGGTTCCAATCTTATCTATCTAACTGGTCCTTTAATGTCCCATACGCAAGCACAACTTCATCACTGTTATCACTCTCTGTTGGAATACTTCAAGGCTCTATTCGAGATCCCTTACTTTTCCCATTCTACACCACCTCCCTTGGCAAACTAATAAGCTCTCTTGGGTTCTAGAATCATCTCTGTGCTAATGATTTCCAATCTACATTTCGTCTCCTGACTTATCTGCCTCCCTACTAACTCTTGTCACTACCTGTCTATCCAATATCTACTCCTGGGTGGCCACACAAAACCTATCAACAATCTATCACATCCTCAACTCCAAACTTTTACAGTCAACAATGACTCCATTACCCTTATACACAAAGTTTGCTGTCTTGGAATGACTCTGCATTCAGCACTTTTTCACTTCACCAAACCTTGCTGATTACACCTGCAAAGCATCTTCAAAATCATTTTTCTCACACAAGAAACAACCAATATTTTGATTGACTTGCTCATGATCTCATAGACAACTACAATTCACTCGAAACCGGTCTTCCCACTACTAGACTCTGCCCAATACAGTCCTCTGCTAGGCTCATATATCTCACCAGTCATTCCTCACATATTAATTCCTTCACTGGCTTCCTATACCTGCTAAAATCAAGTTCAAAGTCCTGACATTCACTTCCTCAGCAACACTGCATCTTCCTACATATCAAATCTAATCACCAGATACTCCCCTTATATGCTGACACTTTAGAAAAAAAATAATAATATTAATAATAATAATAATAATAAAATGTGGTCTTTAAAACTCTTGTTGTTTGTTCTGTGGTCAGTTGGTCTTTTCAGATTCAAGGAAAAATATTTTCTTATTTACTTTGCCACAAAACTGAATTTGCTTTCTTCTTTTCTTTTAGGAACAAGTTCATCCATAGGAATTATGGTAAGAATTACATTCATTTCATTATTTGTTTGAGACATATCCTTAATATTTGAAGTTGTTTATACATATAATAATGTAAATCTTATTAACGGGACATGGAACCTACTAAACAGCTGTGAACCATCAGAATGGATGGTGGATGAATGGAGTTGTGTGAATGGAGGTACTGCCTCCGTGTCTTTTATCTGCTTCCATATGTGGTGCATAGACCATTTGTTTGATCACATCTGCAGTAGCGAGGTTGTCTAGCTGCAGAGCTGTACAAGTGGTGGGAATTGTCACACTTATTTTAGTACGAGTGACTGTAACTGACAATGAACTGCAGGGCTTATAGTTTATACAGTTTATGTATGCTTATTTAATTTAATTTGAAATCAATAAATATTATTAAAAAAATATAGAATGTAAGCATCAGGATTTAAAAGTACAGGATAATGCTCTACACACTGAGCTATTTGTGCATGTTACTCATACAGAGTGTAAGACATAAAGAGACACAAGTGTATTACTCAAACCTGCAGTGCAGGAACCAATGCCTTGACTGTTGCCATCCAAAGTGAGAAGTAAACACCCATAATCAAAATACCAGACACGAGGAGCATATGCAGCAAAACTTGATAAAATGGTAGTTTTAGATCATGCAAAGTTGATAAAGAACAATCCTAATGTTGCCACCTTTTGTCTCTGATAACATAACTGATGACATCAGAAATGACAAAACATATCATCAGTGACATCATTGAACTCATGACATATAACATCACCAGTGATGCTGACTTAGGCAATGAAATCAGTTTGATTTGACATTGACATACACTATTGAAGTAATAATAAAGCATTGGTTCATACAACGTAATATTGGATTATACAACATTAAAATTAGCTATATTATACTTTATAAAATGCTTCCTTAACTTAGAGAGATATTAATATTCATATTAAACAAGTTTCTGGGTAGCAATACAGCTTTGTATTATTTGTAGATTATTTTATGGTTGTACATCTATAGTAACCTATTTCTGTTCTTAATAAAAATCACTTACCGTATATACTCGAGTATAAGCCGACCCGAAGCACCTATTTTACCACTGGGAAAACGTATTGACTCGAGTATGAGCCGAGGGTGGGAAATGCGCTGCCCCCTGTGTCCCTCTTGTGCCATCTGTGTCCCCCTCTTGTGTGACCTTTTTTCCCTCCAGTGTCCCCTTCTTGTGCTATCTGTTTCCCCCTCTTGTGTCGCCCCTCTGTAAAGATCTGAAAAAGCCCCCCCCTCTCCCTCCCCTGTGCCCCCCCTCTCTCCCCTGTGTCTCTCCCCTCCTCTCCCTCCTCTGTGTCTTTTTCCCTCTCCCTCCCTTTCCCCTTATCATTGTCCTCATCTTCCCTACTCATCCCTTTCCCCCTCTCCAATAAACCCCCCCCCCCCCCCCCACTCTTCCTTTCCCCTCTCTTACCTTCATCAGCTGCTCCTGCTGCTCTCTGCTAGTCTTCCGGCTGTGTCCGCCCGGCATATGCTAATGATGTGACGTCACATGCATGTTACGTCATTAGCATATGTCTGGCAGACACAGCCGGAAGACGCACAGAGAGTAGCAGGGAGCAGGGTGACTCGAGTATAAGCCGAGGGGGGCTTTTTCAGAATTAAAAAATGTGCTGAAAAACTCGGCTTATACTCAAGTATATACAGTACTTATTTTTATCTTTTTAAAAAATGTTTTTTATGTTTTATAAAGTTGCCTCAAACTTTTAATTACATTGAGTGAGCCTTCTACACAGATTTTTAATTCAAGATTAATTACAACATAATTAATAGATTTTTGTTATGCATTTCTTATCTTTAGATTTTAAATATGTATCAATAAAATTATAAATAATTCATTTTTAAATTACTTAAGTAAATTTATTTTACTTGTAGGTTTTTAAAATAACATTTACTACATTATTAAAAAGAAAATTATGATTTAGTTTCACAAAGAAAAAAGTTACAATATATATATATATATATATATATATATATATATATATACTAGGGACTTTGCGAGCCTCTCCCCGCGTCTACTTTATGGGGCTCGTGATGAGCGGCTTTGCCGTTCATTGCAGGCTTCGGCCAACCCGCTACTTTCATGCTTCGCAGTGAACACCTTCGGCACTCATCGCGAGCCCCGCAATGAGTGCCTTTGGTGCGAGCCTCTCCTCCCTCTACATTACGGGGCTTGTGATGAGCGCCTTTGGTCCTCATTGCGAGCCTCTCCCCACTCTCTCACCCCTGTTTTTATTAAATCACAGACGTATATACACTACATAAGTAATTTTACACATCTTTTCTTACTATCTGTGTTTATGAGATTTTCAAACATACAGCTGTAACCACATGATGGGGGTCTGTGACATGTGCATACTTTCTACATTATATACAGTATTTCTGAGCTTTTGAAGATCTCATTTTTTATTGTGTTTTTCATTCAGTTTAAAATTGTAAAAGTGCAAAATTTCACCAGAATCACAAAATTTCCTTGATGTCAAGAGACATATGTCACAATGAATATATGAGCAATATGCTACAAAAGATGGCAACACCACTACAGGACGTGTCTATGTAGGATAGAAAACATTGAGTACTAGTAACCTCTCCATTTAACTAACTTACCATGAGCTTATGAGAAAATAGTAAATAAATAGGAGATTATCTGCTAGGGATTGTACAGTGCTCTGGAATATGCATTGTGTATATATGTGTTTATAGAGAGAGACTAGAAATGTATCCACCATGGCACATGTGTATGGAGAGAATCAATATATTACTTCCTTCTGTGTGTCTTGCTGCTACTGTCTACTCAAACATTTTGGGAACTCCAATACCTTGGTTAGGTTACCTCATAAAATTGAATTATTATTTAGTAATATATCCAATATCTTTAGAATAGTTGTTCTGTCTTATATGCCAACTTATATACTTACGTGTTGTACCACAATTAACTAATAATTTCAGGGAATTAGTAATGGTAACCATCTTGTTAAACTCCATCTTTGTATGAACCACTTAATCATGCACAGTTTCTAGTTAGCAGATAATAGAAGACAAAGCCTCCAGACAGCACATCAATACAAACAATTTGTACGAGGCAGTTACTACCTAAGACTTCAGATGTAAATCACTTGATGATCATGTAATGAGATGTTCTTGGTTTCCTTGTTGGTGTTTATCTCATGGACACTGTACCTAATGTTTATTATCTCTCTCAGGGCCCTGCCAATGTTGTTGTTGGGATCTTTTCAAGATCATCAAAGATTGACTATAAATGGTTACAAGACCATCTGACATCTGAAACCTCTCAGAATATTGTAAAGCATGTCCAACCCTTTTATATTTCTAACTCCAATCGGATGCAGTTCAGAGAGGTGGTCGGTCAGTGCACATTTGGCATCCTGTACCATACTAAGAAACGTGGAAGGGTCAATGTCACGGATGTCACTGACTCTCTGTATGATGACGAGCTGACATACCTGCATGATGTACTGGGTAAGACAATCATAACATACATGTTCAAAGCAACAAACCAATCTAAGTAGTTTAAATCAAGGAGCACAACAACAACACTCACACTGCGCATGCCACATCACTACAGACTATAACATTTAAGTTTCACAACTATTTCAACAAAAGTATCAACACTATTTCATGCAAATCTGGTGTCCCATTTATTTCCTGATAACGAGTACAGTTTCCTATGGGAATCATGTCATTAACCTACACCTAAATTCAACACAAGTAACTACAATCTCTCTAAATGGAAAATTCAGACTCACATGCCTCCTAAAATATATAATTTTAAAAAGATTGGTTAAACTTAAAGTTATGACATGAAAAATCAGCTTAAATAGGAAAGTTTGAGGGAACCTTCACTGATACGGCACAACTGTGTGGTAATAATCTGCGTACAATGCGCAGTCACTGAGGAATAAGATCAATATAAGTTCATCTTGGTTACACTTACTGGACATGACAAAAAATGCTTTAATATGTAGACCCTATGGATGTAGTCCAACCTTCTTAAGATTATATTACCTGAGAGCTTCACATAAAATTGCACATCCTACTCTTTGCTAGAAGGTTTGAGAAGTTTTTGGGCTAGTGGATCCCAATTAGTAGCCTCACGCTCAGATTTTCCAGATCCTTAAAATGTCTTAGTTCAGGTGGACTACAATGGTCGTATATTATCCAGTGTTTTTTCTATATATATATATATATTGGGACTGCTCTCTTTTGTTTGATACTGTTCACAACGTAATAAACGAAAAGAAAGGGGGGTAGGAGAAAGTGCACCACTATCTAGTTCAGATTATTCCAAAGGTATGCTATTGGATACACAATATTTGCAACTAGAATAATTGGACGCTCACCTTGAATACCTTAAAAAATGATGAGGTACATAAAAGCATTGGTGAGATTGTTCTTGCCGATCTCTGGTGGTTTGGTCATCCACTATTGTTCTTAGATGTGGACAAAAGTAATGAAGTAAATAATATTGGTGATTCGTGGCAATAGGATCATCACAATATAACTGGGATTTTTGTACCTGACACTAGCTTGTGTGTACTACTTCTGTCACAATTTTATCATTACTCGTAATAGTGATTTTTTATTTCACTATTTTTATTTCAGTGTTTATGTGGAATAGTATTGTATATAATAAAGTCCTTCTTTATATCTATGGGACTTTGTATGATCTTCATTACTTTTGTCCACATCTAAAAACAATAGTGGATGACCATACCACCAGAGATCGACACAAACAATCTCACCAATGCTTTTATATACCTATGTTTTGAGGGTATTCAAGGTGAGAGTCCAACTATTCTAGTTTCACATATTGTGTATCCAATAGCTTAACTTTTGAATAATCTGCACTAAATAGGGATGCGCTTTCTCCTAGAGCCACCCTCCCCCCTTTCTTTTTGCCTACCCTTTACGTTTAGTCACATCTAGGCAATACAACATCTTTATTGCTACTGGTAATTACTGAAGTAAATCTAAGTTTTTACACAATATAATTCCTATGGAGCTTGATCTTCTTTCCTGTTTATTTACAGGGAAGGAGAAGGTCATTGTGGTGATTGATGATCTGGAGAACAGCAGCGAGGAGGAGAAGATCAGGATTCTACAGAACCAACACAGCATTGGCAGTCTGGCCAAGGACCTCATCCTGTTCACAAAGGACGAGAAAGATCCAAACTACAAGAAATCAGACCCATTGGTGGAGAGTCTAGTCAGAAAAAGGGACTCTCTCATAGAGCTGATAGAGGAAGGTAAAATTACACAGTTTGATAATAAAGATAAAGCCTGACTTTTATTACCTAATAATCTCAGAAGGAGAAATTGAGGGAGGTCCAGAGTGAGTCCAGATTGTGTCATAAAATAATTAAATCTATCACATTTTATAGTTAGTCATATATAGAAAGAATAGAGTATTTTGCAGAAGATACCTATCACTTTCCAATTTGCATGTGTCCAAAAAGTATTTGAAATTAGTTTTTCTACGGAAATTTTTTTTAAATAATTTCACTCTAATCTATTGCAATTTAATAAAATGTACACTATGAGGATGATAATGAACATAAATAGTTTTTTTGTTTAGAGAATAATTACCGTGCAAGTGAAACAGCACAACATTGACTGAATATTTTGATATTGCATTATAATCCAGCAGTAAATATACAAATGATAATATATCATTGTATCATTTCAATATTATTGTTATCTTATTGCTTTAAGATGTGTGTGTTAGAAAGCTGTTGCTGATATATACAGTAGACTCTCAGTTATCCGGCACCTATGGGGATTGGTAGATGCTGGATAAATGTAGTTTTTGGTTGCTTGAGAGTCGCTATTAAAAGAGGCCTAGATTAGCTGCACATATCATGCTCTGCTAAGTATATTTGTCAGCAGCTTTCACTCCTCACTTACACACAGGTACGTTTGCCGGGAGGCTGCAGTGCGGATCCTGGGGAATGTAACGCCAACACTGCCCTGGCTCAGTCACTCATGCAAAGGGAATGTAACCCCAACACTGCACTGGCTCAGTCACTGATGCCCAGGGAATTTAACCCCAGCACTGCCCTGGTTCAGTCACTCATGCCAAGGGAATGTAACCCCAACACTGCCCTAGCTCAGTCACTCATGCCCGGGGAATGTAACGCCAACACTGGCCTGGCTCAGTCACTCATGCCCGGGCAATGTAACCCCAACACTGCCCTGGCTCAGTCACTCATGCCCAGGGAATGTAACCCCAACACTGCCCTAGCTCAGTCACTCATGCCCGGGGAATGTAATGCCAACACTGGCCTGGCTCAGTCACTCATGCCCAGGGAATGTAACCCCAACACTGCACTGACTCAGTCACTCATGCCTGGGGAATGTAATGCCAACACTGCCATGGCTCAGTCACTCATGCCTGGGGTAATGTAACGCCAAAACTGCACTGGCTCAGTCACTCATGCCCAGGGAATGTAACGCCAACACTGCACTGGCTCAGTCACTCATGCCTGGGGAATGTAATGCCAACACTGCCCTGGCTCAGCCACTCATGCCCGGGGAATGTAACGCCAACACTGCCCTGGCTCAGTCACTCATGCCTCACTTGTGCCTGGGGAATGTAACGCCAACACTGCACTGGCTCCGCCACTCATGTCCGGGGAATGTAACCCCAACACTGCCCTGGCTCAGTCACTCATGCCCGGGAAATGTAACCCCAACACTGCACTGACTCAGTCACTCATGCCTGGGGAATGTAATGCCAACACTGCCCTGGCTCAGTCACTCATGCCTGGGGAATGTAACGCCAACACTGCCCTGGCTCAGTCACTCATGCCTGGGGAATGTAACGCCAACACTGGCCTGGCTCAGTCACTCATGCCTGGGGAATGTAACCCCAACACTGCCCTGGCTCAGTCACTCATGCCCAGGGAATGTAACCCCAACACTGCCCTAGCTCAGTCACTCATGCCCGGGGAATGTAATGCCAACACTGCCCTGGCTCAGTCACTCATGCCCGGGGAATGTAACCCCAACACTGCCCTCGCTCAGTCACTCATGCCCGGGGAATGTAATGCCAACACTGGCCTGGCTCAGTCACTCATGCCCGGGGAATGTAACCCCAACACTACCCTGGCTCAGTCACTTGTGCCTGGGGAATGTAACGCCAACACTGCACTGGCTCCGCCACTCATGTCCAGGGAATGTAACCCCAACACTGCCCTGGCTCAGTCACTCATGCCTGGGGAATGTAACCCCAACACTGCCCTGGCTCAGTCACTCATGCCCAGGGAATGTAACCCCAACACTGCCCTAGCTCAGTCACTCATGCCAGGGGAATGTAATGCCATCACTGGCCTGGCTCAGTCACTCATGCCCGGGGAATGTAACCCCAACACTGCACTGACTCAGTCACTCATGCCTGGGGAATGTAATGCCAACACTGCCCTGGCTCAGTCACTCATGCCCGGGGAATGTAACGCCAACACTGCCCTGGCTCAGTCACTGATGCCAGAGGAATGTAATGCCAACACTGCCCTGGCTCAGTCACTCATTCCAAGGGAATGTAACCCCAACACTTCCCTGGCTCACTTACTCATGTTAAGGGAATGTAACGCCAACACTGCACTGGCTCAGTCACTCATGCCCGGGGAATGTAACCCCAACACTGCTCTGGCTCAGTCACTCATGCCCAGGGAATGTAATGCCAACACAGCACTGACTCAGTCACTCGTGCCAAGGGAATGTAACGCCAACACTGTACTGGCTCAGTCACTCATGCCTGGGGAATGTAATGCCAACACTGCCCTGGCTCAGTCACTCATGCCCGGGGAATGTAACGCCAACACTGCCCTGGCTCAGTCACTCATGCCAAGGGAATGTAACGCCAACACTGCCCTGGCTCAGCCACTCATGCCCGGGGAATGTAACGCCAACACTGCCCTGGCTCAGTCACTCATGCCCGGGGAATGTAACCCCAACACTACCCTGGCTCAGTCACTTGTGCCTGGGGAATGTAACGCCAACACTGCACTGGCTCCGCCACTCATGTCCGGGGAATGTAACCCCAACACTGCCCTGGCTCAGTCACTCATGCCCGGGGAATGTAACCCCAACACTGCACTGACTCAGTCACTCATGCCTGGGGATTGTAATGCCAACACTGCCCTGGCTCAGTCACTCATGCCTGGGGAATGTAACGCCAACACTGCCCTGGCTCAGTCACTCATGCCAAGGGAATGTAACCCCAACACTGCCCTGGCTCACTTACTCATGCCAAGGGAATGTAACGCCAACACTGCCCTGGCTCAGTCACTCATGCCAAGGGACTGTAACCCCAACACTGCCCTGGCTCACTTACTCATGCCCGGGGGAATGTAACGCCAACACTGCCCTGGCTCAGTCACTCATGCCAAGGGAATGTAACCCCAACACTGCCCTGGCTCACTTACTCATGCCAAGGGAATGTAACGCAAACACTGCCCTGGCTCAGTCACTCATGCCCGGGGGAATGTAACGCCAACACTGCCCTGGCTCAGTCATTCATGCCTGGGGAATGTAACGCCAACACTGCACTGGCTCAGTCACTCATGCCCAGGGAATGTAACCCCAACACTGCCCTGGCTCAGTCACTCATGCCCAGGGAATGTAACGCCAACACAGCACTGGCTCAGTCACTCATGCCAAGGGAATGTAACGCCAACATTGCACTGGCTAAGTCACTCATGCCCGGGGAATGTAACCCCAACACTGCCCTGGCTCAGTCACTCATACCAAGGGAATGTAACGCCAACATTGCACTAGCTCAGTCACTCATGCCAATGGAATGTAACGCCAACACTGCATTGGCTCAGTCACTCATGCCCGGGGAATGTAACCCCAACACTGCCCTGGCTCAGTCACTCATGCCCGGGGAATGTAACCCCAACACTGCCCTGGCTCAGTCACTCATGCCCGGGGAATGTAACCCCAACACTGCCCTGGCTCAGTCACTCATGCCAAGGGAATGTAACGCCAACATTGCACTAGCTCAGTCACTCATGCCAATGGAATGTAACGCCAACACTGCATTGGCTCAGTCACTCATGCCCGGGGAATGTAACCCCAACACTGCCCTGGCTCAGTCACTCATGCCTCACTTGTGCCTGGGGAATGTAACGCCAACACTGCACTGGCTCCGCCACTCATGTCCGGGGAATGTAACCCCAACACTGCCCTGGCTCAGTCACTCATGCCCGGGAAATGTAACCCCAACACTGCACTGACTCAGTCACTCATGCCTGGGGAATGTAATGCCAACACTGCCCTGGCTCAGTCACTCATGCCTGGGGAATGTAACGCCAACACTGCCCTGGCTCAGTCACTCATGCCTGGGGAATGTAACGCCAACACTGGCCTGGCTCAGTCACTCATGCCTGGGGAATGTAACCCCAACACTGCCCTGGCTCAGTCACTCATGCCCAGGGAATGTAACCCCAACACTGCCCTAGCTCAGTCACTCATGCCCGGGGAATGTAATGCCAACACTGGCCTGGCTCAGTCACTCATGCCCGGGGAATGTAACCCCAACACTGCCCTAGCTCAGTCACTCATGCCCGGGGAATGTAATGCCAACACTGGCCTGGCTCAGTCACTCATGCCCGGGGAATGTAACCCCAACACTACCCTGGCTCAGTCACTTGTGCCTGGGGAATGTAACGCCAACACTGCACTGGCTCCGCCACTCATGTCCAGGGAATGTAACCCCAACACTGCCCTGGCTCAGTCACTCATGCCTGGGGAATGTAACCCCAACACTGCCCTGGCTCAGTCACTCATGCCCAGGGAATGTAACCCCAACACTGCCCTAGCTCAGTCACTCATGCCAGGGGAATGTAATGCCATCACTGGCCTGGCTCAGTCACTCATGCCCGGGGAATGTAACCCCAACACTGCACTGACTCAGTCACTCATGCCTGGGGAATGTAATGCCAACACTGCCCTGGCTCAGTCACTCATGCCCGGGGAATGTAACGCCAACACTGCCCTGGCTCAGTCACTGATGCCAGAGGAATGTAATGCCAACACTGCCCTGGCTCAGTCACTCATTCCAAGGGAATGTAACCCCAACACTTCCCTGGCTCACTTACTCATGTTAAGGGAATGTAACGCCAACACTGCACTGGCTCAGTCACTCATGCCCGGGGAATGTAACCCCAACACTGCTCTGGCTCAGTCACTCATGCCCAGGGAATGTAATGCCAACACAGCACTGACTCAGTCACTCGTGCCAAGGGAATGTAACGCCAACACTGTACTGGCTCAGTCACTCATGCCCGGGGAATGTAATGCCAACACTGCCCTGGCTCAGTCACTCATGCCCGGGGAATGTAACGCCAACACTGCCCTGGCTCAGTCACTCATGCCAAGGGAATGTAACGCCAACACTGCCCTGGCTCAGTCACTCATGCCCGGGGAATGTAACGCCAACACTGCCCTGGCTCAGTCACTCATGCCCGGGGAATGTAACCCCAACACTACCCTGGCTCAGTCACTTGTGCCTGGGGAATGTAACGCCAACACTGCACTGGCTCCGCCACTCATGTCCGGGGAATGTAACCCCAACACTGCCCTGGCTCAGTCACTCATGCCCGGGGAATGTAACCCCAACACTGCACTGACTCAGTCACTCATGCCTGGGGATTGTAATGCCAACACTGCCCTGGCTCAGTCACTCATGCCTGGGGAATGTAACGCCAACACTGCCCTGGCTCAGTCACTCATGCCAAGGGAATGTAACCCCAACACTGCCCTGGCTCACTTACTCATGCCAAGGGAATGTAACGCCAACACTGCCCTGGCTCAGTCACTCATGCCAAGGGAATGTAACCCCAACACTGCCCTGGCTCACTTACTCATGCCCGGGGGAATGTAACGCCAACACTGCCCTGGCTCAGTCACTCATGCCAAGGGAATGTAACCCCAACACTGCCCTGGCTCACTTACTCATGCCAAGGGAATGTAACGCAAACACTGCCCTGGCTCAGTCACTCATGCCCGGGGGAATGTAACGCCAACACTGCCCCTGGCTCAGTCATTCATGCCTGGGGAATGTAACGCCAACACTGCACTGGCTCAGTCACTCATGCCCAGGGAATGTAACCCCAACACTGCCCTGGCTCAGTCACTCATGCCCAGGGAATGTAACGCCAACACAGCACTGGCTCAGTCACTCATGCCAAGGGAATGTAACGCCAACATTGCACTGGCTAAGTCACTCATGCCCGGGGAATGTAACCCCAACACTGCCCTGGCTCAGTCACTCATACCAAGGGAATGTAACGCCAACATTGCACTAGCTCAGTCACTCATGCCAATGGAATGTAACGCCAACACTGCATTGGCTCAGTCACTCATGCCCGGGGAATGTAACCCCAACACTGCCCTGGCTCAGTCACTCATGCCCGGGGAATGTAACCCCAACACTGCCCTGGCTCAGTCACTCATGCCCGGGGAATGTAACCCCAACACTGCCCTGGCTCAGTCACTCATGCCAAGGGAATGTAACGCCAACATTGCACTGGCTCAGTCACTCATGCCAATGGAATGTAACGCCAACACTGCATTGGCTCAGTCACTCATGCCCGGGGAATGTAACCCCAACACTGCCCTGGCTCAGTCACTCATGCCCGGGGAATGTAACCCCAACACTGCCCTGGCTCAGTCACTCATGCCAAGGGAATGTAACGCCAACATTGCACTAGCTCAGTCACTCATACCAATGGAATGTAACGCCAACACTGCATTGGCTCAGTCACTCATGCCCGGGGAATGTAACCCCAACACTGCCCTGGCTCAGTCACTCATGCCCGGGGAATGTAACCCCAACACTGCCCTGGCTCAGTCACTCATGCCCGGGGAATGTAACCCCAACACTGCCCTGGCTCAGTCACTCATGCCAAGGGAATGTAACCCCAACACTGCCCTGGCTCAGTCACTCATGCCAAGGAAATGTAACGCCAACATTGCCCTGGCTCAGTCACTTATGCCTGTCTGCTTCCAGGTAAAACTAAATTGCAGAGACATACAGCGGGTGCAATCTAGATGCCTGTAAGCATTTTGTGGCATGACAAACTGGCTCCTGGCATTTGTTGAGCCCTGTAAATTGTAATTTTTAATTAAAGTACAGTATTCAATTGTTTTTCTGGTTATTTGAGTTCTGGTTAACTGAGGGTCTACTGTATAATTATTCTTTAGTTACTTACAACTTTAGTTGCTGAGACGACACTGATTCAGATTTCATTCTCTAAAGTGTAAGGAACCTGTGAGACAAACTGATCGGTTACAGCAAATTTTAAATGTATTAAAAAAAGAGCAACTGTTTAAAACCTTTGAGTCAGAATAAGAACATTATTAGGCATGGAAAAGTTATAAGGCTAGATTTATTTAGAAATAAATACATTTTCTTGTCCATGCTGGACACTAGAGACATCTGTGATCCTTTGGTGAAGATTATTGTAAGAGAGGGTCTTTACATTTCTGAACAGCAGACTTTGCATTTCTTCATACAAGAGGGAACGTGTCAAACTGAAAGTGATCCAGTTATCTAACAAATCCTCCACCCATATTCCTCCACTGATAGATGGAAAATCATACATTTCGGGCTCTTAGGAAGTGATGAAACAAAGGATTATGTTTATACAAAGTGATAGGTGTCCATCTCCTAATTTGTTTTGGTGGTTTCCCTATGGGGTATAAGGTAATCCATGCATTAGGACATCAGCAGCACCTCACTCATGAAAACATGAATATGTCCCACTAAAAAGGGTAGATGAGATGGTTGTATTTAATTAATTATAGGCCTGAGACATTGTTTTTGGAGTTATTAGCTGCAAAAAAAAGGTTAAGCATGCTCAGACCCATAGCATGCCCAGACTGATAGCATGCCTGGACCCATAGCATGCCCAGACCCATAGCATGCCCAGACCCATAGCATGCCCAGACCCATAGCATGCCCAGACCCATAGTATGCCCAGACCCATAGCATGCCCAGACCCATAGCATGCCCAGACCCATAGCATGCCCGAACCCATAGCATGCCAGGACCCATAGCATGCCCAGACCCATTGCATGCCAGGACCCATAGCATGCCCAGACCCATAGCATGCCCGAACCCATAGCATGCCCGGACCCATAGCATGCCCACACCCATAGCATGCCCAGAACTATAGCATGCCCAAACCCATAGCATGCCCGGACCCATAGAATGCCCACACCCATAGCATGTCCAGACCCCTTGTAACCATTATTATTGGGAAAGTTCTATGACCATATTTGAATGTAGTTCATTAAAATAAATAATAAATTATTCATTTGTGGGTTGTTTGCAGGGAAGAAGAGGATGGAAAATGCAGCAAATGTTCTCAAGGAAAATACAGAGTTAGAGGAAGTCAGCGTACAAGGAGAAAAGAGTACAAAGCCACCCCAAGAGACAGAAGACAATATAATAAAACTTCAGGAAGAGACACAAGACAAGAAGATAGACCCAGAGATGGAGACAGAAAACAAGAAAACAGAGCCAGAGATGGGGACCGAAGACAAGAAAACAAAGCCAGAGATGGGGACAGAAGACAAGAAAACAGAGCCAGAGATGGGGACAGAAGACAAGAAAACAGAGCCAGAGATGGGGACAGAAGACAAGAAAACAGAGCCAGAGATGGGGACAGAAGACAAGAAAACAGAGCCAGAGATGGGGACAGAAGACAAGAAAACAGAGCCAGAGATGGGGACAGAAGACAAGAAAACAGAGCCAGAGATGGGGACAAAAGACAAGAGGACAGAGACACCGGAAGAGCCAAAAGACAACTGAACAAAACTACAGGAAGAGACAGAAGACAAGGAGACAGAGACAGAAATGGTGACAGAAGATCTCATTATTGGACAAATTAAATTAAACTTTTGAGAAGCTTCAAGAAAGATGCCAACTACTCTTATTAAAAGATCACTGTAATCCATGTTTGCAGTATGTTCATTAAAACAAAATATAATAGAGATTAGGAAGAATCAATGCAATTATTATACATAATTATATAGTGCAGGGGAAGCTGCCATTTTTGTTTTTGCTGATCTGCTTCTGTAGCTGGGTTAAGAACTTGTATTCACATACATTTCAGAGCTATAATTGAAATTCAACAGTCTTTAATACTGGTGATTTCAATGGGGCTAATGCAAACTCGTTATTTTAAACGGTCCTGCTTTGCTGAGAAGGCATCTTAAGCATGTATATGGAGTCCCCTTGTTCCTCAGTTTTACTTCAACAAATTGACATTTGAGGATTAAAAGGGGAAATAAACTTTACTACCATGCATTTAAGAAAACAGATTCTAAACATTACAAAAGTTTATTTTTTTTATAAAAGAGTTTGTCAGATGGAATCCCTGAAATTGCTGTAATGCTGCGTTTACAGTTTTAAATATAAGTAGAGTGTTTCCAGGCACCGCACCGACTGAGTCATGGAGCTCTACGGGGAAACTCTTTATAGACTCATTGGCTATAAAGAGTTAATTTGATTTTTGTTTTTTCAAAATGGCAGATTTTGCTAAACAAGAAGCTCGTAAATTAAAAGTATAACTTTAACACACATTTTTCATTCAAAGGAATTATTTGTAATGTTTAAAATGCGCTCTTCTAAATGCATTATGGGAGATTCGTAACTTTTTTACAATGTGCATGTAGAATAGAATGCAATATTTCCAAGGCGTCTCCATGTCCCGAATAGGACAGTCTGTCAGGTGTTCGCACATAATATGTATTTATTAGACTATATTATTAGGAAGCTCAAGGCACATGGACACCACATAAACTGCTGTGCACCATTAGGTAGGGATGCAAATCATACTAAAAAGCTCATTTTATAATGTGATTAATAATTGATTTAGATATTGTCAGTGCTTAAAGGTACATGCAAGTCATAATACCTGCTTTGTACCATCAGTTAGAGGCTTGAAAATCATATTGAAAATCTACTTAAGTTGTTTTAAAGTATAAGAATTAATATTGTAGTTTCCAGCTGACTTTCATATTGGACACCCTCCTACAGGAATCTACATAGATAATGATGATGGAGGTTATGTCTGTGACTATATTTTAGTTTTATTCATTACTGACTCAGCAAATATGGCAGAGTAGTTGGCGTAATTGCCAGTGACCAATGCATTTGAGAGTTATTTTTTTTTATTAATATTTTATTTAGTTCAAATAATTATTTCAAAACTACTACAACACCCATAGCTGCATTTAGTCCAGCTCTTTACAGTTGGCATATAATCTGTGTAAAATAATTTACAATTATTATTGAGAAAAATAAAATATCCAGTAACATTTGAACCCACACACCTCCATCTCTAAGACGGCAGCCTTACCACTTAGGTACACAATTGGACATAACTGACTTAGAGCTAAGAATATATACATAGCTAAAATATTAAGGGGCTTAATATATTAAGGTGCTTAGGGGCTGTGGGGGGGTAGCTGGGACAAATCCTCTTCAGATTAAGTGTATAGGGGACAAAAAAAAAAGCAAAATTAAGCTTAATAATACATTACCAGATTTGGCAACTAGAACAGGGCCCCAGTGCATTGCTCCAGGTGCACCGGCAGTAGATCTGCCCCTGCTTCCTGTCCTGGGTGTAGAGTTGAATTATTCCCCACAGATTTATTTAGACTCCTACGCCCATGATTATATGGTTATTGTGCAGTGACTTTGCGTGTTAGATTAAGTGATATCAGTATCTCCAGCTATACAGTAGACATATGGACCTGCCTGTGTGTGATGAAAATCTGTGTAATTTGTATACAGTATTGGATTAATAAAAATTAAGACACAAGTGGATTATGTTGTGATTATACCTTTTTTTCTCTAAAAATGTGATTTGTCATTCAGTGTAGGTGATCTTGTGAGGAAGTAATGGGTTGTTAACTTTTTATTATTTTTATTTTATTATTATTATTATTATTATTGGTGCAATTCAGAAAAGTTCCATACCAGTGCAGTTACTTTTCTCCATCCCGAAGGGATCATTAAGCCCCCATTCACCCTATGTGGAATCAGAGTGGGTTTGTTTAATCCCTAATATACTAGGGTACTATACTTAACTGTAATGTATTATTATTATTAAATACTTGGCCGTCAAAAATGACGGGATTAAAATTGTAAGGCTGTCAATGTGATTTGTCGCACAATGTGAGTCTTTTGTTCCTCTGAGCACCTTCGGCACTCATCGCGAGGTCCGCGCTGAGCGCCTTCAGTGCTCATCGCGTGGCTCGCAATGAGTGCCTTTGGTGCTCATTGTGAGCCTCTCCCCCATGTACTCTAACTTTTCTTTGGTGCTCATCACAAGCCCCACACTGAGCCTCTTTGGCGCTCCTCGCGGAGCTCGCAATGCGCGCCATGGGCACTCATTGCAAGCCTCTACCGCTCATCTCGTGGCTCACAATAAGCACCTTCGGAGCTCATTGCGAGCCTTTCCTCCCACCTACTGGAGGGGCCACTCAATGCAGGTTTCGTTAACCTGCAAGTTTTGTGCTTGGGAATGCCAGGTGTCTCATTCCACCATCCCCCCTGTCCCTTCCCTGTGTGTTTCTCCTCTGTGTGTCTGCTGAATGTTTGCGTGTTACGCGCTGAATGCTGTTTGCCTGGAGTCGTTGGTGTACAGTTAAGTGTTACTGTCTTTGCCGTCATTTATTTTCTAATTCCCTCGTGCCTGGCTTTGCTCAGCCTCGTTTTCATCAAGTTTCTGAATTTTTTACGTTTTTCGGCCGCCATTTTTTTCCTTGCTTAGCCTATTTTGGATTTGCGAAAACCCACAAATATGGCTCAAAATCGATTGCAACCTCACTCCCAGGCTTCCTAGCTCTCTATGAGTGTGTTATTATATATTTATATTTTTTTTATGGTTTTTAGATTTATGCGCTTGGTTCGCAGTAGCAACCTTCACAATGCAGCCTAAGTCCTGCGCCGTACACAGCTCGCCTCGCTTTGCAAGGCTATGTAGATGAGCACCTTTGGCGTGTGCCTGACGTTGTTCGGCCTCTTTTTGATCCTGTTTGAGAATGTTTATGTTTTTTTCCTCACTTATCCAATTTTCGTTCCACGAAAAACGCCAAATATGGCTCAAATTTGCTTGCCACCTTACTCACAGGCTTCCTGGCTGTCCCCCTGTGCTGTGTGTGAGTGTGTTATTATTATTTTATTTTTTGGGGGGCTGTTGAGACCTTTTTGGCTGTTATTAGCAAAAACTGTTGCGTGCCTCGTGATCAGCGGCGAAGTGCAATGCGTTTCACCTGTGATCGCAGCCATTGATATAAGCGCCTTTTGTGCTCATGTGTAGGCTGTTTTAAAGTATTGCGTGGCTCGCGATGAGCGCCTTTGGTGCTCCTCGTGTGCTTTGCAATGAGTACCTTTGTCGCTCATTGCATCCCATGTCATTTGTAAAGTCTTGCGAGTGAGCCCTGCAATGAGTGCCGAAGGAGCTCATTGCAGTTGCAACCTAAATCCCACGGGCTTCACGATGAGCGCCTGGCTGTGTGAGGTCCTGATTACCTTTAGACTTTTTCAAATGTCAGCAAGATTATTCCAAACTTCTTAGCACCCTTTATTATTCCCAATTATAAAAATAGTCACAGTTACAAATATATACATGCCCCCTCTTGAAACATGGTCACAGGAGGACGAAACCATCTTGTCACCTTAAAATGGTACCAATAGCACCAATTTCAGAGATCAGATTTCTCAATGCAAAGGTGGAATCCACTATCATTCTAAGAGAGGAAGAATTAATCTTACCAATGTGACAGACTCTATGTATGATGAGGAGCAGAAATATAGGAGGCACAAAATGGCGTGCTCATGTGATATGTGTCATAGGTACCTTATGAAATGTGACTATAAAAATGCATGATTTCACAGTCCTACAAGCTCATTCCACCTAAGAATGACACTATACAACAAAGACCTATCAATGGTAACTCACTAAATATATATAAATATACATACACACATATATATATAGTCAGTTACCATATCTAGTGTATGTCCTAAATCTGAATTGTTTTCATTTAAAACTTTTACATAATTTTGTCTAAACCCTCGATTATCATCAGGGATTATTTCTCTAAATGGGGAAGAATCTTTATATTAATTCAATTGAAACCTCTATTATCTGGAATAGAAGGATTATTTAGCTAAAAGGGAAATCCAAATATTAAACATTAATGAGTGTAAAGTATCATTTTAATCTTCATCAAATCTTGTATTAATACTAGAAGGATTTTATTATAAATGCTCTTATTTTTTACAAATCTGACAAGAAAAATAACAGATAACTGAAAATGTCTAATAAATACCTCATGTTGTGCTGATATAAAATATTCTTAATTATATTATTGAATAATACTGTTGTTAACAATTCTAATTTATATTATTCTATTTCTCATTTGTTATAGTGGAAGTTATTTTTCTTGTTCCTGAATCTTCGGTTTCCTTGGAAGTCAATTTGCTTCTTGGTATTAAAATTATATTTAAGGTAGATCTCAATTCACTTTTACTTAAGAAAATATGTAAATCAACATCTAGTTCTATTTAGCTTAGGAACCCTCTAGTTGTGTTTATAAAAATATATACACTTTAAAATACAGTATTTAAACACTAAGTAAAAAATGTCAAAATCTTATTATAAATATAGTTACTAAGGCCTGTCTATTAAGTTAGAATAAACTAAACACATGTAATTGATTTCTAAACCACAGTGTTGATCACAATAATGGCGTATTTAATCAGTTCATTTTGCTCCATATTTTGGTCACATTTGATCATTTGTCGTACGTCATACATTTATTTGTACATGTATTTCTGGACATAATTTCCATCAATGCCTCAAATTTATTGTTAAGCCCAAGTTTACCTGTTATTTTTACCAATACCTAAGAGATTTTCCAGACTTGATGACCTACAGACAAGTTATTGTAAAGTGATGAGATTAATTAGCATCCTCTGTTTCCCTTGTGGGTCTCCACCCAACCCAAGTGACATTCACGGGCCAAGTGTAAACAGAGTGATTCGGATTCATTACCATAAGATAAGATGTTTCTTCTGAGTAGGAGATGGTTAAGTCTAGCCCTTTGATGGATTAATGTCACTTCTTATTTCATTTCCTGAAAGGATGTAAGATGTGGATGAATTTAATCCTGATTATTTTTCCATATACTGTAACCAAACGGAAAATGTACAGCATGAAAGTCTTTCCCATATGACAAATCAGGACAGGAAAGAACAATACCCAACCGCACAGATAACTTACAAGTTAATAAATTAAAGATAATTATTTTTTTCTTTGGTTTCTAAAAATGTTTTGGGAATTATCAGTCAAATTACCTCCAAAGAACATATGATAACATGTGGCTTTGATAGTCCTTTACATCTGATCTCTTCATATCATAATTGTATTTAGTTAATACAGATTACCGTATTGGTCCGTATATAAGCCGCACCCGTAAAGTTCAAGGGGAAAAAATAGAAAAAAGATAGTACTCAAATATAAGCTGCACCCGTAAAATTGTAGAGAAAAAGACTCTCAAAGTGATCAGCCATTGCAAGAAACAGGCTTTCTAATTAGCACTGTAGCTTTTTTTGCAGGTTACAGGCTTTACAGGATGTTAGAATCACTAAAACCGTAAATCGCTATTCAATACCGCAGTCTAAAGCACGAAAATCGGCACCCTTAACTCGCAATCGCGCAAATCGGCAGTAATTTTGCGTTCGCGAATAGAAGTCGCACGCGTTCAAAGCAAAGTTTGCAAATCGGCAGTGATTTTTTTTACGGTCGTGAATATAAGCCGCACCCATAACTCGCAAGCTCAAAAATTGGAAAAAAGGTGCGGCTTATATTCGGACCAATATGGTAATTTAGGTTTAGGCTATTTATATTTTATGTGAAATGCGTATAAAAATCTTAATAACATCACAATATACAATAAATCTAAATCCCTATCTTTAAACAAACTATAATTTTCAGTCCCATTAAATTTGAAGCCCATAGCGGCATCGACACACTCGCAAAGGCTGCAGGCTTGAAATTCAGCTGCATTACCGACCTATTAAATTGAACCATGCCGCGAGTTATGGGCTGTAGACGCAAACCTGAAAACCATTCTTGCGCGTGTTGGATGTGCGGCCGTAAACATGATCAATTAGTCAGACCCGTAGTTAAGGGTTTAAATGGAGCCAAAGGCAGATGAGATCATCAGGTCACTTTAAAAATGGTGGTTAGATTTTAAAGCCGTGCAGGTTTCAATTAAGGGTTTTGATCGGACCCACATCCCAGAAATAATGCAAAATGAATAAAATGTGATATTCTAGTCCATGCGAGTTCCATTATATGTATTAATACATTGATTGCCGTGATCGATATAACACGGAAATTAAACAGAAATAAAAGTATTTTATATCGCAGATTTGCGAGTTTGAGAATGTTGTGCTATTAATTGTAATACCTAACATCACTTTACCTTTAATTTAAAATACAGTAGTGTGTTGATTTTTGCTACGGATAGGACTTCAACTCCCTTGTGGGTCCTCTCTAGTATCTGTTGGCTTTTTGGCTCCATTTGCAGGTTACGGGTTTGAACGCCAGTGGATTTGTAGCTATTTAATAGCGATTTTGGAACGTAATAGTTACGGGCTTGACAGATCAAAGCACTTGTGGCCGTGGAGTTCAAGGGTTTTTCCGCCTGTAACCCCCGGATAGTTAGCAGGTTGCTTTACAAGGCCAATTTAATAGCTGTATGACTTGCAGGCTATTTTCTATTTTACAGGCTACGATTTTACACTTTAAGGGAATTTAATAGGGCTGTATGTCACATGTATGTGCATTATGTGTACATATAAAATAACATGTTCTACTAGTATGGAATAGAACTGTATGTTTCCAGTCATGCTCTACAAATAGTGTGTATATTAATAGATGGATATATGGATAGATAGATACATAGATAGATAGATAGATAGATAGATAGATAGATAGATAGATAGATAGATAGATAGATAGATAGATAGATAGTGGAACCAATCCTGGGGTAATAGGTTTTGAAAAATGAGCACCTATGTAACAGTGCTCAATGCCAGGGAGAGGCTACAAAGGTTAGTAACAAAAATAGAGTGCAATAAGAGATGCATTGAGGTAAGTACTGTATTATTCTGCTACTGTACAAATTCCTGGAAACTAAACAGAAGAAGAAAAAAGAACATCTATATATCCAAACCGATTTAGCCTCCTAAGGTAGGGTAATCATTGATTAATTATAATTCAAACATTATTATCTGGATAAGTAACATTTCTCAATTTATTCAATACATATACAAGTACAACATGTTAAAAACAATTAAAATGTAACATATAGCAGCAATGAACACACACCAGAACACTGAAAAAAAGTTAAATATGACAATGTAATAGAGATACCGCAAAATAATTACATTTTACTATAACCTAAATAAAGATCAAAAGTGATAAAGTGCACAGTGCTATAAAGTGCTAATTTCAATGAAAAATGTATACTATTCTGGGAATAGTATACATTTTTCATTGAAATTCCAGAATAGTATACATTTTTCATTGAAATTCCAGAATAGTATACATTTTTCATTGAAATTCCAGAATAGTATACATTTTTCATTGAAATTCCAGAATAGTATACATTTTTCATTGAAATTATCACTTTATAGCAATGTGCACTTTATCACTTTTAATCTTTATTTAGGTTATAGTAAAATGTAATTATTTTGCGGTATCTCTATAACAATAACATTGTCCTATTTAACTTTTTTCAGTGTTCTAGTGTCTGTTCATTGCTGCTATATGTAAAATGTTTATTCTTTTTAACATGTTGTACTGTATTGAATAAATTGAGAAATTTTACTTATCCAGATAATAATATTTGAATTATAATTAATCAATGATTACCCTACCTTATGAGGCTAAATCGTTATGGATATATAGGAGTTCTTTTTTCTTCTTCTGTTTATTTAACTTATTTACACCTTTTCATTCCGATAAGTATGAATCCAATACATTCAATTAGTTATTTACTATTTTAATAAATATATATAGTTTTTTCATACTACCTCCCCTCAGATTACTAATTTCCTATTTTGTATTAAAATTCCTGGAAACTTCTCACCTGGAACATGGAGTACAGATCTGGGTACCACTTTACCAAAAATAACATTGTATATCTAAAAAGGGTTCAGAGAATGGAAGACCAAAAGGACAGTGGAGATCTTTATAAAAAAAAGTCTGGGGAACAACAGATTAAATCAATACATTAAAAAAGAGTTGGATATATTATTTCTGAGTAAAAAAGGTATAAATGGTCATGTTAGCTAACAAGAACAGGTAGGATATTAACCAAGTGAATAATTGATTGCAAGTGTTTTAGGATTAAGAATGATTTTATTCTCAAAACTATACAAAAGATAACATTTCAGTGAGTCTGATAAATTGTTGGAAGGGTCTATAAATGGCTCATTATTCTTTGTACATAGTGGTACCAGGGTCAATGGAAGTTGAAGTGTCCTAAAAAGATTGGTCTAGGAAGCAGGCTTTGGGCAAGGTTGTTTGATTTAGTATCTTCTGTGCTATTGCCTAAGCCATTTGCTCAAGGAAAAAGTAAGGGCAGATTTCTCTGTTTGGTAGAAGCTACTATATAGTAATGATGAAAAATTGGCTTTTGGGGGACAGGAAGGTAGAAAAGCTGGGGTGGTTTTAAACCAGATAAGAGCATTGAGGTAGAAAGTGTAGACAGAAATGAATTAATTATACTTGGGAAGGGGTACTGGGCAGGATTAGTATAATCAGTAGGGACACCATGTTGAGCAACTCAATCAAGTTCAGAGTACTCCAAACCAGCAGAGACTTCTCAAATAAAGTGTAGGCTTGCTACTACAAGACGATTGGCATAAAAAATAGGCTGGCTAGTATTGTTAATGATAAATGAGAATTAGGTATACAATAGATGTGGAACATTTGGGACAATAAAATTCTTAATTGTTGAAGGGTAAATATTATTAGTCTAAGACAGGGTCGGCAAGTTCGGTCCTGGAGGGCTACACACATGCCTGTATTTGAAGATATCCTTCCTGTGCACAGGTGAGTCAATCAGGGTGACTGAAGAAGTGACTGACGCACCTGTGCGCTGCAGGGATATCATCAAATCCAGGCCTACGTGTGGCCCTCCAGGACCAAACTTGCCCACCCCTGGTCTAAGGGAATCTACGCAGAGAGCAAAGCAATGGAATGGCTAAAATAGAAATACTAGATTTACAGTCTTTAAAGGACCAGTGCATGAGCCAAGCTATTACATTTTATACAGCAGCACCAAACAAACATAAAAAATACACGTGATAAGGAGAGTAAGTGTAGGCTTTATAAAACAAATATTTAAAAGGTCTCCTTGATGTAATATGACTGCCCGTTCACCCTCTTTAACCTCTCTGGGTAGGTTAAACTAAGTGGCCATGTTTCATCCAATGTGTAATAAATTGTCCATGCAGGGGATCCTGGACATGCCCAGTGTCAGCTGTAGGGGTTGTCCTTCTATCCAAGCAGACCCTACCCTGAGCATGGTCAGAATAATGATGTATAATCCTTTTACATAAAAAGTTTTTATCACATTACGAGATAACATTTTATGTATATAGCCTAAAATAGGATTAAAGGATTATGATGCATATAAAAAGTGTGGATATTTATAAGAAAGAGATTTAGTTTGATAATGCTATTATGCTACATGAAATTATCTTTGCTACCTAGTCAAATGAAACCTTGTATATTTTAACACAAAATGTCCAGTCTTTTGGCTGTTATATGATTATAGGATTAACATCATGTTACAGATTTTATACATATAAGATAATAAAGGTTTCACATTTATATAACAGGCTGCTATTATGTTATATGAAAACATCTTCGTTACCAGCCCAAATAATTGACAATAATAAGTATGTGTTTGCCAGGGTGTTTGGTGGTGTTTTGCGTCTTTAGAGTGCTGTAGCCTCGTTTTCGTTTTGTTCGGCGGCCATTTTTTCTCTTGCTTAAAATAAAAGAGTTTAGACACTAAAAAATTCTGAGTTAAATTGAGGTGTAACTTCAGTTTTTGAGGTCCTCGATGCTTCTTCTTGCTGTAGGTAAGCTTTTTATGTATGTGTTGTGTGTATTTATTTTGTTTTTCATTTTTTCATGTCCGCGGGTTGCGGCCGATTTTTGCTAGGTCGTAATTGGTCGTAACGTGTCTCGTACTGTCTCGTAAACAAATATGTAACTTTATTGATATGCCAATAAGATTTATATAATAATAAGATTTATATGAAATGAATATGATATCATAAAGTATACGCAAAGTAAGTCCTTCAGGTTTAAAACAATAAATGTACAGACATTGCAATGTAAAAGCAAAATAAGCATACTGATGTAAAATAATAAATATGGCTCTGGTATGTAAACTAATAAATCTGACACACCAATATTATCTGTTCTATACTATATATTAAAAGAATCAAAGTGCCCATCTGAATTATAATAATACATTTACCACTCTAATAATATAATATATCAATTAAATATAATACTTTAATTGAAAATAAAAAAAAATGTAACTCTGGTTTAAACTAATATGAATAATAATATGATAATATGAATGCAATGTAATAAATAATAATGTGTTAAAAATAAGTAAAATGCCAATCTGATAATATACATTCAATTTAAGGTCAAAATAATAATTTTCAAGAAATGAATAAAATGCTCCTCTATTTTAAAATAAGTATGCCAATTTTTGGCATAAAAGAAATACATTTCACATAAACACATAATTTTATTTAAATTTATTTTTGTTTTTTTCTAAATCTAAATATTGTTAGGTTTTACTGTAAATAACAAAGCATGCTCAGAACAGGGACTGCTGGGTTATACTGATATATGTATATGTGATGCTTTTAATTTAGAAGGGAATAAGAGAAAACACAGGGAAACGAGACAGGTAAACCCCACCTCAGTAGTGGGGAAGCTATTAGTTGGGTTGGTGTGAGATTAGGTCAGATATATCACCAGGTGAACAAGATGATAAGAATCAATCAACACAGATCTTATTAATCATATTCTCTTCCCCTGTGTCTCTCCCCCCTCTCCCTCCCCGTGTCTCTTCTCCCACCCCTGTGCCTCCCCCCCTTCCTCCCCTGTGTCTTCGCCCACCCTCTCCCTCCCCTGTGTCTCTTGACCCCTTCCTCCCCTGTGTCTATTTGCCCACCCTCCTTCTCCCCTGTGTCTGTCTCCCCTCTCCCTCCCCTGTGTCTCTTCCCACTCTCCCTCAACTGTATCTTTTCCCCCCTTTCTCTCCCCTGTGTCTATTTCCCCCTCTCCCTCCACTGTGTCTCTTTTCCCCCCTCCCTCCCCTGTGTATCCTTCCCCCTGTGTCCCTTCTCCCTCCATGTGTCTCTTCCTCCACCTCCCTCCCCTGAGTCTCTCCCTCCCCTGTGTCTCTTTCCCCACCTCTTCCTCCCCTGTGTCTTTTTCCCCCCATCTCCCTCCCATGTCTCTTTCCCTCCTCTCCTTCCCCTATGTCTCTTTCCCCCCCTCTCTCTCCTGTGTCTTTCTTCCTCTCCCTGCCATGAGTCTCTCCTCCCTTCTCCTTCCCCTGTGTCTCCCCCTCCCTCCCGTGTGTCTCTCCCCCCACCTTTGTCTGCTCCCCCACTCCCTCCCCTGTGTCTCTTTCCCCCCTCTGCCTCCCCTGTGTCCCTTCTCTCTCCATATGTCTCTTCCTTCCTCTCCCACCTGTGTTTCTCTCCCCATGTCTCTTTCCCCCGCTCTCCCTCCCCTGTGTCTGTTTCCCCCCTCTCCCTCCCAGTGCCTCTTTCCCTCCTTTCCTTCCCCTGTGTCTCTTTCCCCTCTCCCTCCCCTGTGTCTTTCCCCCATCTCTCTCCCATGTGTCTCTTCCCCCCTCTCCATCCACTGTGTCTCCTCCCCCCTCTCCCTCCCCTATGTCTCCTTTCACCCTCTCCCACCGTGCAATGCACATGCACGGCATTCACAGCTCTTTGCTCATGCACAACTCATAGCACAATACGCATTCACATAGTTGTCGTAATTGTGAGTGTTACCAACAAACTTGCAATTATGACAACTATATATATAAAAAGACACAAAATTACTCCGATGGTAGGACACTAATGACTTTTCAAGAATTTATAAAAATTTTTTTATAACATATTAAAAGCTTGTGTTGATTTATAATCATTTTTTCATTTTTTTTTCATTATCTACAAATTATTTTTTTACTACTTTTCCATCTGTTGATGCAATATCTCCTTTAACACAATTTGAAAAAAGTGTTTATTTGCTCCTCTTAAAAAATGTATTTATTCAATTATTTTTTCTAATAACATCAATTTAAAACCAGAAGAATTTTTTAATTTTCAGTTTAATTGGAAAAAATTCTTTAATAAAAATACTTACCTAGAACTCATATCGTTTTATCTAAATTAAGTAAAATGTTTCCATCCACCTTTTAGAGATTGTGAGATTTAGAGATTATTTATACTCTTCGGGATTTTCAAAAACTCTTTAATTTATGGTATAAAATTGAGAAAATTCAATTTGATATTCTAAATTTTAAATTAAAGTAGACTCAATCAATTGTCTATTAAGTCTTCTACATAATCTTACTTCTTATGCTTTAAAATATTTATTACAAAGATTTTTTGCTGAAACATGTATTTTTGCTACTTAAAGAATTTCTCACATTCTTATAATGGAAACATTAGCTAGCGCCTTAGCAGAAAAAAACGTAAACCTATTTGGCCCACATAATTGAACTGAAATTATGCAAAACTTATAATTCCTTCTCTTAATTATTTTAAAAAATTAGATGATATAATATTAATTCATAACAGATATATTTAATTTTCTTAAAAAAGGGGGGTTGAACTTTATTATTTTTTGTTTATATGAAGGCAGAATTGCACTATTTATAAATCATATATATGTGATTGACTGAAATGAGACTCAAATATTAATGTCATTCTGAATGTTCATGTAAAATTGTAATTTGTCTATTAAAATAAAATTGAAAAAAGGTCAATAACTTAAGAACTACTAGCCTAAAGGTTAGAAACAACATGGCAGTTTGGGTCCAAAAATCATCTTCTAATTGCCCCTCTGTTCTGTATATCTCTTATGCATAGAGTGGCTGGTCTTATACTTAGTGGCCTTTGAGGTGTAATAGAAATTGTAAAGTAACATTGCTGACTTAAAGCGATTCATTAAAATTCAAACTGTCTACATATTTTATAATATGTTTGAAGAAAGACCTTCTTAGAATTGAGTTATTTCTTGGGAAAACATTTATGAGCCAAATGTCCAAACTTGTATACATATAAATACCAAAACAGACAAAGTATCCATTCCCTGTATATGTATATAATCCTATATATATATAAACACACCCATTTAAATATTTAGCATTAGCATTACCAAAGCAGACAGGGTCTCCGCCCATGGGTGTAGGAAATGGGGGGGACGGGGACAAATCCCCCCCAAGACTTTTCAAAGTGTGTGTTTTTGTGTGGAGAAGCAGTTATATGGTATATTTATACTATATACGGTATTCCTCCATGATTTTCTTTTGCTCCTACACACGTCTCCGCCCTCTATTCACTGACCTCTCATTGGTTCCTTGTTGACATTTACACCTCTTCTATTCACAGTTGATTCATATGAATAGACAGGTACTGACCATACATTCATTAGCATATTAACCCTCTGAGTGTCAACCATGCTAATTTGACATAGCTGGCTGTCTAGGCCTAAGGGGCCAACAACATTAATTTAACATGGCGCAATGATTCAACTCCCTGGAAATATGGAAAGGAAGAGGGTTAAAAACATACATTTTTATGTTTAAGTGTTGTAAAGGACATGTTTGTCTTTTACTTTACATGATTTTAATTGTATGATTGCTTGTTGTTTTTGTATAAAATTCAAATAAAAAAAACAAATAAACATTCATTTTATTTAAATATATTTATTTAAAAATTATTGTGGTCTAGGCGGTTGTGGGTTCAACTGAGAATGTACACCCCCAGCAACTCCCCATTGTCCTTTCTGCTTACTGTAGTCCAAGTGGACTCACTCTCCCAGCATGCTCAGAAAAAAACCTGATGCATGCTGGAGAGTGACTGTTGATGGACAATATATATATATATATATATATATATATATATATATATATTGTATCTACATGTCTATATCTATCTATCTATATATATCTATATATATATATATATATATATATATATATATATATATATATGCAATGTGCATAAATGTTTACATTTATAGAAAGGTGTACTTTTGGTCTTTCATGTGTATTCGCCAAACTTTCTTCAATTGTGAAGGTTTTAGTAAAATTAGAAAGGACCAAATGATAACACTTTTTTTTTCAGAATGATTATTATTATCTTTATTTATATCACACCAACATATTCTGTAGCGCTGTACAGGGGTTGAGTACATGGCAGAACAAAATGAACACCTTATCAAGAATGGAGGGCCCTGTTTTTGAGCTTAGAATGAAATGTACATAGAGCTCTTTTCCAAGATACTGACACAAGACTGAAAACTGGAAAACTACTTATTATAATTTTTTTAAATTCCCATTTTACATACAACTACAATAACAAAGACACTGATAGAAAACTGAAGTTCTACTGTAAACAAAAACAATATTTAATTTGCATATGTAAATACAAGTAAGCTGACAGAAACCTAGTCTAAACAGATGTCATTCAAAGTATTGCAAATGCCTCCTGCCTCAGGCAGTGACAGGGTTAATAGAGGTTTTGGGAGGAGCCTGTGGATAGGGTGGAGCTTGACTGTGCTACTGCTTAAATGTCAGGTAGACGGCCTACAAGGTGTTGTATTCTGAATATTCTCAGAGGAACAACTCATTCTGCAGACTGGAGATTTTGGAAGCTGAACTCCATTTTCCTAGACCTGTAGAGACAACAAGACTACAAGCCCACCAGATATCTGACTTGTGACAGGTGAGATGAATGTTCCACCATCAGGTATTGAGTTGGGTAGATGGACACATATAATGTTATTTCATGGATGCTGATGTATTATCTACATAACATATTATGGACCAATCCTCTGTTAATGGTTATTTCTTGAGTAATTACAGTATATATATCCATTATATTGAAGTATATTTGGTTCTGGTCTTTTTACTTTTATTTATTGATTACAGGAAAAGCATAATGTCTTGTCTCAATCTTGTCTTACATTTGCAGTTAGATAAGTTACTTTTCTGAAACATATTCTTGTAATTTCTTAGAAGATATTTATGTTTTTATGTTAAAACATTCAATTTATCCTTATACTTGAACCATAAAATCCGTCATTATCACCTTTACAGACTATTTTTACAGACAGTCAATGTTAATAACTTAAGAACTATTCAAGTATCATATGATTGCTCTTCAATTTCTTGTTCACACCATTTATGTTATTTATTATCCATCTAGAAATATTTGTTACACTTTTTCAAACTTGTAATAATGTTATGGTTAGTTCTGCCCCTTTATCTCTCATTGGATGTGGGTCCATATTAGTATAAGTCTGTAAAGGAAGGATGTTCATTTTTGGCATTATTATCCATGCCTTTAAAAAAAACAAAAAAAAACTATTATTTCCTCTTAAACTACTAGAGTGTTTGACACTAATGCAGTATCTGTCACCCTTAATATTAGCAGCCTTATTACATTGTGATTTGGCCCATTGAATAGGGCTCTATATAAGCACAGAGTATATTTATTTACAGAATTTTTTAGTTCTATCCAAAAGCAAGGTCTTCACTAACTAAAAACAAATATGCTCTGTGCTTATATAGAGCCCTATTCAATTGGCCAAATCTCAATGTTCGTATACTCAATCTTTATTAAGACTCACTCAATGAGCATCATATATATCTTTTAAGTGTGCAACTTTAGTCTTAATTGGAATTAAATTACTAACAACAATTATGTCTAATATTATATTTGTAATGTAATAGAATAAAATAATCATTGAGTAAAAGAAAAGACTATTGGTCCATAAAGTATAGCCTTTTTAGATCTTGTCCGATCCTTGTAATATGTGGTAATTCATCAAGAGCAAGACAAAGTATATATGCATGTACACTTTTTTCCCCTTATGAGACATGTGGAGAGTGAGCCTTGAAAAATTGTACATAATAGTTTTGTTATTACCAGACCCGGTTTCCTCAGTACCATGGGATGTATTCAATTTAGACTTGGTGCTTTATTATTGGGTTATTGGATTTATTCCTGTGTTAAATTATTTGGTGAAGGTGTTGCTTGGTCCTAACCATTGATTACGCTTATCCTCCTTTCCTTTGTCATTGTTTGTAATTGAATAGGATTTACTTATGCTCTATGCATTTTCAACACAACAGATTTCTTTGTTTTTGTCAGAAATATTAATGTCATAATTTCTATTTTCAGACAGTAGAAATCTTAAGACCCTGCAGTCCAAGATTGATCACAATTCTAGAGAGAATATCATAGATAAGTACAAGATCATTGGGGAACTGGGTCATGGAAGCTTTGGCCAAGTCTTAAAGGCAGAAGATATGGAATCAGGTATGGAGACAGATTGTGTGTTATTGGTAACACGCTGTACCTTCTTTGTGAACAATTTTACCCCTATGTACATACATTGTTCATATGGCACTGTCTTCATAAAATACTCACAAGATGTCCTTTTTTATTCCAGGTATATGTGTTGCTCTGAAATTCTTAAGGAAAGATGCAACCAGGCGTGAAACCTTCTTCCAGGAGTTTAGCATTTCTATAAACCTTTCAGATTATGAAGGCATAATCACGACATACAATAGTTGTATAGAGACACCGGACCACTATATCTTTACACAGGAGTTGGCATCAGCTGGGACACTTGACTCTATCATTGAGACCGAGGTAAGAAAAGCAGAGAACCAACTTTACCAGATATTATTCTCAGTCCCACTATTACAGTGAGATTATCTACTAAATTATGATGTCCATTAATGTTACTCAAACCTCCAACACTTTAATCAAAAGACCATTCTACTTCTCATCTGTCATTTACTGTTTTTATTTATATTATTGGTTTATCTCAGAAAGTTTGCCAATTTTTGGGAAGAAAAATTATGTTTTCACAGATAAGAGAATAATGCTCTAGGTGTTATTATAATGCATATGTAATCTAGAATAATAGATGAGGAACATATAATTACCATATGCATTTTTCTTTGGATTCTGTTGACCTGTGTTTTTATTTCGTTTCTAGATTGGGATTCCAGAAGAGATGGTGAAACGTTGTGCTGTGCAGCTCATTGGGGCCCTGGAATATATGCACAGCAGAGGACTAGTGCACAGAGACCTGAAGCCAGACAATGTCCTGCTGATGGACAAGGAGTGTCACCAAATCAAACTGAGTGACTTTGGACTTACCCAGCATGTGGGTACCCCAGTCTCACCTACGTCACACATAATTCCATACATGGCACCGGAACTTTGTTCCATCTTACCAAAGCACTTCTTACTACTAGATTACAGTGTTGATTTTTGGGCATTTGGAATACTCATCTATGTAACACTAACTGGATATTTCCCCTGGTTGGAAGCTGTGAAAAATAACAAAACATTCCAGGAGTTTCTTTACTGGCAACTTAACGGATATTATGTTTCTCCACCTAGTTGCTGGAACAGATTCACCAGTGAGGCTCAGACCATGTTCCACAAACTGCTCCACCACAATCCTTCCATCAGGAGTCCAGTTGGTATTGTCTTAGACTATCTCAATTTCCCTTGGAATACTAAAGACATCCTGAATCAGGTTGTCTGTATTGAGAGCCATATTGTACTGGAAGAACAAGAGGATGAGGAAATCATAATCATCACAGATAATGAGGAGTTTAATTGTGAAGTGACTGTGGATGAGGAAATAGGGACCATGGAATGTATTTTTGTTAATGTTACAGAAGATGACTTTAAGCAATTCTTTCTGCTTCAAATAGGAAATAATTCCTTGGATGTCGGGGCTGAGGTAGAAATAATGTGACCACCATATTCTCAACACTAAGTTTGACCATTTGGAGACAGTCTTGTGGTCCAGGTTCTCAAGTGTGAGGTAGATGACTGGAAGCTGGGAAGAACTTCTGGATATAAGTAAGTAAATATTGTCCAGTAAATTAGGCCAATTTTATTATTTTATATTATCCACTAACCATTATTTGACTTGTCTTTTGAGTATATCATGCTAGGAAGAGCCTGATGTTCATAGAAGGATGGATGCATGGACTGGACAAATTAATCTATTTACCATCGGAGCAGAAAGATAAGTAGAAGACCAAGGCCCTCATTCTATTACCGGCCGTAGGAGATGCGGGGCCGCAAGGACCAGCCGCAAGCTATTCTGCTATTCTATTCCCCTCCGGCCGGGGATTCCGGCAGGCTTGCGGCCGGCGCCTTGCTATCCCTTGCGGCCGCACGCACCGCAGGAAAGCCTTTCATCTAAAACGGCCGCAAGAGTTTCGGCCGCAAGAAAAGCCCGGTTGCTATTCTATTGCTCCGGGAACCATCTCTGCAAGGCTAAAAGCGAGCCGCAGCTTACTTGCAGGAAAAAGGTCCCGCTAGCACCAATTAAGCACATTATAAAGCCAAAATAAAGCCATCCTGCACTCTGAGGAGACTAAAAAGTGATTGTAGGTGTTAGCAAAAATAGCACAACATTCCCCTACACTCAAATCCGTAAAAAACATATTTTTTAATTTATGTCAAAAATCCATGTAAAAAGTCCAGAGTGCTTGGAGCACCTCAGACCCGGCCACGCTGCTGCCGGAAAATAAACAGTTAATGTAAACTCGGATTTGGGCTGATGTGCAAGCTTGAGAGTGGGTTACTATTAATCCTCATGTCCCCCATTATGATCCCTAGCATTTACAGAGCTTTACAGTGCTGTCTTGAATTTATTTTTGACTTTAAAGATTTCTGAGCTTACGGCCGGTTGCAAGATATACGGCCGGCCGTAAGAGGAGATCCTTGCGGGCCGTTTAATAGAATTGCGAGGTAACGGAACCCCCGCAAGGAATCGCAGCCTTGTGGCCATTTTACGGCCGATAATAGAATGAGGCCCCAAGTAATTAGTTATTTCTTATTGTAAAATAAAGTTCAAGTTGCAGGTCTTTCAGACAATATGCTCATAGAGACATGGAAATATTTTTTTCTTTGTGGTCAGATACTATTGTACTGTACATTGATTTCCTTTATCCTAGAACCTGAGTCAGTGTGAATTTAGGTACATTTTCTTATTCTATTTCCTTTTTATATATTATTCCTTTGTCTCCAGAAGAAGTCGGCTCTTCTTGTGTAGCTGTTGGAGAAGGAAGCTTCCTCTCCCCGGCCCCTCCTATCTGCTGCCCCATGTCAGTAAACAACATGAAGCAGTTTTAAAGGGGTTTGGGGGCAGGATATGTCAAGTTGTTGTAGCAGTGATCTGGAAGGTAGGTAATTATTTTATTAATCTTAATGTTTACTGACTTTCCCATTATCGCTTTTTTATCATTCTCTTAAATTAATTTTTCCATTATTCCCTGTTTATATATGTATCTCTTATTGGCAGCATATTTTTACATATTAAATAGGAAAAAGTTCCATAAGGCTCATGAGAGGGACATTTACATCTCTGCAGAAGCAGGGTTTGCACTTTGTATTACGACTACCTGCCTCTAAAAAAATGTCCATTCAAGGAGGGTGGTGTTGTATTAAAAATGTAATTCACGTTCCAATTTTTCTTGTAAAATTTATATTGCTTTAATACCATTGAAATTAAATCACCAAGTAAGTCCAGATAACAATAATTGTGTGATCCATATCATTCGGTCCATGTTGTCTCATAGTATCTAGAGTTGGTACTTTGTCTCTCATGTGATGTATACTATCATTTGTGTATTATTGGGTATAACCTGCATCCTGGTGACACACAACACACATATACACACATATACACACATATACTGTGTCTTTGTCAAGTTCATGTTTCCTGTTTTATGTTGAAATGTGTAAGATAAAGTTCCACAACTGGTGTCCACCAAACAAGTCATTATCAAGTGTCCTCACTGTGATTAAATTAATTAGCATTCACTTATGGGTCTCCATCCAGTCTATTCTTTTGGGAGGAATCTTACTCTGTCGGTTTCAGTTATTAAACAAACTGATTAGAACTCATTGTCATGAGATAAGAGGAGGAGATGTCTCTGAATGTTGCTGAATTAGAGAGTGTTGAGTATATACCTTTTTTTTTTTTTTTCACAAGCAGGACATGGCTTTATTAAAAAACAATGGAACAGCATAATTCATATGTATTCTTTTAATTTTGCTCAAAAATGATCATATTTACAAAGATTTCCTTTTACACCGAACTTGTTCATCTTCTATCTTAATAAGCAGGTCCTTCAAAATAGTGACATCCCTTTATCCAACTATCACATCTGCATTTAGCACTTACATACAGCTTAGAACTATTATACAAATATATAGCTGTAAAGACATTCATATACGGTATATTACATTTAAATATTACAACTGATTTATTCATTCTATAAAGTGAATGTATCATAAAAAACACAACCCAAATTCAATATTATTCATTTCTATAGTTACAATTTGATTACTTTTAATTTATGTATTCTTTTAGGTTTTCGCAAAATATTTATTTAAAAAATCTATTAGTCTCCCGTTCAGTTTTTATACTTAGAATCAGGATTCTCATATATGTTCCAACACCATTTTGTAATGCTTCAAAAAGTGATGCACTTTGGCCACAAGTCTCTAAGTACATTGAATGGTCGCTGCCTAATGTAGTTATTTATTTAAGGCAGCATCTTCACCATATTCACACATGTTCACTTTGTAATTCTCTCATTTTCTGATATCATTTAAAAGGTTATGAATGTGTTTATATTTGTTTGTCGATTAATTTTTTGCTAGAAACATTTTACTTTGTGGCTTTTATTAAAATAGGAATCAGCATGGCTGGTGCAATATATAGCCTATTCATCACATTTTATTCATAATTGTTAGCAAATATCTAGTTATTTTTTTTTTAATTATTATTATTTTTTATTTTACAAATTTAAAATCTCCATTTACATAAATAATACATTACATATTATATACACAGCCAGACAAAAATACGGAAGGCATACATTTGTGCCCTGACATTATAACAATAATCATAAGAGTGTAACTGTTCTTTCATGTTTATTGCTATTAATAGACTTTAAGTGTATCATTGTATTAAACTTACATATGGCTATGAATGAAATCCAAACTTTAATATTTGGTTGAATATTCTTCAACCTAATGGAGAGATTAACCAGTTAAACTTCTCTCTTAAATTACTTACATATCCTATCACACCCTTTCATTCCACTCATATTCTAGCCAGCTTGGTGAAGGTAGGGAGGAAGATCCAGGGAGGGATCGATCTGCCAGGGAAGATATGGTGTCTTCGTGAGATTACCCCGTAGAGGTTACTTAAAAAAATTGAGTCCCAAACTACCCATTTTACAGGGTCCTGTTTTAGCTGAAATGCCATATTAAAATCCCTCTCTAGTTCCCTATTGTATCCCATCATGGCCAATATTTCAGTTAGTTTTGGAAGATCCTCTTTCTTCCAATTTCGTGCAATTGCAGTTTTTACTACCTGAAAAATTTGAGTCATAAACGCTTTATTTTTTATTTCCATCTTAGGGGGAAAAATATTAAACAAGGCCATCTGCGGTTTTACTATCATTTCTGTCTTAAATATAATAGATAAGTATTCAGAACATTCCTTCCAAAGATGAAGGGTTATAGGGCATTCCCACCATATATGGAACATATCTGCAGATTTCCCACAGTTCCTCCAGCATAATTTAATTTCTGGTTTAAATGTTATAAAGTATATTTTGGAGGGAACCCAGTACCATCTATTAAGTAGTTTAAATTGAATTTCTCTCTGGTTTGTATTTTTAACAAACCTATTTAGAGATTTTAAGGCTTGTTGCCATGACTCTTTAGGTATCCTTAACTGCATATCTTTAGCCCAGAGGTCCATAGGTCTAGTTATATCCGTCTGTATTTGCTTATAAATGATCTCACTACACTTGGAAATCAAGTGTCTAGTATTTTGGGACTTTATTAAAATGTCAACGTTGTTTAAGCTTTGCCGAGTAATGTTTTTATTTATATCCTTCAAAACTCGTGAAATTTGATGTGAAGTGAACCAAACTTTAGTTGAAATATTATATTTCAACTTTAGCATGTTATAATCTAACATTTTACCTTTTTCTTTATCTATAATGTGCCCCAGTAGATATATTCCTTTGTCTTTCCATTCTGGTTCTAAGTAGATATAATTAATGCGTGCTAATGTTGACAAAGGAGTAAGTTGACTATATTGCTCTATGAATTTAAATTTTTTGTTCATTTTTATCCACTCTTTTACCATTATAGTCAAAATAGTTGCTCTCGGGTCAATGTATGCTAATGCTAGTTTTGGAATGAACAATAGAGCATTAAGGTCGATATTGTGTAGCATATCACTTAAAATCTGGTTCTCCGGGTGAGTGGAAAGAGGTTGCTTCCTGAAACCATTGGGTATGCAATGCCACCTTTTATACATTTTCTACTCATTATTGCTTTTTTAACTCTGATCTGGACCGTTCTTGTTAATATATCTATCGATCATCTTCTGGAATTTAGCTGTCCATTGGCTTGAGATTGAAAAAGGGAAAGATCTAAATACATAGTTAAGTTTAGGAAGGAGAGACATCTTGATTGATGCAATTCTACCAGAGAAGGATATTTGATTGACCGGCCAGTTCTCAATAAGCTCTTTAGATGATTTATATAAATTGTTCAAATTGGAGGTTTGAATACTTCTTATATCATCACTAAAGTTAATTCCCAGGTGTGTAAATCCCTTTGTGTGGGCCAGCTGATACCTACTAGTCAGGCGCTCTTCGTCTTCCTCTGGAATATTAACACTTAGTGCTTCAGATTTCTCTATATTTAATTTATAATTCAACACCTTACTGTAGTTTGCAATGATTTCCATCAGCGCCTTCATAGATATATGAGGTTGCTCCATATATACTACTACATCATCCGCGAAGAGGGAGATCCCTAATAGCTATAGCGAGGGGTTCTAGGGTCAATGCGAATAAAATGGGAGACAGCGGACAACCCTGACGGGTTCCATTTGTTACCATAAAATAATCTGATTGTACCCCTTTCCCCAAAACCGATGCCGAGGGAGCCTGATATAGGGCAGCTATAGCTTTCGATGCAAATGAGTCAAACCCATATCTATGGAGGGTCTGCATCATAAAATCCCACCCTACCCTATCAAAAGCTTTTTCAGCATCCATGGATAGGAATAGGGTGGGGATGTCTTTTTTCTTCGCATAAGTTATTAAATGAATCAGTTTATGGAATTATCGGCGCCCCTGCCTCCCTGGGATAAATCCTGTTTGGTCGGACGCTATTAAGGATTTAGATATTTCTGTAAGTCTTAGAGCCAAAACTTTCGCATGTATTTTGGTATCTATATTCATAACCAAAATTGGTCTAAATTCTTTGCAAGAGTGTGCTTCCTTATCTGATTTTGGTATAGTGATTATATTGGCTCTAAGCATCTCTGGTGGGAAGTACCTGTGGTTTTAATTTCATTAAATGTAGCTACTAAGATTTGCATTAACTCTTCCTCAAATATTTTATAGTATGTTGTAGAAAATCCATCTGGGCCTGGTGCCGTGTAGTTTTTTAGGTTTTTAATAACTCGTCTAATTTCTAGTTCCGTTATCTGACTATTTAAAGCCTCCTTTTCCTCATTTGAGATAACTGGAAAGTCAATCTGATCTAAGAATGATGATATGTCTTCACTTTTGGGTGTTATAAAGTTTTCTTCCAAGTTTAGATTATACAAGGCTTGATAAAATTTCGCAAATTGATCCGTGATTTCTTTAGGCTTAAAAAATGTTATTCCCTGTTTTACAAGATAAGTAATATTACAATCTTGATATTTTTGTTTTTTAATCTTATTCGCGAGATCTTTTCCTATTCGATTATTGAAATGAAATGATTTTTGTTGTAGTTGCCAAAGACTCATATCTGAGCGTTTTTGGTTAATGTTTTTAATTTTGTTCCGAATTGTTCTCTTGTGTAAGGGTGTCATTTATTTTTATTTTGTTTTCTTGTTCCAATTTATACAATTTTATATGTAAAAGTCTTAAGGACAATCCTCTCTGTTTAACCCAGATGCTTTTCACTCGTGAAATTTGATGTGAAGTGAACCAAACTTTAGTTGAAATATTATATTTCAACTTTAGCATGTTATAATCTAACATTTTACCTTTTTCTTTATCTATAATGTGCCCCAGTAGATATATTCCTTTGTCTTTCCATTCTGGTTCTAAGTAGATATAATTAATGCGTGCTAATGTTGACAAAGGAGTAAGTTGACTATATTGCTCTATGAATTTAAATTTTTGTTCATTTTTATCCACTCTTTTACCATTATAGTCAAAATAGTTGCTCTCGGGTCAATGTATGCTAATGCTAGTTTTGGAATGAACAATAGAGCATTAAGGTCGATATTGTGTAGCATATCACTTAAAATCTGGTTCTCCGGGTGAGTGGAAAGAGGTTGACTTCCACTTTATATATTGCGCCAATTTAATTGCTTCCTGAAACCATTGGGTATGCAATGCCACCTTTTATACATTTTCTACTCATTATTGCTTTTTAACTCTGATCTGACCGTTCTTGTTAATATATCTATCGATCATCTTCTGGAATTTAGCTGTCCATTGGTTTGAGATTGAAAAAGGGAAAGATCTAAATACATAGTTAAGTTTAGGAAGGAGAGACATCTTGATTGATGCAATTCTACCAGAGAAGGATATTTGATTGACCGGCCAGTTCTCAATAAGCTCTTTAGATGATTTATATAAATTGTTCAAATTGGAGGTTTGAATACTTCTTATATCATCACTAAAGTTAATTCCCAGGTGTGTAAATCCCTTTGTGTGGGCCAGCTGATACCTACTAGTCAGGCGCTCTTCGTCTTCCTCTGGAATATTAACACTTAGTGCTTCAGATTTCTCTATATTTAATTTATAATTCAACACCTTACTGTAGTTTGCAATGATTTCCATCAGCGCCTTCATAGATATATGAGGTTGCTCCATATATACTACTACATCATCCGCGAAGAGGGAGATCCCTAATAGCTATAGCGAGGGGTTCTAGGGTCAATGCGAATAAAATGGGAGACAGCGGACAACCCTGACGGGTTCCATTTGTTACCATAAAATAATCTGATTGTACCCCTTTCCCCAAAACCGATGCCGAGGGAGCCTGATATAGGGCAGCTATAGCTTTCGATGCAAATGAGTCAAACCCATATCTATGGAGGGTCTGCATCATAAAATCCCACCCTACCCTATCAAAAGCTTTTTCAGCATCCATGGATAGGAATAGGGTGGGGATGTCTTTTTTCTTCGCATAAGTTATTAAATGAATCAGTTTATGGGAATTATCGGCGCCCTGCCTCCCTGGGATAAATCCTGTTTGGTCGGACGCTATTAATGATTTAGATATTTCTGTAAGTCTTAGAGCCAAAACTTTCGCATGTATTTTGGTATCTATATTCATAACCAAAATTGGTCTAAATTCTTTGCAAGAGTGTGCTTCCTTATCTGATTTTGGTATAGTGATTATATTGGCTCTAAGCATCTCTGGTGGGAAGTACCTGTGGTTTTAATTTCATTAAATGTAGCTACTAAGATTTGCATTAACTCTTCCTCAAATATTTTATAGTATGTTGTAGAAAATCCATCTGGGCCTGGTGCCGTGTAGTTTTTTAGGTTTTTAATAACTCGTCTAATTTCTAGTTCCGTTATCTGACTATTTAAAGCCTCCTTTTCCTCATTTGAGATAACTGGAAAGTCAATCTGATCTAAGAATGATGATATGTCTTCACTTTTGGGTGTTATAAAGTTTTCTTCCAAGTTTAGATTATACAAGGCTTGATAAAATTTCGCAAATTGATCCGTGATTTCTTTAGGCTTAAAAAATGTTATTCCCTGTTTTACAAGATAAGTAATATTACATCTTGATATTTTTGTTTTTAATCTTATTCGCGAGATCTTTTCTATTCGATTATTGAAATGAAATGATTTTTGTTGTAGTTGCCAAAGACTCATATCTGAGCGTTTTTGGTTAATGTTTTTAATTTGTTCCGAATTGTTCTCTTGTGTAAGGGTGTCATTTATTTTATTTTGTTTTCTTGTTCCAATTTATACAATTTTATATGTAAAAGTCTTAAGGACAATCCTCTCTGTTTAACCCAGATGCTTTCAACTTGATTAATATACCTCTTGTATATGCTTTTAGTGAGTTCCATATTGTTATATTTAATGGAACCGACCCCATATTAATTTCCCAATTTTTTTTTATTTCTATTCTAATAGTATTTAGTCTTTCCTTATTTTCTAAGATTTTATCATCCATTTTCCATGCCCTGCTAGATTTTTATCTCCCCCTTGACCTGTATTTGGAGGGTGACTGGAGCATGGTCCGAGATTGTTTATTAAACGAATTTTAACTGATTGAATTGCGTTTAAACAAAGTCTCATTCTCTATTATATTATCAATTCTTGAATACATTTTATGAGATGCAGAATAATAGGTATAAGTCTCTTTCATTTATATTTATAAGGCGCCATGCATCATATAAGTGGTTTTCCACCAATAATTTGGAGAAATCCTGAGCTGTTTTTTCTATACCTTTTATAGTTTTTGGGAATTTTTTTGTAGCTTCTGTCCATCTTAGCATCAGGCGTCATATTAAAGTCACCACCTACTATGCGTCCTCCTATAGCTATCTTATCCAGTTTCTTTAATACTCCCTTCAAAAATATATTTTTGTTTATTATTAGGGGCATATACATTTACTATTGTCATATGTTCGCCATTTATTTCTCCTACCCAGATAATATAACGGCCTTTACTATCCAAGACCACTATTCTTCTTTTAACTTTATTTTTTATTAAACCATCATTAAAACTCCTCCTGAGTTTTTTTATGGCAAGCATTAAATACTTGAGGGAATCTATTTTGGCCAGATGAAATATTCTTCCCTTATCCCAATGGGATTCCTGAATTAATACATATCTGATTTGTTTTGATCAGCATTCTCGAAATGGAGGCTCTCTTTGACGGAGAATTTTATCCCCTAATGTTGTAACTCACTAGCTTCAAACCTGCATATCTTCCCTCCACTAGGGGCCCTCCCCCCCGCCTCCCATCCGCAACCCCTGGCTACATCCATACTTCCAAACATACCACACTCTCTCTTGGAGTCAGTAGCCTATCCAGTCTAACCATTCGCTCCCTTCCCCTTCCAAGGGGATTACAACTGCACCACCCAGTTGTGCCTTATGGGTGTGAACGATGAAGGGATATGTTGAGTCCTCCATGAGGTTTCCCCACGCCTGTATATGCTTGTATTCCTAATTTACCTCTGGTTCCCAACCGTCCCCCCCCCCCCCCCCCCCCCAATTATGTTACTTTAACCCCTGCTCTCTCCAAGCCTTTTTAATCCTGGATATGCTCTCTTTGCCTTTTCATTTCTATTATTAATAATTTACCTAATCACAATTCCTGTTGTAGAAATAACCTCTCCTCCCTTCCTGTCACTTTATATTTCTATTTTTATTCGCTTTTTGTAATTTTCTTAATTTTCATATCTTCGTAAATTTCCTTGAACATTCCACAATTTATAATATTATATTTATTGTTCTATTGTTACATTTGTGCAGATGCTATTCCTTAAAATTAGTTCTAAATCGTAATTATACAAATTTTTTACCATGAACAAGTTGTCTTCACCCCTTTTTCATTTACTTACTCTATCACTCTTGATTTCCAAGTGTAATCTAAATTAGGCTACATATCCCCCTTAATCTTGTAGTGTAATCATTGTGCTACAAATCCTTCTTAATCATAATATCAATTATTATATACAATTTACATGTGCAAATTAGCATAATTTTACGTGTAGAATCATTCCATTTCATTTCATATACTGGTTCAATCTATTACATTAAAAATTGTGCATCCAAAAATTCCTTCCTTTTTCTTTTCTCTTCCATTCCTTTCCTTTAAAATCACCCTATAGTTGATTCAATCATAAGCTGGTGAACCTCTTATTAAAATTACGTGGCTTCGCTGACAGGATCATGAGGGCGGTACCGGAAGTGGAACATACACCAGTTTGCAGATGAGCTGGTGGTCAGAGAGCTGGGAAGTCATGTACTGCAGACATGCGGTAATCCTGAGCCCATCTCGGACCCAAGGTTATAACGACTAAACAGACGCCAGGAAAGCCTCGAGAAGGACCATCATATTACAATGCAGCTAAGTAAAGCTTATTTAAAAATTTATAAAGTATAATTATTCAGCTTGTGAAATTACCCTTTATACGTCCCATCTCCCCCCTCCCAATATGCCTTAAAGGAAAATATAAGTATAAAGACAAATCCCCAAAGCTACTAGCACTGATAAAAAGGCGGATTAAAGCCAAAGATTTTATTTTCGCAGAGTATGGTAAAAGTCGGAGGACGGAGACGGTCCCCGTGAAGATCTCGCGAGAATACGCGCAAAGCGCGCAAAAGGGCGCAAAGGAGAGAGTTTCCCTGCGAAAGAGCCACGGGAGACCAAAAGGGGGACTAAGGAATAAATGAACTATATAAAAGTCCTAAAAATAAAGGTGAACAACAGTAAGAGGCATATTATGCCACAGGGAACAACAATTGGGAAAAAAGGCTAAGAAACAACTAGAACCCGCTACAACCTGCTAGGGAGCTACACTGGGGAATACAAAAGAAAAGGACAATAGTAATATATTGAGGTCAGAGGAGGCAGAGGGAGTTGAGGAGAAAGGGCATAAACAATAATAAGCTTTATGAAAATATGCAAGAGGTAAGAGGCTAAGGGCGTGAAGATATAGAAAGAACCCTTTTAAGACATTACAAAAGGTAACCCAACCAATACAAATTATATAAGATAAGTTAAATAAAAAGGACTCTACAAAAAGAAGGAGGAAAAGAAGGGGGGAAAAAAGAAAGGAGAAGGAGGAAAGGAAGGAGGGAAGGAAGAGAAAGAGAGAGAAGGAAGAAGGGAAAGAAAAAAGAAAGAGATAAAAGTTAAGTGGAGAAGACTAAAAACTACGAATCCACAGGACTACCTCCCAAAAAACAACAAGATGGCAAATAAGAAACCCCCAAATACTATAAAAATAAAAAAGCAAGGAGAAGAAAAACTGGTGCTCCAGAAACAAATCATTTTTTTTTCCCCAAAACAAAAAATTAGCATATTAGAAACAACGCAATCAGAATCATCTTTTTTTGGAACAATCTGTAATTTCCTCCCCGAAGAAAATTGTACATTCTCCCCTTGATAATATTGAAAAATTACAAGAGGAACCATTAACCTATTTAAAAATGAAAGACCTTCTACAAGATTTCCAAGAAAAAGATCATGATGGAATTAACAAAACAGATGTGGGAAAATACAAACTCAGTAAAAGAAATTAGTAAAGAATAAATGAATTGGAAATCAAATGTGATAAATTAATCATGGATAATAATGCATTACTGAAATATACAAACAAATTGGAATATAAGATTGAAGAATTAAATATGAAGATAAATATTATGGAAGATAGATCAAGGAAAAAAAATATAAGAATAAGGGGAATAAATGAAAATATACCGGAAAAAGATCTACTAGGATATATTAAAGATCTATTTATTAACTTATCACCCCAAACTTCTAAAGATGAAATGAAAATAGAAAATATCCACAGGATTCCCCTCCCTAGAGGACTAGACAAAAATATACCTAGAGACGTTATAGTTAATCTTCAATCCATTAATTATAGAGATACAATAATCAAAGCTAATTCCATAAAAAGGCCAATGGAGGTCCCATATGATAAAATTAAAATATTTCCGGATCTGTCTAAATACACTTTGAATAAAAGAAGAGAATATATGGCAATAACACAAAGCTTAAGGAAAGCAGAAATTAAATACAGATGGAAATATCCAACGAGACTATATATAATGAAAGAAAACTCTTGGAACAAAATAGACTCTGTTAAAGAAGGACTCGTGCTGCTACAAAAATGGAATATAGAAGTGGATCTCTCAACTCATCCCAAAGATAACACCCAATTAAATTTAAAGAACCCTGAATGGGTCTTGAAATAATAGAGGTTAAGGAGGAGAGGAAAAGATCCTAGAAGAAAAGTGAACTATTATGGACGCTCTTTGTGTTGTTTCTTTTTTTTTATTTTTTATTTTATTTTTATTTTATTATATCCTTATTTTGGGGGTTGGTTCACTCACACTATTGGATATGTAGTAGGGGTTTATAGTATATAGGAGTAAAGAATACAGATACCCCCCCAAGAGACCACCAATATTATGGTGGTGAATATTGAGCACTTTTACTATGAACGCACTTTATAGAATTTAATAGTTTACTATAGAATATGAAGCACTTTAATCAATTCTAAAGAGGAGTAGAAATCCTACACTATGTCGGTAAATATAAGCACTTTACTCATGCACTTTATAGAGGTATAGAAATTTAAAAATGCATTGGAAACACTGTAATTATACAAAGGAATGGAAGATTGGATTGTTTCACTGATATTATATAAAAGGTTCTAGAAAGTAATAATATTACGAATTGTGAGAATATAGAAGGAATTAAAAATACCCACTATAATCGAGATTATTGCTAGCACAAAATGATAGTTAGAAGGTACATTTTTTGAGAGAACACAGAGGAAATGGGGGGAAAACTAAGCACTTTATTGATACACACTTTATAGATTTATAGAAATACTAATAAATTATTATTCACTTTAAAACTCATAAAGTAATAAAATTTTAGGATTTTAAGATATTTGTACCGAGGGGAATCCATACTAGACCTCTGGGAGAAAAGGAGGACAAGAGAGAAAGGAAGGGGAAAGAGAGGGGAAGAAGGAAAAAGAAAAGAGAGAAAAGATTAATAAAGAGGTAAAGGGGTATACGAAAATATTAATATTAGGTCTTTCGATAAATATTAAATTTTTAGTTTGGGTTGATTATAACGTTTATAGGGCCTCATTCAATTGCGTTTTTGGCAATGGAATAGGGCTCAATATGAGCACAGAGCATCTTTTTTTACAGAAGTTTTTAGATAGTGAACTTGTATCCAAAAGCAAGGTCTTCACTAACTAAAAACTTCTGTAAAAAAATATGCTCTGTGCTTATATAGAGCCCTATTCAAATGGGCAAATCACATTTGAATGAGGCCCATAGTATATAGGAGTAAGAATACAGATACCCCCCAAGAGACCACCAATATTATGGTGGTGAATATTGAGCACTTTACTATGAACGCACTTTATAGAATTTAATAGTTTACTATAGAATATGAAGCACTTTAATCAATTCTAAAGAGGAGTAGAAATCCTACACTATGTCGGTAAATATAAGCACTTTACTCATGCACTTTATAGAGGGTATAGAAATTTAAAAATGCATTGGAAACACTGTAATTATACAAAGGAATGGAAGATTGGATTGTTTCACTGATATTATATAAAAGGTTCTAGAAAGAATAATATTACGAATTGTGAGAATATAGAAGGAATTAAAAATACCCACTATAATCGAGATTATTGCTAGCACAAAATGATAGTTAGGAGGTAAATTTTTTGAGAGAACACGGAGGAAATGGGGGGGAAAAACTAAGCACTTTATTGATACGCACTCTATAGATTTATAGAAATACTTAATAAATTATTATTCACTTTAAAACTCATAAAGTAATAAAATTTTAGGATTTTAAGATATTTGTACTGAGGGGAATCCATACTAGACCTCTGGGAGAAAAGGAGGACAAGAGAGAAAGGAAGGGGGAAAGAGAGGGAAAGAAGGAAAAAGAAAAGAGAGAAAAGATATAATAAAGAATTAAAGGGGTATACGAAAATATTAATATTATGGTCTTTCGATAAATATTAAATTTTTAGTTTGGGTTGATTATAACGTTTATAGGGCCTCATTCAATTGCGTTTTTGGCAATGGAATAGGGCTCAATATGAGCACAGAGCATCTTTTTTTACAGAAGTTTTTAGATAGTGAACTTGTATCCAAAAGCAAGGTCTTCACTAACTAAAAACTTCTGTAAAAAAATATGCTCTGTGCTTATATAGAGCCCTATTCAAATGGGCAAATCACATTGAATGAGGCCCATAGTATATAGGAGTAAGAATACAGATACCCCCCAAGAGACCACCAATATTATGGTGGTGAATATTGAGCACTTTACTATGAACGCACTTTATAGAATTTAATAGTTTACTATAGAATATGAAGCACTTTAATCAATTCTAAAGAGGAGTAGAAATCCTACACTATGTCGGTAAATATAAGCACTTTACTCATGCACTTTATAGAGGTATAGAAATTTAAAAATGCATTGGAAACACTGTAATTATACAAAGGAATGGAAGATTGGATTGTTTCACTGATATTATATAAAAGGTTCTAGAAAGAATAATATTACGAATTGTGAGAATATAGAAGGAATTAAAAATACCCACTATAATCGAGATTATTGCTAGCACAAAATGATAGTTAGGAGGTAAATTTTTTGAGAGAACACGGAGGAAATGGGGGGAAAACTAAGCACTTTATTGATACGCACTCTATAGATTTATAGAAATACTTAATAAATTATTATTCACTTTAAAACTCATAAAGTAATAAAATTTTAGGATTTTAAGATATTTGTACTGAGGGGAATCCATACTAGACCTCTGGGAGAAAAGGAGGACAAGAGAGAAAGGAAGGGGAAAGAGAGGGAAGAAGGAAAAAGAAAAGAGAGAAAAGATATAATAAAGAGGTAAAGGGGTATACGAAAATATTAATATTAGGTCTTTCGATAAATATTAAATTTTTAGTTTGGGTTGATTATAAGAACTAGAAAAAATGGTATGGACTCCCTTTCGAATAAAGTTATATAGGGGGAAGTATAGGTATTTTGGTTTTCTAGTGTAATAGGTTAAAAAGGTAATGTATAAATATTTAAATAACTATATGAGGGTAAAAATCATGATAGAAATTGATTAAAGAATATGTAATAAAAGTATTTGTTTTTGGAGAAATACGAAGTGATGAGATGGGAGGAGCCAGGAGGGTAGGGTCCAGTAGAATAAAAAATGCAATATATATAATTGTAGGCTGATATCATATAAAATACATTATAGGGGAATATCTTGGTTTTTGTGGTTAAGGAAATTTTTATTTATCCTTTATATTCCCCTATACAGTAGTAGTTGGACAAAAGATTAAGGAAGATAAGAGGGATAAGGAGAGTAAGAGAAAAATTTAAATTAAAATAAAAAGTTATAATACTTAAGAAGGGGAAAAAACAGGGATATAAGAACACATGACCTCCCAACTAATGAACTAGTAAGTTTATTATAATTCCTAGCATTTCCTAAAATTGGCATAATAGCCCTTATAAATTGTTTAGAAAAGAAGGGCAAAAATATGAAAACAAGTAAAATTGGACTTAGTTCAAGCTCAAAGGAAATTATGCCCAAGGTTTGTAAGAAAGTACGAATGAATGAATTTCCCAGTGATACAGTCTATACAGGTGCAATTAACAGTAAGAGACGAGACAGAACTAGATATACCAAAAAGAGACCACATAAAATACAAAAGATAAAGAAAATGCACTAATTGTAAAAAATGGTTAAAATAATATCACATAATGTCAATGGACTAAATTCCCCATCAAAAAGGAAAATAGCTTATAACTATTATAAAAAAAATAAAGCAGATATTCTTCTATTACAAGAGACTCATTGGGGCAAAGATACCCTAAAATACGTAAATAATAAAAACTATAACATCAAAATAGATTCAACATATAATAAAAGATCCAGAGGGGTATCAATCCTTTTTAGTAATAATATAGAAGTCCATGAGGAAGTTAAGATTATTGACCCCTTAGGAAGATATATAATATGGTCCGGTACAATAAATCGAGTAAATATGACAATAGCCAATATATATCTCCCAAATGTAAAACAAACTAGATATTTCAAAAAGATATTGACAGAAATAAAAAAAATTAGAAAAGGACAATTAATAATTGGAGGTGATTTTAATATGGTGCTGGATCCGGGAAAAGATAGAATAGGTACAATTAAAAAAAATTCAGAAAATCAGATTAAGAAGACTTCTAAAGATTTTGAAAAAATAATATCATACGAAGACCTCTTTGATGCATGGAGATTACTACATCCATATGAGAGGGATTATACATTTTTTTCAAATCGCTTTAACTCTTACTCAAGATTAGACTATTTCTTAACAGATATACATACAATAAGACAGATAAAGGATATAGAAATATATACCGTTACATGGTCAGATCATTCATTGGTATGTATTAATTTAAAAGAAGAAAAGATAAGTACAAAAAAAAAAATGGAAGCTAAACTCGATTTTATTCAAGAATGAACATACTTTGGAATTCCTAAAAAAGGAAACGAATGAATTTTTTTAAATTAATAAAAATACCGTAGATTCATCATCTATGCTCTGGTGTGCATATAAATCAGTTATAAGAGGTCAAATGATATCACGAATGGCAGCGATGCATGGGGAAAGGGGGAAATCCCTGAGACTACTCTATATAGATTTGGAGAAACAAATAAGAGAAAATAGAGCGAACCCATTGGTGGAAAGATCAGAGTCGATTGCAAAAAAGAAAGCCCAAATAAATAAAATCTTACAAAACCAGGTTGACTCTTTGACTTGGAAATTTCAACAATCCAATTTTGTAATGGGGAATAAAACAGGTAAATACCTGGCCAATAAATTAAAAAGACAAAAAATTTAAAATAAAATTTATAGTCTAAGAGGACCTGATAACATTTGAATTTCCACCCTGATAAAATAAGCGCAATTATGAAGACGTTTTATAGTTCACTATATAATTTAAATAATAACCCCACATTCAAAAAACCTAGTATAAAAGAGATAAATATATTTCTGAGTCAAGTGACTCTACCAAAATTACAAGAAGAAGATCAAAGATTTTTAGACCAAGATATTTCCGTGGAAGAAATAGAAGAAGTAATTAATAAAGCAAAAGCGAATAAAGCCCCAGGTCCAGACGGCTTTGACCATTTATACTATAAATGTTTTCAAAAAGAAATTGGAGAACATTTGGAAAGTATGTTTAATGAGATTAAAAATCACGGGAATATGCCGTCAGAACTATCAGAAGCTAAAATAATTAATATCTTAAAACCTGGGAAAAATCCAGAAGAAGTAACTAGTTACCGTCCTATTTCCCTTATTAATATAGATCTAAAAATCTATACAAAAATTATGGCTAACAGATTAAACAAAATTATACCAAAGTTGATACACTATGATCAATCGGGCTTTGTTCAAGGTCGCCAGGCATCAGATAACACCAGACGTCTAATTGACTTAATGTTTTCCATTAGGAAAAGAAGGATCCCCACACTAATCCTGTCACTGGATGCAGAAAAAGCATTTGACAGGGTTAGTTGGGAATTCTTGGATGCAGTATTACAGAAGTTTGGGTTTGTCAATTTCGCTTCCAAAACAATAAAAGCTATTTACAAGGATACAACAGCTTATATTACAGGAACAAATTTTGAAACAGAGAGGTTTGGGATTAGTAACGGTACACAACAGGGATGCCCCCTTTCCCCATTGCTTTTTTTGCTGTTTATGGAACCATTGGCCTCATTAATAAGGAAAGCTGAAAATATTAAAGGTATAAAAATAGGAAATAACGATTATAAAATAATGCTATTTGCTGACGATATCATGCTAACATTAACAGACCCAATAGATTCCTGCGCCAATTTACAATCTTTGTTAACTGATTTTGGTAGAGTTTCGTATTTTAAAATAAATCCTCTGAAATCAGACATTATTCACAATTTTATAGAGCAAGATTTATTAAACAAATTAAAAAAATTATATGCATTTAATTGGAACACAAAGCATGTCACTCATCTAGGTATAAAATTTACGTTCCAAAACAATAAAATTATAGTTAATAATATAACAGAAATATTAAAACAGATCAGAATATTATTAAACGACTGGAATACAATAAGATTCTCATGGTCGGCTAGAATAGCCATAGTTAATATAAGTATCGTCCCCAAATAACATATTTACTTAGATGTGTCCCCGAAAAAGTTCCAGAATATATCATTAAAATAATCCAGCAAATATTAGATAAATTTATATATGCAGGGAAAAAAGTGAGAGTTAAAAAAACTATAACAAATAGAAAGTTTGAACTGGGAGGTATGGAATCTCCAGATATGAAAATGGTTAGTGAAAATATAGCAATATCTCATATAATTAACATGAATCTGAAACATAGGACAATAGGATGGAAAATTATCGAGGAAGATCTCGTGGGAATTATCCCAATAAGAACACTGTTGGGGAAATTTAATGGAAAAGAAACAATTTGGGAGAAATTACCAGAAGGTATTAGATCGATTATAAAATTCTGGGGGAAAAGCAATATTATAACAGAGTTATTCCATATACCTTCAGCATCTATACCTATAGATATATTAAGAGATAAATCATTTAATATAGAAGTGAACTTATTGGAAAAAGCTTCAATTTCGCATATAGCTGATCTATATCCAGAAGGCAGCTTAGTAAAGCAAAGGGAACTTCAGGAGAAAGGGGTACCAAAATCTTTCTCATGGATAAAATATAGAATAATGTTGGAAAAAATTAAACAAAAGGGATTTTTATGCGATAAAATAGAAACATTGTATGATTTGGAAGCAATTCTGATTAAAGGTCAGGTGAACCATCTGGTATCTAAAATGAGTAAAAGTAGGATTAAACATATGAAATTTGGAAAAACAAAGAGTATAAAAGATTGGGAAGACAACCTTAATATAGATTATAACGAGCAAGAATGGTTAAGGGCTTTTAAGTTAATAAAGAAATCCTCTATTAATACCATGTATAGAGAGGTCTACTTTAAACTGATACAAAAGTGGTACATGGTTCCTGTAATTATGAATAAGTTTGATTCCCAAAAATCTTCACTATGCTGGAAAGGCTGTGGCAAAGAAGGCAATGCACATCATATTTGGTGGGAATGTGATAAGATAAGAAAATTTTGGGAAGAATGCTGCAGACACCTGACGAAAATTGCTGGGACAAAATGTCCGTGTTCCCCGGAATTAATATTGTTCCATATAGGGATAGAAATTTTTTTCCTCAGTAATAAACTACTGATATCCCATATATTACTGATCATTAAAGCAATGGTAGTCAAATATTGGAATAAATTGGAAATCCCTAAGTGGAAAGAGATCATCAATAAAATTAATTATAATAAAGATTTGATGAAAGAAAATATTAATGAAAAATCCAAGAAAATAAACACTATTAATTGGATCATTTGGGATCAGTATATGGACAAATATTAACGGGGATCACGGAAAAAGTAATAACTGAAGCATATGGATATCGACAATTACTAGTTTTTCCTCTTTTGTTCATTTTTATTAATTAACACTGATAACTGGTCCAGAGATATTTTTAGTAGCATTAAATATTGGTCTATTGTAAATAAGGTTTGTCTTACTCGGTCATGGATTGTTGCGATGTACCTGTGTGTCTTGTATCTGCTGGCAAAATGTTTTCTTGTTTTTTTAACTATATTCTGATGTATGTATGTTTTGGAAACAATAAAAAAAAAAAAAAAAAAAAAAATTACGTGGCTTCAATATATTTAGATAAGAGAAAAAAAAAAAAAACATAATTAATACCCAAAATTCATAATAAGGTTAAAGTGCATTCAATACAAATAAAGTGCTGTGCAATTTCTTATGAGGAAAGTCAATATGCAATCTTAGACCCTTTAAATATTGCATCTAATCATAATTGCATGACTACAAAAAAAAAAAAAGGAAGAGAAAAAAAAAAGACCCTATCTAAACCACCTATTTCCTTCCTTAATACCCCTAATACATAATACAGTTTAAAGTGCATTCATTACAAAAAAGTGCTGTGCAATTTCTTAGGAGGAAGGCAATATACAATCACAAACCCTTTAAACATTGTAATCCATAATTTTTGTGAGGAAATGGTAATATATCCTAAATATAAAAGGGATAGTAGCGAGGAATTAGTAAAGTATTCCTCCCTTTTTTGGAAATCTAGCAATCCCACCAAATGACAATGGCCCTCATTCAATTGCAACCTGGCCAATCGAATAGGGGTCCAAACAAGCACATAACATATTCCTTCAAAGAAGTTCTCAGCCAGTGAACATCTATCCAAAAGCAAGGTTTATACTAACTAAAAACATATCTCAAAAAATATGTTATGTGCCTATTCAGAGAACTACCCAACTGGCCAAATTGCAATTGAATGAGGGCCAATGAGGCAAAGACTCTCAAATATCCCATTTACTAAATAAATCTTCTCCCTCTTTAAGTGATGTGATTTTATACCATCTAGAGTCTCTTAAAAATGAAAGTCCTATGGGAAAAGTCCACTTGTAAGATATTTATTTTTCCCTCAGTTTCTGGGTAATAGGAAAAAATTGTCTTCTTTTATTTCTCGTGGAAGTAGAAATGTCCGAAAATATTTTAATATTTGAATAGGGAGGGTCAAAGGATGTTATTCCATAGCAAGCTTTTAATAGTTGATTTTTCAGTGGCAAATGATGGATTTTTACCATTACATCTCTAGGAAACTCTACCTCAATGTTTTTCGGCTTAGAGAGTCTATAGGCTGCATCGAACTTGAACTTTATATCCGCAAACTCAGGCACTAAATATGAAAAAAACTTAGTAAGATATAATCCCAGGTCCTCTTTGGGTATTTTTTCATCAATCCCTCGTATTTTTAAGTTATTAATTCTTGATCTATCTTCAAGGAAGTCCACCTTATTTTCCAATGCCTTTAATTTCCCCTCCATTGCTTTAAAGCTTTCTTTGGAATAAGTTTGTTCCTTTTTAATTGTTTCACAAGTGTTCCCCAATTCTGCAATTTTGACTGTGTTTTCTTGTGTTGCCTTGATATTTAGAAGAATTTGATTTTTAAATTCATCCAAGAATTTGTTTTGAAACTTCTCTAGGATATTTTCCAGTTTTCCAACCGTGAGGATTTCCTCCTCTAAATAACTGTATTTGTTTCCGAAGAGGTATCTACCGTATTATCTACATATGCCTCTGTAGATTTATCCCCTATTGGAGAAGCCAAAAGGGATAACTCCATAGTTTTTTGCGCCATTTTAGGCGAAAAAAATAGTTTCGATTTAGGAGGAGATCTTATTTTATCTTTGTTTTTATTTTTCGGAGGCATTGTATGAAATTTACCTAGAATCAAGTTCCTGGAATATAATAAAAGAGAAAAAAAGATATACCAAAAAAACAAACACAAAAAAAAAAAAAACATGCAAAAACAGAGGTAGTCCCAAATCCGCTTTACAGTAGATGTGGTCCTGATCACATACTTTTACTTGGGGATATATATTTCTTTTATATATTTCTCTTTCTCTCTTCCCCCTCCGTGGTCCTGATCCAATTCTTTAATTGGGAATATTTTGTCTTTTAAGTATATATGGTTTTATTTCACAATTATAGGTAATATAAAGGTTTGGAGCCAGATCCCCTATTTTTAGGGATTAATTTCATTTAGTATTCCTTTAGTCGATTGGTGGAGTCCATTCCAGACCTTTATTCCTTAATTACTTTTAACCATATTAGTATTACCTCCTTTGAGATATGGGTCCGTAAGATTTTTCCCATTAATGTATAGCTTTTGCATAAGGTCTGTCAGGGAGCAATTAGATTGTATTATTACTCTCACTTTTCCCAGACCAAAGCCCCAATAATGGTTTTCATTCTTGAAGAAATTATAGACCCCACAAAATTATACTTCAGGTCCTTACTTGCTGAACTGGACCTTATATCCTTTATAGGACCTGTGTATATATTATGCCCGTTAATATCTTAGGGCCTTACAGAAAAGAGTCAGTGTTTATTGTATAAAGAGTGCTCTATTAGAGCCTTACCAGACCGCATGGCCTCCAGGTGATATCAGCTAATAGCTGCACAAACTGCTGTGAGAGGCCTGGAATATCCAATACTCTAGGTAGTCAAAGCTCCTTTCTGCGGGCCCGCAGTCTGGCATTCCCCCGCCAGAGTTCTCCAAATCACTGCTATGCTCAGCTTAGCCCCCTCCAGTCTCTTTGCACAGCTTGTGCGCTCTCACCGCTTGCGGGACATCGAGACCGGGGGCAAATGCTGGGGCTATATCTCCTTAACGGTCCTGCTCTTCATGCAGCCGGTCCCGTGCTGCTGAACCCGTATTAGGCTTGGAGTGATTGTACCTTGGGAAGGGCTGAGGGAAAAGGTTTAGGGAATCCCATTCTCCAGCGTGGTCTCCTCCATCGGACTGTGCGAGCGCCCACTCACATGTGCATATCCGGTAACGCCCCCTAGCGGAGGTCCTGACATCAAACCTCGTGTTGGGTATATACCTTAATGCAACACTGAGGTGTCAATTCTGGTATGCTTTATGGATAACCAGTCTGGAAGATGTGTGGAAAGCTTTGAAACCTCTATTATCTGTTGGATTTATTTGGCTAAAAAGGGAATCTAAATAATAATCCGTAACTATTTACAATGTTATTTAAGCCAAATGTTTTATATTTATCTAAATATAATATATGTAGCAGGATAGTATCTGAGATATTTATGGATGACCCATCTGAGATATGTATGGATGAATTCTATAACATGACCAGTGTTTAAAGACCCTGCAGCCGGATAATTCATAGAAACTAGGAAATCATGATATTCACAATAATGAAGAAAGCACATTTTCTAAAAAACTTGCAATATGTGTTTAATAATCTGGACAATTTTAGTAAATAGAAAATGTATAAATATATTAATATTTATATATAATATTTCCATAGGTATTATTAGGGTTTTATGTTAAATGTTTTCACTTTTTAATAAATTCCCAACTGCCATGTGTTTATCTAAATCACTGGCGCTGAATAATATTCACTGGAATTTTAGCATATTATCATTAACTAACTGTCAAAAACTAAAATTACCCATTTATACTAGTACATCAATAGATTATACAGCTACCAATTGGTTTAAGATATTTCTATTTTGATTAACTTTTCCAGCAAAAATCAATAGTTCTTTTGTGAGTAAAGCAACCGATGATCCAGATATTTTGAACATTTCCGTTTTCTGAATAAATACTTTATATATTTTGCTTATTTAAAATGTATCAATTTTTTTAATTTTTTTATTGAATGCAACTACTGTTGAAATCTGTAATATTTCTAAATTGTTTTTGAGAATCTATTCCAAAATCTATCTATAATTCTGTTGGTTTCCAAGCATTCACTTGTTATTGCATTCACTCTTATTTACAAAGTTTTATTGTAAATTGTAATTCTGTTTTTTTTAATAGTGTATTCAGTTTTTTGGTAGAATACCAATTTTTAAAACAATACACACATCTTAACTCAAGAATAACTATTTAATAGTTCCTGATTATTACATCTCTTTTTCATCAAGCATTATATTATAAATTGTATCACAGAGACATTTTTTACTACATCGATATAAATATATCCTGAGTTAGCATTCGTACATGGATTACAATATTTTAATTAATCTCTTAATTTAACCCTAGCTTAATTCTAGGCCAGGCATCGGTGAGGTGGAAGGCAAGTCAAATCTCTTGGTTTTCATTATGGAGGAAACAGTTTTTCTAATACAGAGTTTTTAATCTTTATACATTTCGGACCTATTCTTTTCCAAAATTTTCCACCTTCATTTCTTTTTTATTATAATACCCAAGTCACTGATTTCTGTAGAATACCAATTTTTTTTTTTCAAAATCTTTTTATTGACATATAATCAGTATTCAGTAACACAATGTTGTTTGACTCGCAGGTCCAACACAGTTTTGCATAAACAGGATTTTAAAACAATATTTTAGATATCTTGTACAACTTTGCTGTCAATAATGGTTATCCTGTCCTGACATTTTTGGGTGTCTGCTTTATGTGTCCACCATAACCTTTTTCCGTTTTCTCAACTTTGCAGGAAACGCCTGCTAGCTATTCCTTCCCTAGCAATTGGCTTCTCAATACTAAACTTGTCAAATTCTTACATGTGAGCTAACTTGTTGTCTTTCCATATAAATATATATAGATGTTCAATTTTGCATAGCTCGAGATTTACATTATTCACCTAAATATGGGAAGTATAACATCGAACAAACAATGAATAAACAAGTCAATGAACTTATTACCTGTATCTTCCTTGCTTTTTTTTTTTCCCCTCCTTCTTCCTGTCTATCTTCTTTAGTTTACTCAATTCGCCAGTAGTTGTCAACGCCCAAGACACCCGTCACCCCGGCCTCGAGTCTCTGCTTCATCAGATTACGCCTTCCCTTCCTAGTGTACTAATTTCCATTCTAAATCAAGTTTTTGTTAAATTAAAATAGCTTTGTTCCGACTCCATCCATCTGTTCCAAATTTGACTAAAAGTGGAGAGGGAGTTGTTTATTGAATGCGTCATTTTGTCATAAATCATGATGTGGTTTAATTTTTTTATAACCTCTTGGGCGTCTAAATGGGGTGATTTCCAATTCTTTGCAATGTGGCTTTTGGTTGCCAGCATGACCATTTGTATCCACTTGTTATAGTTCTTACTAACGTTTAGTACTGGCATTCCCAGTAAGCATGTCTCCCTAGAGGGATCTATTTCCCTGTCTAATACCTCAGAGATCATTGAAGTTACCCTTCACCACAGGGCCTGTACTCTTGGGCAGTCCCACCAGATGTGGCCAAAGGTTCCTCTATCTGAGCAGTTCCTAAAGCACTCAGGAGGGGAAAGCGGATTTATCTTATTTAGCCTGTCAGGTGTCATGTATACCCTGTGTAGTACTTTAGTTGCTGTCTCTAAATAGCTAAAGAAGAGGGAGCCTTTAGTCAGTGCCTTGTGTATTTTTCCCCATCTCTGGGTGTCCCATTCTATTCCCATTTCCTGTTCCCATTGTAGGACATGTTTAGGCTTTTGGTCTTTAAGTGGCTTGTTGGCAAGCGAGTAAAGGGTACCAATTATGCCTCTGGCTAGGGGATTCTGCACACATACTTTCGCAAACCAGGTGTCCTGTGGGGGACTCCAGGATTTGACCAGTTCTTGGACCCTGTGGCATATCTTGCTATAGTTAAATATCTCCCTGTCTGGTAGATTGTACTTATTTATGAATTAGTGAAAATGGAAAACCCCACTTGTAGAGGATTTCATCTCCTTTCTTTTCTACAGCGTGGCTGGAGCCAAGTCCATGTATACTTGTATAGATGAGTTGTCCGGACCTTTGATTTCTTTGAGCCTTCTCGCTGCTGTGAGTATCAGGTCTCTTGCGCTTTGTTTGGCAAATCTTATTATTATATCCTTAGGTTGGTTGTTAGCTTTTGTTGGGCCAAGGGCCCTATGTGCTCTTTCAATAGACCAGTCTGCTTCGCTGCTTGTGGGAATGATCCCAAGTATGACCGCTTTTGAGTACTGCAGTATGTCTGAAATGCTGTTTGGGACATTTCTTAGTCTTATGTTATGTCTTCGTGAGCGGTTTTCAAGATCTTCAACCTTGTCGGTCAGCTCTTTTATCTGTGTGGAGTGTTGCGCCATTACCTCTTGATCATGCATCTGGGCTTCTGCTATCTGGTCCGTTTGCTCCTCTAACAGCTGTGTTCTTTGTCCCAAGCCATGCAGCTCCCTTTTCAGGTCAGTGATAGCAGTCGTCATTAGTTCTTGGAACATCAGTTTTATTTTTTCCATGTATTTGTCTGTTAGTTCCACCTGAGCATGTGCTACCTCCGGCTCTCCCTCTCTGACCGGCGAGTTTGAGTTGTGCGGGAATAATGGCGCATCATTTGGAGCTTTGTAAAACTCCTGGATGTTTCTACTCGCTTGTTTTTTTGGGGGTTTGGTGCTGCTGCAAGCCGCCATGATGCCGCCTTGTCCTGAGGGTGTGATCTATAGAGGTTGCCGTCTTCTGAATCTGTGCTGTAGGTGAAGCAGGCTAGGGATTTTGCTTAGTTGAGCATGAGAGTTTAGGTAGGCTAGAGCTTTTCTGGTAGCCGGCTCATGTATGTGACTTGCGTAATTCAGTGAGTTAATGCATCCTGCTTTTTTAATTGTTTAACATATTTACAATCCTAGTGAAACTTGTCTAGATAAGTCTTGCCAGCTTATTTGTGACATGTTTCTCACAACTTGTTGTCGTTTATTAAGTTAGGAGAGATGCTGGGTTGTGATTCTGTCTCTTAAATCTTTTAACCCCTTTTAATCTTAATCTTTGCACAGATGAGTTGAAGGCAGTAATTGTGCTGTTGTAGGCTTTCCAGTTGGGGACTCCCCTGTGGGGCTTAAAAAGGCTGCTGTTAGTGCTGTCTGGGCCCCATTTTGGAGCCTTGTCTGGGGGGGGGCCCTCTTGGTGGTTGTGTCTCAAGATGGCCTCGTGCCCCCTCTAAGTGCTGTGTCAAATAGAGTTGTGCCACTTTAGATGTTGGTGTCTAGGCTGCCCCTTTTTTTTTTTAATGCTTATGCACTACTTGTGTAGGGATGGTTAGGAAGGGATCCGGTGTACTGTGTCCCGCTTACCTCGCAGAGCAGCCTCTCATTGAAGTCTGGCACTTCTTTCAGTCTCTGGTGTGAGTTCAGCGGGGGACCAGGTGGTGGAGGCCTCAACCACTTACTTTGTTCCAGTGGCAGGTGATGATCGTTGGGGGTTAAAAGTCGGCTTCTGGGCTGCTTGGGTCGCCCCTGCTGCACTGCTCTGCTGTGCTGCTGCTGCTGATCGCCGGGGAGGCCGGGTGCACCAGGCCTCGACCACCCGGCGTGTCAATTAGCCCCGATTTTCAAAATGTTTCTGTCCTCCTCTTCCCCTGCACCCCCTTACTCTTGTGCTGGTGCTTAAAGGTTTTTTTTGTGGGGGGTAAGGGCAGATTCCCCTGGATTGTCTGGGTATTGGATTGGAGCTGATGCCGGGCATGTCTTGCTGCATCTCCCGTTAGGCCATGCCCCAGAGAATACCAATTTTTAAAACAATACACACGTCTTAACTCAAGAATAACTATTTAATAGTTCCTGATTATTACATCTCTTTTTCATCAAGCATTATATTATAAATTGTATCGCAGAGCCATTTTTTACAACATCAATATAAATATCTCCTGAGTTAGCATTCATACATGGATTACAATATTTTAATTAATCTCTTAATTTAACCCTAGCCTAATTCTAGGCCAGGCATCGGCGAGGTGGAAGGCAAGACAAATCTCTTGGTTTTCATTATGGAGGAAACAGTTTTTTCTAATACAGAGTTTTTAATATTTATACATTTCGGACCTATTCTTTTCCAAAATTTTCCACCTTCATTTCTTTTTTATTATAATACCCAAGTCACTAATTTAATTTAATATGTTTGAAGAAAGACCTTCTTAGAATTGAGTTATTTCTTGGGAAAACATTTATGAGCCAAATGTCCAAACTTGTATACATATAAATACCAAAACAGACAAGGTATCCATTCCCTGCATATGTATATAATCCTATATATATATAAACACACCCATTTATATATTTAGCATTAGCATTACCAAAGCAGACAGGGTCTCCGCCCATGGGTGTAGGAAATGAGGGGGACGGGGACAAATCCCCCCCAAGATTTTTCAAAGTGTGTGTTTTTGTGTAGAGAAGCAGTTATATGGTATATTTATACTATATACGGTATTCCTCCATGATTTTCTTTTGCTCCTACACACGTCTCCGCCTCCTATTCACTGACCTCTCATTGGTTCCTTGTTGACATTTACACCACTTCTATTCACAGTTGATTCATATGAATAGACAGGTACTGACCATACATTCATTAGCATATTAACCCTCTGAGTGTCAACCAAGCTAATTTAACATAGTTGGCTGTCTAGGCCTAAGGGGCCAACAGCATTAATTTAACATGGTGCAATGATTCAAACTGATAAACTGCCCTACTGTGCAATGGAGGAGACCAGTATAATGGCGGATCTAGTAAGGGATTGAAGAATATCCCCATGCCCTGCCCTGGATTAAGAAAAAAAATTCAAATAAATATAAACAGCCTTATTAAATTGCAATTCTGTAAATTTAAAAGGACTCTCTTTAAGCACACAGCATATTTTTTTTTACAACATTTTTAGTGAACTTCTATCCAAAAGCAAGATCTTCACTAACTAAAAACTTCTGTAAATAAAATATGCTTAAATAGAGCCCTTTTAAATGTACGGAATCACAATTTAATAAGGCTGAAAATGTTTAATCCCTTCTTCCTTTCCTTATGTCCACTCCCTGGAAATAAGGAAAGGAAGAGGGTAACAAACAATCATTTTTATGTTTAAATGTTGTATTGGATTGTTTGTTTTTTTTGTATAAAATTCAAATAAAAAAAACAAAAAAACATTAATTTTATTTAAATATATTTATTTAAAAATTAGGGAAAGGGGTGAGGTTATTCTTTCATTCCCCACTAAAATCACCCCCAACTCCCTCCCAATTATCCTCTCCTACCCTCCAATATTCCCCTGCCGGTGAACCAGAACATTTGTAAAGCCCAGGGTATGTGTGTGTGTCCTTACTGTGGACTCACTCTCCCAGCATGCTCAGAAAAAAACCTGATGCATGCAGGGAGAGTGACTGCTGATGGACTATATATGTATATGTATATATATATATATATATATATATATATATATATATATGTATCTCAGAAGGCTTTTTTGCCTTGATAAACGCAAAGCACAAATCTACCTATTTATGTGCCTAAATGTTCATCTAACCCTATACATCAACACGATCAGATAAATAATACATTTATATACTATATATATATATATATATATATATATATATATATATATATATACATATATATATATATATATATATATATACACACAATGTGCATAAATGTTTACTTTTATAGAAAGGTGTACTTCTGGGCTTTCAGGTGTGTTCACCAAACTTTCTTTAATTGTGTAAATTTTAGTAAAAATAGAAAGCACCAAATGATAAAAACAAAAGTTTTGTTTTTTTCAGAATTACTATTATTATTATTATTATTATCTTTATTTATATCACACCAACATATTCTGTAGCGCTGTACAGGGGTTGAGTACATGGCAGAATAAAATGAACACCTTATCAAGAATGGAGGGCCCTGTTTTTGAGCTTAGAATGAAATGTACATAAAGCTTGTTTGCAAGATACTGACACAAGACTGAAAACTGGAAAACTACTTATTATCATTTTTTTTTAATTCCCATTTTACATACAACTACAATAACAAATACACTGATAGAAAGCTGAAGTCCTACTGTAAACAAAAACAATATTTAATTTGCATATGTAAATACAAGTAAGCTGACAGAAACCTAGTCTAAACAGATGTCATTCAAAGTATTGCAAATGCCTCCTGCCTCAGGCAGTGACAGGGTTAATAGAGGCTTTGGGAGGAGCCTGTGGATAGGGTGGAGCCTGACTGAGCTACTGCTTAAATGTCAGGTAGACGGCCTACAAGGTGTTGTATTCTGAATATTCTCAGAGGAACAACTCATTCTGCAGACTGGAGATTTTGGAAGCTGAACTCCATTTTCCTAGACCTGTAGAGACAACAAGACTACAAGCCCACCAGATATCTGACTTGTGACAGGTGAGATGAATGTTCCACCATCAGGTATTGAGTTGGGTAGATGGACACATATAATGTTATTTCATGGATGCTGATGTATTATCTACATAACATATTATGGACCAATCCTCTGTTAATGGTTATTTCTTGAGTAATTACAGTATATATATCGATTATATTGAAGTCTATTTGGTTCTGGTCTTTTTACTTTTATTTATTGATTACAGGAAAAGCATAGTGTCTTGTCTCAATCTTGTCTTACATTTGCAGTTAGATAAGTTACTATTCTGAAACATAATCTTGTAATTTCTTAGAAGATATTTGTGTTTTTATGTTAAAACATTCAATTTATCCTTATATTTTAACCATAAAATCCGTCATTATCACCTTTACAGACTATTTTTACAGACAGTCAATGTTAATAACTTAAGAACTATTCAAGTATCATATGATTGCTCTTCAATTTCTTGTTCACACCATTTATGTTATTTATTATCCATCTAGAAATATTTGTTACACTTTTTTCAGACTTGTAATAATGTTATGGTTAGTTCTGCCCCTTTATCTCTCATTGGATGTGGGTCCATATTGGTATAAGTCTGTAAAGGAAGGATGTGCATTTTTGGCATTATTATCCATGCCTTTTAAAAAGAAAAAAAATAGCTATTATTTCCTCTTAAACTACTAGAGTGTTTGACTCTAATGCAGTATCTGTCACCCATAATATCAGCAGCCTTATTACATTGTGATTTGGCCAATTGAATAGGGCTCTATATAAGCACAGAGTATATTTATTTACAGAAGTTTTTAGTTAGTGAACTTCTATCCAAAAGCAAGGTCTTCACCAACTAAAAACAAATATGCTCTGTGCTTATATAGAGCCCTATTCAATTGGCCAAATCTCGATGTTATTATACTCAATCTTTATTTAGACTCACTCAATGAGCATCAGATATATCTTTTAAGTGTGCAACTTTAGTCTTAATTGGAATTAAATTACTAACAACAATTATGTCTAATATTATATTTGTAATGTAATAGAATAAAATAATAATTGAGTAAAAGAAAAGACTATTGGTCCATAAAGTATAGCCTTTTTAGATCTTGTCCGATCCTTGTAATATGTGGTAATTCATCAAGAGCAAGACAAAGTATATATGCATGTACACTTTTTTCCCCTTTTGAGACATGTGGAGAGTGAGTCTTGAAAAATTGTACATAATAGTTTGGTTATTACCAGACCCGGTTTCCTCAGTACCATGGGATGTATTCTATTTAGACTTGGTGCTTTATTATTGGGTTATTGGATGTATTCCTGTGTTAAATTATTTGGTGAAGGTGTTGCATGGTCCTAACCATTGATTAATTAAGCTTATCCGCCTTTCCTTTATCATTGTTTGTAATTGAATATGATTTACTTATGCTCTATGCATTTTCAACACAACAGATTTCTTTGTTTTTGTCAGAAATATTAATGTCATAATTTCTATTTTCAGACAGTAGAAATCTTAAGACCCTGCAGTCCAAGATGGATCAAACTTCTAGAGAGAATATCATAGATAAGTACAAGATCATTGGGGAACTGGGTCATGGAAGCTTTGGCCAAGTCTTAAAGGCAGAAGATATGGAATCAGGTATGTAGACAGATTGTGTGATAATGGTAACACGCTGTACCTTGTTTATGAACAATTTTACCCCTATGTTCATACATTGTTCATATGGCACTGTCTTCATAAAATACTCACAAGATGTCCTTTTTTATTCCAGGTATATGTGTTGCTCTGAAATTCTTAAGGAAAGATGCAACCAGGCGTGAAACCTTCTTCCAGGAGTTTAGCATTTCTATAAACCTTTCAGATTATGAAGGCATAATCACGACATACAATAGTTGTATAGAGACACCGGACCACTATATCTTTACACAGGAGTTGGCATCAGCTGGGACACTTGACTCTATCATTGAGACCGAGGTAAGAAAAGCAGAGAACCAACTTTACCAGATATTATTCTCAGTCCCACTATTACAGTGAGATTATCTGCTAAATTATGATGTCCATTACTGTTAGTCAAACCTCCAACACTTTAATCAAAAGACCATTCTACATCTCATCTGTCACTTACTGTTATTATTTATATTATTGGTTTATCTCAGAAAGTTTAAAATTTTTGGGAAGAAAAATAATGTTTTCACAGATAAGAGAATAATGCTCTAGGTGTTATTATAATGCATATGTAATCTAGAATAATAGATATGGAACATATAATTATGCATTTTTCTTTGGATTCTGTTGACCTGTGTTTTTATTTCATTTCTAGGTTGGGATTCCAGAAGAGATGGTGAAACGTTGTGCTGTGCAGCTCATTGGGGCCCTGGAATATATGCACAGCAGAGGACTAGTGCACAGAGACCTGAAGCCAGACAATGTCCTACTGATGGACAAGGAGTGTCACCAAATCAAACTGAGTGACTTTGGACTTACCCAGCATGTGGGTACCCCAGTCTCACCTACGTCACACATAATTCCATACATGGCACCGGAACTTTGTTCCATCTTACCAAAGCACTTCTTACTCCTAGATTACAGTGTTGATTTTTGGGCATTTGGAATACTCATCTATGTAATACTAACTGGATATTTCCCCTGGTTGAAAGCTGTGGAAAATAACAAAACATTCCAGGAGTTTCTTGACTGGCAACTTAACGGATATTATGTTTCTCCACCTAGTTGCTGGAACAGATTCACCAGTGAGGCTCAGACCATGTTCCACAAACTGCTCCACCACGATCCTTCCATCAGGAGTCCAGTTGGTATTGTCTTAGACTATCTCAATTTCCCTTGGAATACTAAAGACATCCTGAATCAGGTTGTCTGTATTGAGAGCCATATTGTACTGGAAGAACAAGAGGATGAGGAAATCATAATCATCACAGATAATGAGGAGTTTAATTGTGAAGTGATTGTAGATGAGGAAATAGGGACCATGGAATGTATTTTTGTTAATGTTACAGAAGATGATTTTAACCAATTCTTTCTGCTTCAAATAGGAAATAATTCCTTGGATGTCGGGGCTGAGGTAGAAATAATGTGAACACCATATTCTCAACACTAAGTTTGACCATTTGGAGACAGTCTTGTGGTCCAGGTTCTCAAGTGTAAGGTAGATGACTGGAAGCTGGAAAGAACTTCCGGATATAAGTAAGTAAATATTGTCCAGTAAATTAAGCCAATTTTATTATTTTGTATTATCCACTAACCATTATTTGACTTGTCTTTTGAGTATTTCATGCTAGGAAGAGCCTGATGTTCATAGAAGGATGGATGCATGGATTGGACAGCTTAATCTATTTACCATCGGAGCAGAAAGATAAGTAGAAGACCAAGTAATTAGTTATTTCTTATTGTAAAATAAAGTTCAAGTTGCAGGTCTTTCAGACAATTTGCTTATAGAGCAATTTGCTTATATGGAAATATTTTTTTCTTCGTGGTCAGATACTATTGTACTGTACATTAATTTCCTTTATCCTAGAACCGGAGTCAGTGTGAATTTAGGTACATTTTCTTATTCTATTTTTGTATTTAGTGAAAGGATTTAAAAGACCTGGTAACATTACTGAAAAGGTAAGACTGCCACATTTTAATAAAATGTTAATTTCCTTTTTTCATATCATTCCTTTGTCTCCAGAAGAAGTCGGCTCTTGTGTAGATGTTGGAGAAGGAAGCTTCCTCTCCCCGGCCCCTCCTATCTTCTGCCCCATGTCAGAAAACAACATGAAGCAGTTAATAGGGGGTTGGGGGCAGGATATGTCAAGTTGTTGTAGCAGTGATCTGGAAGGTAGGTAATTATTTTATTAATCCTAATATTTACTGATTTCCCCATTATCGCTTTTTTATCATTCTCTTAAATGAATTTCTCCATTATTCCCTCTTTATATATGTATCTCTTATTGGCAGCATATTTTTATATATTAAATAGGAAAAAGTGCATAAGGCTCATGAGAGGGACATTTACATCTCTGCAGAAGCAGGGTTTGCACTTTGTATTACGACTACCGGCCTCTAAAAAAATGTCCATTCAAGGAGGGTGGTGTTGTATTAAAAATGTAATTCACTTTCCATTTTTTCTTGTAAAATGTATATTGCTTTAATACAATTGAAATTAAATCACCAAGTAATTCCAGATTACAATAATTGTGTGGTCCATATCATTCGGTCCATGTTGTCTCATAGTATCTAGAGTTGGTACTTTGTCTCTCATGTGATGTATACTATCATTTGTGTATTATTGGGTATAACCTGCATCCTGGTGACAGACACACATATACACACATATACACACATATACTGTGTCTTTGTCAAGTTCATGTTTCCTGTTTTATGTAGAAATATGTAAGATAAAGTTCCACAACTGGTGTCCACCAAACAAGTCATTATCACGTGTCCTCACTGTGATTAAATTAATTAGCATTCAGTTATGGGTCTCCATCCAGTCTATTCTTTTCTGAGGAATCTTACTCTGTCGGTTTCAGTTATTAAACAAACTGATTAGAACTCATTGTCATGAGATAAGAGGAGGAGAGGTCTCTGAATGTTGCTGAATTGGAGAGTGTTGGGTATATACCTTAAAGGAACACTGAGGTGTCATTTCTGGTATGCTTTATGGATAACCAGTCTGGAAGATGTGTGAAATGCTTTGAAACCTCTATTATCTGTTGGATTTATTTGGCTAAAAAGGAAATCTAAATAATAATCAGTAAAGCATTTACAATGTTATTTAAGCCAAATGTTTTATATTTATCTAAATATAATATATGTAGCAGGAGAGTATCTGAGATATTTAAGGATGACCCATCTGACATATGTATGGATGAATTATATAACATGACCAGTGTTTAAAGACCCTGCAGCCGGATAATTCATATAATCTAGGAAATCATGATATTCACAATAATGAAGAAAGCACATTTTCTAAAAAACTTGCAATATGTGTTTAATAATATGGACAAGTTTAGTAAATAGAAAATGTATAAATATTTTAATATTTATATATTATATTTCTATAGGTATTATTAGAATTTTATGTTAAATGTTTTCACTTTTTAATAAATTCACAACTGCCATGTGTTTATCTAAATCACTGGCGCTGAATAATATTCAGTGGAATTTTAGCATATTATCATAAACTAAAATTACCCATTTATACTAGTACATCAATAGATTATACAGCTACCAATTTTTTTAAGATATTTCTATTTTGATTAACTTTTCCAGCAAGAATCAATAGTTCTTTTGTGAGTAAAGCAACCGATGATCCAGATATTTTGAACATTTCCGTTTTCTGAATAAATACTTTATATATTTTGCTTATTCAAAATGTATCAATTATTTTTTATTTTTTATTGAATGCAACTACTGTTGAAATCTGTAATAATTCTAAATTGTTTTTGAAAATCTATTCCAAAATCTATCTATAATTCTGTTGGTTTCCAAGCATTCACTTGTTATTGCATTCACTCTTATTTACAAAGTTTTATTATAAATTGTAATTCTTTTTTTTTAAATAGTTTATTCAGTTTTTTTGGAGAATACCAATATTTAAAACAATAGCATACATTACAAAACACAACCACAGCATAAATTAAATTACATAACTTCTCCTTGTTTTACTAGATCGCCATCTTAACTCAAGAATTAACAATTTATTAGTTCCTGATTATTACATCTCTTTTTCATCGAGCATTATATTATAAATTGTATCACAGAGCTATTTTTTACAACATCAATATAAATATCTCCTGAGTTACCATTAGAACATGGATTAAAATATTTTAATTAATCTCTTAATTTAACCCTAATTCTAGTCCAGGCATCGGCGAGGTGGAAGGCAAGACAAATCTCTTGGTTTTCATTATGGAGGAAACAGTTTTTCTAATACAGAGTTTTTAATCTTTATACATTTCGGACCTATACTTTTCCCAAATTTTCCACCTTCATTTCTTTTTTATTATAATACCCAAGTCACTGATTTCTCTTTCCATTAGGTAATTTTTTTCCAATCTATTGGTTATTTTAATCCAGGTTGGAACACTATTTTGTTTCCAATTACTTCCTATCAGTGCTTTGGCTATTATAAGTGTTTGAAACAAAACAAAAACATTCTAACATTACCATTTAATTTATCAGAAAACATATGTAGTAGGGAGATCTCAGGGGTCAAATTTATTTTTTCTTTAGTGATCTCAGTTAACTTGGAAGAAAGTATTCTCCAAAAATGTTGGATTAAAGGGCATCTCCACCATATATGTATAAACGACCCTTCCTCACCACAATTCCTCCAACAAAGATTGGTATTTTGTACTTTATCAACTTGGTATAGTGTTGAAGGGACAAAATGCCACCTATTGATAATTTTACAGTGTTGCTCTCTTTGAGACGCATTTTTTATCACTGACTCTGTGACCTTCCCATTTTAGCAAATTATTAGGTTTTACTTCCTCAAAATTCTTTCTCATTATATTAAACATTTTTGATGTGAAATGTCGATAGTCTCTCGTTCTTATCAATTTTTAACATGAGCTTTCTTCCCTCTTTCTAAAAAAATCAACACCTAAGCTTTTCAAGTTTGAACATAATGCTCTATAATGATCCACTTTGCCGTTATACTAGGGAGTTTAATTTTTTATCTCTTCAAAGGTTCCAGTTCTATTGTTGACTAATAGGTCTCCTGTTTTAAGTTTCTCTTATTTATTAGATTTTATCTCCCCATTTAATTTAAACTTAGATTACAGAATTTCTAATGGGAGAATTAAACCCGGAAACTATATGAATCTATATTTTTTATTCAACTTTTTACATAATTTTATATTGCTTTTTATCAGTGTACCTTCTGAAAAGATCGTTACAGTTGTAGGATTTTCTTGATAAAGAATTTTCCCAAGTTCTCCTAAACCTGCACAATCATTTTCTATCTGAACCCATCCATTTTCAGCACTATCTTGACTCCATTCAATAATATGTGATATGGAAATTGCCTCTTGAAATTTTGAGATTGACGGGTATGCCATCCCCTCCTATTGAATATCTGCTCTAAGATAGGTCTCCTTATTCTTAAGTTCTTCCCACTATGGACAAAACAGTCTATTTTTTTCTGAAGTTTATTTATTAAGTGATGCGGTAAACGAAAAGGGATGGATGTCAAAAAGTAGCCGATTTCTGGTGGTAAAATCATCTTAGTTGATATTATCTTTCCTGCCCACAAGATATTTAATCCAGGCTAATTCTTAATTAATTGTTCTATTTCTTCGCTTATCTTGTTATAATTTATATTGATTATCTTTTGTATATCCTTGTGTAATCTAATTCCAAGATGTTTAATTTCTTGTTGCCATTTTAGATTGCAGTTACTCTTTAATAAATCCAAGTCTTCCTCCCTTAGATTCAGCCATAAAGCCTCTGTTTTTTGTAGGTTCAATTTATAATTAGCTACTTGACTATACTCCTTTACACAAGAAAAGAGCTTCCCTATGGACTGCAGAGGATTACAGATAGTAATCATGATGTTGTTGGCAAAAGCCATCAATTTATACTATTTAGTACCAATCTTAATTTGTCTAAATGTCATATCATTTTTTATGAGAACCAAAAGTGGCTCCAATGTTAATGCGAAAATCATGGGTGACAGGGGACACCCCTGTCTAGTCCCATTGGAAATCCGGAACTTCTCTGATAACCCATACCTCTGACAGTGGCGGCTGGAGATGCATACAGAGCACCTATTGCACATATTCCAAACCTTCCCAAGCCAAATTTGGTCAATACTTGGTGCATGAATCCCCAAACGACCATGTCAAAGGCTTTCTCTGCATCAAATGAGAGGAAGACCACTGGTATCCGTTTCTCTCCAACATAAGATATAATATTTATCCTTGTCTATTTGGAACAAATCCATTTTGTTCTCTTAATACTAATCCCCCTAAAAGAGTTTTCAACCTATTAGCCAACATTTTTGAATACATTTTTATATCTACATTGATCAGGCTAATAGGTTTAAAATTTCTACACACTGGATATTTAAGTTTCTCCTTTGGAATTGGCACTATATTAACCTCTACCATTTCTTTAGGTGCTACGCCTTTTTTTTTTTATTTGATTAAATATTTCTTTTAAAGGTACTATCAATTGTTTCATACATATTTTATAATAATGTGCTCTAAACCCATCTGGTCCTGGCAATGTATTTAAATTTAAATTTGAAATAACTTCCTCGATTTCTTTTTCCCTAATTTCTCCGTGTTATTTCTGTTCTATTTATTCTTTTTAAAATACTCTCTGAGATGAGGATATAATCTAACCTAGAAAAGGTTTTGTGCCTATGTGAAAAAAAAGTAAAATATCTCTCATTTGAGTGAAAGACTCTCCATGAGTCAAAAATATTTTGCATAAACAGTATATTCTGAGAAAGTTTAGAATTTCTATTCCCTTTCAAATCAGATGATAGTTCTGCTTTTCTATCCAATTCCCAGTCTAGGCACAGATTAAAATCCCTGCAAATTACCAAATTTATATCACTATATTTTTTAATTAGTTTGCAGACTCTGTTTAGGAATCTAATCTGATTTGTTTCGGGTACATATAAGTTTACCATTGTAATTTTTTTTATTTTCTATCCAACCTTTCCATATAATATAACAAGCATTTGGATCCTTCAAGACAACATCATCTACTACATTCAACTTACTATTAAACAACTTTGAGAACCCTGTGCTTTTTTTGTAAGTTGAATTTACTGCCTCCTTAAATCCTTTTATCTTAAAGTATGGAGTTTTATCAGTTTGGAAATGGGTTTCTTGAATGCAGATTATATCAAAATGGTCACCTCCATAATTTCTATTTAATATATGTTGTTTAAAAGGAACATTTAGTCTGTGCACATTTTGAGTACAAATCCTTAATTTTCCCATATTTGATTATATAAGATCTCTAATAACTTTATCGATTCTGTTCCTAATAATCCACTCTTGTTTTCTCCTAAGATTCTGTCTTTTTTGCCCCCCACCTCACCAATTCTTTTCCTAATTCCATACATTCTCACCTCATTCATACAACTTAAAATGGATGCTTCATCACCTCCACCTTCTTTGAAACCCTCTCCCACCCTAAGGGTTTCCTCTCTGGTTTTCGTAAAGGTGAACTTCATTAATTCAAACATTTAGGACCCAATAGGCAGGTTCCCCTCAGCAGACAGCATTTAAGACTACTATTTTCTGGACTGGAGAGAGAAATAGCTACTTCTGTTAAAATGTAAATTTCTTCAAATTTTATTTCTTCAATTCTTACTTTCCTTTTATGCATTATCATGCTTTTCCATATCCTCAACAAAGGCTACTCAATTTTGTTTAAACTTATGTTACTAATTATTTCACGTGTATCTGTTATTTTTTTTTTCACTTTTTTTTTTGCAATATTTATTTCTTAATCTATACAATTTTTAAACAAGTGACTATTCAGTGCTTTCATTTTTGTAATCCCCTCTTAAACTCTTTTACCTTACTCTCTTATTTTATATTTTATTATATGCAAGTCTAATGTTCCATTACTTTTATTTCTTTTTACCCAAAACAATCAAGTGATATTTTACCCTACCTTTTATATAATCGTATATCAATTATGTGATTCTTCTTTCTTTTAAAGTGAACTAGTTCACTTTTTCTTTTTTCTTTTACTTTCTTCACCTCCTAGTGAAGTATTACAAAACATTTATTTTATTTTCTATTTCTGGTGATCTTAAGCAATATTTAAATCTGCTATACCCTTTCATTTGTTGACTAGCGCTTCAAGGATTTTATTTCTTATACCCTTTAATTATAGATTTTACATAAAAGAAATTATTCTCCCCCCAGCCAAAAACGTATCCTTTTTATTACCCCGTCTTGTGATGCTTTAATTAATTTTTTTGGAAGGGATTTGGCCTCTGGTTTATTACATTGTATTTTTTAAATATTTTATTTAAAGTTTAAATATACAAAACATCACAATAAATCACATAAAATGTATACATTACAACATTCATTTCATCCATTCGCCCTCGGTGTCAGAAGCGATAATAAATAGAGCAAATTTGTTGAGCTACAGAAGATAACCCACAATCCAATAATAAAGACAGGATTAGGTGTAAACAAACTTTCCATGTAGACAGATGAACAATATTACATGTTAATCAAGCTTTATTTTCTTCTCCGTGTATCTGTCCCATAATTCCCATTTAGATGAAGGACACCTTTTTTTTTTACTTTATTGTACTCTCTGAATCGTGGGATTCAAAATCTCTGTTTCTAATTATGCATCTTAAAATTTCTCGAAGTGAGGAAGTGAGCGAGTTAATTCTGATTTCCAGCATTTTGTCATTTTTGCTTTAATAACTAGAAGGATGTGAGAAATTAACAGATAGCACTTGTAAGGAACTTTTAAACCACTTACTACATGTAGTGTGCAGTTCCTTCTCCCAACCTATCATCCCTATGGTTTTATACATTTTTTCACATGATATTAATATCTTTTGGCAATTAGTTACTCTGTGCATAGTATTATCACTATACAACAATGATTCAAAATGTGTTATTGGTGTCATCCCTTTTTTACCATAGCCTTTTTGCTTTAAAGAGGCTTGTATTGAGATGATTTTCTCGAGCTTATATTTCTGTTGTAAACTGGTCCAGCTGCGCAGTACGCCCCTGAATTTAGGTTGTTTATATAGTTTATTCCCTGTCTCTTCCACCTTTGTAGTCCATCTGAATTTTGAGAGGTTCAAAGAATATCAATTGGGGCACCTAATGAAGGGCACTCAGATAATTTTAATTTAGCACTTGTTTTGTCCAAAATTTTAATAATGATTTCACACCTCTAGGAAGAAGTTTTATTCTATTTTGATCTATTTCAGGGAGCCATAGTATTGAGTTCATCATTGTAATTTATGGCAAGTTGTATTCCAAAATCCTCCATAATGGATTAATATGTTGAGAACTCCATGTCATGATTTGGGAGAGAGCAATAGGAATATATATATATATATATATATATATATATATATATATATATATATATATATATATATATATATATATATATCTTTTATGGAGGATGCTCCTAATCCTACTGCTAGTGATGTTCTTTTAGTGATGTCTAGTGAAATTCTAGCTAACTTTTTTCCTTTTTCCTTATCTCCCTCCCCTGTGCCTCTTTCCCCCGCTCCTTCCCCTGTGTCTGTTCCCCCATCTCCCTCCCCTGTGTCTGTTCCCCCCTCTCATTCCCCTGTGTCTCTTCTCCCCCTCTGCCTCCCCTGTGTCCCTTCTCCCTCCATGTGTCTCTTCCCCCCTTCTCCCTCCCCTGTGTCTGTTTCCCCCCTCTCCATCCATGTGCCTCTTTCCCTCATCTCCTTCCCCTATGTCTCTTTCCTCCTCTCCTTCCCCTGTTTCTTTCCCCCCTCTACCTTCCACTTGTCTCTCCCCCATCCCCCCACTGTGTCTGTTCCCCCCTCTGCCTCCCCTTTGTCCCTTCTCCCTCCAGGTGTCTCTTCCTGCCTCTACCTCCCCTGTGTCTCTCCCTCCCCTGTGTCTCTTTTGGCCCCTCTCCCACCCCTGTGTCTCTTTGCGCCCTTCTCACTTCCCTTTGTCTGTTTTCCCCCTCTCCCTCCCCATGCCTCATTTCCTCCTCTACTTCCACCATTTTTCATTTTCCCTCTCACTCCCCTGTGTCTTTCTCCCCTCTCTCTACCATGTGTCTCTTCCCCCTCTCCCTCCCTGAGTCTCCTTTCCCCCTCTCTCTCTCCTTTTCCCCCTCGCCCCATCCCTCCCCTGTGTCTCCTTCCCCCCTCTCCCGCCGTGCAATGCACATGCATCATAATTGCAAGTGTTACCAACAAACTTGCAATAATGACAACTATATATATACTAGCGAATTGCCCTTAAAAAAATGACGGCAATGAAATTGTAAGGTAGCTAATGCTGTTTGGTGTATAATAATGAAATATATAATACATTAATAAATGAGTATACTTTACCTATTTTGAAGCATTGTGTTGAGGAGCTGGCAATGTGTTTTGATGTTGCTGCAGCATTAGTGGTGTGGAGCTGCTGTGTAAGCGTGCTGAATGTGTGCAGTGTAATAGTGTGCGTGCGCGAGACGAAACCTTTAGCGTAGTCGTGTACTTCCGCATTGTCGTAAAATGGCGGGTAATGTGTGGTATGCGTCTTAGCGGAATATCCGTAGGTCTTTTGTGGTGTTTTGCGAGTTTGTTGTGGTGTTTTGCGTGTTTAGAGTGCTGTAGCCTCGTTTTCGTTTTGTTCGGCGGCCATTTTTTCTCTCGCTTAGCGAATTTGTTAGTGTCTAAACTCTTTAATTTTGAGTTAAATGAAGGTGTAAGTTGTTTTTTTGAGGTCCTGGATGCTCCCTCTTGCTGTAGGTAAGCTTTTTATGTATGTGTTGTGTGTATTTATTATGTTTTTCATTTTTTATGTTCTCGGGTTGCGTACAATTTTTGCAAGGTCGTAATGTGTGCAAACGTGTATCGTATGTTGTTTGCATTTGTAGCCTCGTCTTCGTTTTGTTCGGCTGCCATTTTTTCTCTCGCTTAGCAAATTTTTTAGTGTCTAAACTCTTTAATTTTGAGTTAAATGAAGGTGTAAGTTGTTTTTTTGAGGTCCTGGATGCTCCCTCTTGCTGTAGGTAAGCTTTTTATGTATGTGCTGTGTGTGTTTTCTTGCGTTTTGAATTTTGTAATGTTCGCGAGTTGCGTCCGATTGTTGCGAGGTCGTAATGTGTGGTAAGGTGTCTCGTATGTTTGCGTTGCGAGGTAAAGTGTGCGAGGGTCGTAGTTGGTGTGTCGTGTTGTTTGCGTGGTCGCGCTTGTTGTGTGGTTGTTTGCGTTTGTACGTAAATTTTGCGAGGCTCGCAGTTACTGGCAAGGAGCGCCTTTGGCGCTCCATGCCAGCAGCTGAGGCCCTCGCCCGCAGCCCTCGCTACAACCTACTCAGTGATGTACTTGCATTTTAATCCTGCAATGCTGTTTTATTTTATCTCAAGCTTTTAAAGTAAATGTAGCCATGCAATCAGGAAATTTCATGTAAGAGTTAAGTAATTTGATTGAAAATGTAAGTTCTAAATAGAATTACACTAAAATATGCCTATGGTCTACAAACGAAATTGTTTAGAGTAGATATGTCTACTCCTTCTGAAACAATATGTTTAATCTGTAGTGTTATGTATCATGTACTTACTAAATTAATTCATTTCCTTGAATATACTACTAGATAAATGTGAAGCTTTATAAATGAAGGTTAATAAGAATTGGGCATCTAAACCAAGAAAGTGTCGATGCAAGAGCAAATTACATTAAGCTTCATTGTAAAAAAAAACAAAGATTAAACAAGTTGAGTTTTATGGAGAGGATTATCTGAAAAGCTAACTCACAGAAAATAAAGTCAGAAGGGCATAGGTTTGTAATATCTAATAGATCTAGGTAAGCAAATAATGTAATGTCCGGTGGCACAAGCAGAAGAGAAAACAGCTCTTATAACAAAACTCTCTTTAGTTATATTAGTGAGGGGAATAAAACAAAAGTTGTTAAAGGACCACTAGTGTCCCATATTTTCATTGTATTCTTGAAGAATGGGGGGACATTTTAATGGTAAAGAACACTGAAGTGTCATGTATATAGAGGAAATGTTATTTTAGGAAGCAAAAGGAAAATGAATGCAATGTTTTATTTTTAGCCATTATATTTAAGCTTCCTTTGTTTTGTTAGTCACATACTTACTCATCTGGAAGGGATTTTGGATCTACATAAGGTACACAATTCTATCAAAAGACTGCTACTTTTTTATCTATTTTTTTAGTTTTATTAGTTTTTCAAGTAACAAAATTACACAAAACAAACAGACAAGACTATGCCTTATAATTAAACATAAATATAACAAATTATTATATAATAACAAAAAAAAGACAAAATAGAAACAAAACAAAGAAAGAAAAAACAGATATAGCCTCATTCACACCACATTCATAACCTGTGATAATACCCAGATAAGGATCAAAGGACTCTCATAAACATGCAATATCTCCTTTAACACAATTTTATTTTTATTCATTCTTTTTTATTGTTGAAGACACGGTAACAATATCACATTGCATTTAGTAAAAGGATAAAGAACAGAACAACAAGACAGTTATATCTTACAGTTACACGATTCCCCAACATCTTAACCAAGATACTGTCTGCAGGAAAAAACAGGGAAGGGAAAAGGGTAGTGTTCACCTGGTGTACTCCTCCAAACCCACATTGGCTGGGATTCATAGGTATAAGTGGTCATCCGGGCTCCCCCCGACCACCATCCCCGAGCAAGAGCCTCGATCCCCTCCATCCCAGTCACGTTCCCAGCTTAATGCTGTGGACTGAGGCCAGCCACAGAGTCCAAATATTCTAAAATAGGGGGACCGTGTTCTGTAGGACATGGGACAGTCTCTCATTTACCATAACATAATTTGTTTTTAAAATTATCTCTTTGGTGGTCAGTGTTGCCACTTTCCAGTTTTTTGCTATGCAGCTTTTGGTGGCCATGAATTGCTTTTTTGAATGAATTGTTTTGTTATTTTGAGAGATTGGGCCCATGAACCCCCAGAAGACAAATCTCCATCTCTGGCCCCAGCAAAGTCCCTGTCACCTGCGAGAATAGGTCAGTCATCTCCCTCCATACCTTTTGTACTACCTGGCACGTCCACCATATATGCAGAAAGTCTCCCCTGAGTTTGCATCCTCTAAAGCAGTCCTCACTAAGACTATTATTAAGTCTGGACATCAGATATGGAGTATAGTAGGTCCTATGCAACACTTTGACTGAGGTCTCCAGTAAGCTATATGTGTATGACCCTTTTGTTAGATTGCTCTATCTAGCTCCCTACCTAGGTCTTTCTCCCATTGCAGCATATATTTTGGTTTCTGTATGTTCTGAGAATCATTCAGAAATGAATATAGAGACCCAAGGAGGCCTTTGATAGAGGGCAGTTTTGCACATATGATCGACCACCAGGAATGTTTCGGGGTCCCCTATACCCGGGCTAGTGAGGATATCCAGTGTCTAATTTTTCTGTAATTCCAGAGTTCACTCTCTGGTATGTGGTATTTGGTAATAAGGGAGGTATGGGGTAGCAAAGCATCGTCTGAAACCAGATTCCTGCTCTTTCCAGTGGACTGCCTAGCCACCACTGTCTAGAGGTGGAACTAAACTCCGTCCGAAATTCCGGGAAGGATTTGACTGACAACAATGGTGACAGGATGGGAGCCAGACCACCGACCGTGTTTATTTGCTCCTCTTAAAAAAATGTATTCATTCAATATTTTTTTCTAATAACGTCAATTTAAAACCAGAAGAAATTTTTAATTTTCTGTTTAATTGGAAAAAATTATTTAATAAAAATACTTACCTAGAACTCATATCGTTTTATCTAAATTAAATAAAATGTTTCCATCCACCTTTTAGAGATTGTGAGATTTAGAGATTATTTATACTCTTTGGGATTGTCAAAAACTCTTTAATTTATGGTATAAAATTAATAAAATTCAATTTGATATTCTAAATTTTTAATTAAAGTAGACTCAATCAATTGTCTATTAAGTCTTCTACATAATCTTACTTCTTATGCTTTAAACATTTTATTACAAATCATTTTTGCTGAAACATGTATTTTTGCTACTTAACGAATTTCTCACATTCTTATAATGGAAACATTAGCTAGCGCCTTAGCAGAAAATACGTAAACCTATTTGGCCCACATGGTTGAACTCAAATTATGCAAATCTTATAATTCCTTCTCTTAATTATTTAAAAAAAATAGATGATATAATATTAATTCATAACTGATATATTTAATTTTCTTAAAAAAGGGGGGTTGAACTTTATTATTTTTTGATTTTATGAAGGCAGAATTGCACTATTTATAAATCATATATATGTGATTGACTGAAATGAGACTCAAATATTAATGTCATTTTGAATGTTCATGTAAAAATGTAATTTGTCTATTAAAATAAAATTGAAAAAAAGGTCAATGTTAATAACTTAAGAACTACTAGCCTAAAGGTTAGAAACAACATGACAGTTTGGGGCAAAAAATCATCTTCTAATTGCCCCTCTGTTCTGTATATCTCTTATGCATAGAGTGACTGGTCTTATACTTAGTGGCCTTTGAGGTGTAATGGAAATTGTAAAGTAACATTGCTGACTTAACGCGATTCATTAAAATTCAAACTGTCTACATATTTTATAATATGTTTGAAGAAAGACCTTCTTAGAATTGAGTTATTTCTTGGGAAAACATTTATGAGCCAAATGTCCAAACTTGTATACATATAAATACCAAAACAGACAAAGTATCCATTCCCTGCATATGTATATAATCCTATATATATATAAACACACCCATTTATATATTTAGCATTAGCATTACCAAAGCAGACAGGGTCTCCGCCCATGGGTGTAGGAAATGGGGGGGACAGGGACAAATCCCCCCCAAAGATTTTTCAAAGTGTGTGTTTTTGTGTAGAGAAGCAGTTATATGGTATATTTATACTATATACGGTATTCCTCCATGATTTTCTTTTGCTCCTACACACATGTCTCCGCCTCCTATTCACTGACCTCTCATTGGTTCCTTGTTGACATTTACACCACTTCTATTCACAGTTGATTCATATGAATAGACAGGTACTGACCATACATTCATTAACATATTAACCCTCTGAGTGTCAACCATGTTAAGTTAACATAGTTGGCTGTCTAGGCCTAAGGGGCCAACAACATTAATTTAACATGGTGCAATGATTCAAACTGATAAACTGCCCTATTGTGCAATGGAGGAGACCAGTATAATGGCGGATCTAGTAATGGATTGAAGAATATCCACATGCCCTGCCCTGGATTAAGAAAAAAAAAAATCAAATAAATATAAACAGCCTTATTAAATTGCAATTCTGTAAATTTAAAAGGACTCTCTTTAAGCACACAGCATATTTTGTTTACAAAAGTTTTTAGTGAACTTCTATCCAAAAGCAAGATCTTCACTAACTAAAAACTTCTGTAAATAAAATATGCTTAAATAGAGCCCTTTTAAATGTACGGAATCGCAATTTAATAAGGCTGAAAATGTTTAATCCCTTCTTCCTTTCCTTATGTCCACTCCCTGGAAATAGGGAAAGGAAGAGGGTAACAAACAGTAATTTTTATGTTTAAATGTTGTATTGGATTGTTTGTTGTTTTTGTATAAAATTCAAATAAAAAAAATAAAAAACATTAATTTTATTTAAATTCATTTATTTAAAAATTAGGGAAAGGGGTTAGGTTATTCTTTCATTCCCGGCTAAAATCACCCCCTTCTCCCTCCCAATTATCCCGTCCTACCCTCCAATATTCCCCTGCCGGTGCACCAGAACATTTGTAAACCCCAGGGTATGTGTGTGCGTGTGTGTGTCCTTACTGTGGACTCACTCTCCCAGCATGCCCAGAAAAAAACCTGATGCATGTGGGGAGAGTGACCGCTGATGGACTATATATGTATATATATATATATATATATATATATATATGTATCTCAGAAGGCTTTTTTGCCTTGATAAACGCAAAGCACAAATCTACCTATTTATGTGCCTAAATGTTCATCTAACCCTATACATCAACACGATCAGATAAATAATACATTTATATACTATATATATATATATATATATATATATATATATATATATATATACACAATGTGCATAAATGTTTACTTTTATAGAAAGGTGTACTTCTGGGCTTTCAGGTGTGTTCACCAAACTTTCTTTAAATGTGTAAATTTTAGTAAAAATAGAAAGCACCAAATGATAAAAACAAAAGTTTTGTTTTTTTCAGAATGACTATTATTATTATTATTATCTTTATTTATATCACGCCAACATATTCTGTAGCGCTGTAAAGGGGTTGAGTACATGGCAGAATAAAATGAACACCTTATCAAGAATGGAGGGCCCTGTTTTTGAGCTTAGAATCTAATATACATAAAGCTCTTTTCCAAGGCACTGACACAAGACTGAAAACTGGAAAACTACTTATTATAAAAAAAAAAAAAATTCCCATTTTACATACAACTACACTAACAAATACACTGATAGAAAGCTGACGTTCTACTGTAAACAAAAACAATATTTAATTTGCATATGCAAATACAAGTAAGCTGACAGAAACCTAGTCTAAACAGATGTCATTCAAAGTATTGCAAATGCCTCCTGCCTCAGGCAGTGACAGGGTTAATAGAGGCTTTGGGAGGAGCCTGTGGATAGGGTGGAGCCTGACTGTGCTGCTGCTTAAATGTCAGGTAGACGGCCTACAAGGTGTTGTATTCTGAATATTCTCAGAGGAACAACTCATTCTGCAGACTGGAGATTTTGGAAGCTGAACACCATTTTCCTAGACCTGTAGAGACAACAAGACTACAAGCCCACCAGATATCTGACTTGTGACAGGTGAGATGAATGTTCCACCATCAGGTATTGAGTTGGGTAGATGGACACATATAATGTTATTTCATGGATGCTGATGTATTATCTACATAACATATCATGGACTATTCCTCTGTTAATGGTTATTTCTTGAGTAATTACAGTATATATATCCATTATATTGAAGTCTATTTGGTTCTGGTCATTTTAGTTTTATTTATTGATTACAGGAAAAGCATAATGTCTTGTCTCAATCTTGTCTTACATTTGCAGTTAGATAAGTTACTATTCTGAAACATATTCTTGTAATTTCTTAGAAGATATTTGTGTTTTTATGTTAAAACATTCAATTTATCCTTATACTTGAACCATAAAATCCGTCATTATCACCTTTACAGACTATTTTTACAGACAGTCAATGTTAATAACTTAAGAACTATTCAAGTATCATATGATTGCTCTTCAATTTCTTGTTCACACCATTTATGTTATTTATTATCCATCTAGAAATATTTGTTACACTTTTTTCAGACTTGTAATAATGTTATGGTTAGTTCTACCCCTTTATCTCTCATTGAATATGGGTCCATATTAGTATAAGTCTGTAAATGAAGGATGTTCATTTTTGGCATTATTATCCATGCCTTTAAAAAAAAAAAAAAATAGCTATTATTTCCTCTTAAACTACTAGAGTGTTTGACTCTAATGCAGTATCTGTCACCCATAATATCAGCAGCCTTATTACATTGTGACTTGGCCAATTGAATAGGGCTCTATATAAGCACAGAGGATATTTATTTACAGAAGTTTTTAGTTAGTGAACTTCTATCCAAAAGCAAGGTCTTCACCAACTAAAAACAAATATGCTCTGTGCTTATATAGAGCCCTATTCAATTGGCCAAATCTCGATGTTATTATACTCAATCTTTATTTAGACTCACTCAATGAGCATCATATATATCTTTTAATTGTGCAACTTTAGTCTTAATTGGAATTAAATTACTAACAACAATTATGTCTAATATTATATTTGTAATGTAATAGAATAAAATAATAATTGAGTAAAAGAAAAGACTATTGGTCCATAAAGTATAGCCTTTTTAGATCTCATCATATCCTTGTAATATGTGGTAATTCATCAAGAGCAAGACAAAGTATATATGCATGTACACTTTTTTCCCCTTCTGAGACATGTGGAGAGTGAGTCTTGAAAAATTGTACATAATAGTTTTGTTATTACCAGACCCGGTTCCCTCAGTACCATGGGATGTATTCTATTTAGACTTGGTGCTTTATTATTGGGTTATTGGATTTATTCCTGTGTTAAATTATTTGGTGAAGGTGTTGCATGGTCCTAACCATTGATTAATTAAGCTTATCCGCCTTTCCTTTATCATTGTTTGTAATTGAATATGATTTACTTATGCTCTATGCATTTTCAACAAAACAGATTTCTTTGTTTTTGTCAGAAATATTAATGTCATATTTCTATTTTCAGACAGTAGAAATCTTAAGACCCTGCAGTCCAAGATGGATCAAACTTCTAGAGAGAATATCATAGATAAGTACAAGTTCATTGGGGAACTGGGTCATGGAAGCTTTGGCCAAGTCTTAAAGGCAGAAGATATGGAATCAGGTATGGAGACAGATTGTGTGATAATGGTAACACGTTGTACCTTGTTTGTGAACAATTTTACCCCTATGTACATACATTGTTCATATGGCACTGTCTTCATAAAATACTCACAAGGTGTCCTTTTTTATTCCAGGTATATGTGTTGCTCTGAAATTCTTAAGGAAAGATGCAACCAGGCGTAAATCCTTCTTCCAGGAGTTTAGCATTTCTATAAACCTTTCAGATTATGAAGGCATAATCACGACATACAATAGTTGTATAGAGACACCGGACCACTATATCTTTACACAGGAGTTGGCATCAGCTGGGACACTTGACTCTATCATTGAGACCGAGGTAAGAAAAGCAGAGAACCAACTTTACCAGATATTATTCTCAGTCCCACTATTACAGTGAGATTATCTACTAAATTATGATGTCCATTACTGTTACTCAAACCTCCAACACTTTAATCAAAAGACCATTCTACTTCTCATCTGTCATTTACTGTTATTATTTATATTATTAGTTTATCTCAGAAAGTTTGCAAATTTTTGGGAAGAAAAATTATGTTTTCACAGATAAGAGAATAATGCTCTAGGTGTTATTATAATGCATATGTAATCTAGAATAATAGATATGGAACATATAATTATGCATTTTTCTTTGGATTCTGTTGACCTGTGTTTTTATTTCATTTCTAGGTTGGGATTCCAGAAGAGATGGTGAAACGTTGTGCTGTGCAGCTCATTGGGGCCCTGGAATATATGCACAGCAGAGGACTAGTGCACAGAGACCTGAATCCAGACAATGTCCTGCTGATGGACAAGGAGTGTCACCAAATCAAACTGAGTGACTTTGGACTTACCCAGCATGTGGGTACCCCAGTCTCACCTACGTCACACATAATTCCATACATGGCACCGGAACTTTGTTCCATCTTACCAAAGCACTTCTTACTAGATTACAGTGTTGATTTTTGGGCATTTGGAATACTCATCTATGTAACACTAACTGGATATTTCCCCTGGTTGGAAGCTGTGGAAAATAACAAAACATTCCAGGAGTTTCTTGACTGGCAACTTAATGGATATTATGTTTCTCCACCTAGTTGCTGGAACAGATTCACCAGTGAGGCTCAGACCATGTTCCACAAACTACTCCACCACGATCCTTCCATCAGGAGTCCAGTTGGTATTGTCTTAGACTATCTCAATTTCCCTTGGAATACTAAAGACATCCTGAATCAGGTTGTCTGTATTGAGAGCCATATTGTACTGGGGGAACAAGAGGATGAGGAAATCATAATCATCACAGATAACGAGGAGTTTAATTGTGAAGTGATTGTGGATGAGGAAATAGGGACCATGGAATGTATTTTTGTTAATGTTACAGAAGATGATTTTAAGCAATTCTTTCTGCTTCAAATAGGAAATAATTCCTTGGATGTCGGGGCTGAGGTAGAAATAATGTGAACACCATATTCTCAACACTACGTTTGACCATTTGGAGACAGTCTTGTGGTCCAGGTTCTCAAGTGTGAGGTAGATGACTGGAAGCTGGAAAGAACTTCCGGATATAAGTAAGTAAATATTGTCCAGTAAATTAGGCCAATTTTATTATTTTGTATTATCCACTAACCATTATTTGCCTTGTCTTTTGAGTATATCATGCTAGGAAGAGCCTGATGTTCATAGAAGGATGAATGCATGGACTGGACAGCTTAATCTATTTACCATCGGAGCAGAAAGATAAGTAGAAGACCAAGTAATTAGTTATTTCTTATTGTAAAATAAAGTTCAAGTTGCAGGTCTTTCAGACAATTTGCTTATAGAGCAATTTGCTTATATGGAAATATTTTTTGTGGTCAGATACTATTGTACAGTACATTGATTTCCTTTATCCTAGAACCTGAGTCAGTGTGAATTTAGGTACATTTTCTTATTCTATTTTTGTATTTAGTGAAAGGATTTAAAAGACCTGGTAACATTAATGAAAAGGTAAGACTGCCACATTTTAATAAAATGTTAATTTCCTTTTTTCATATCATTCCTTTGTCTCCAGAAGAAGTCGGCTCTTCTTGTGTAGATGTTGGAGAAGGAAGCTTCCTCTCCCCGGCCCCTCCTATCTGCTGCCCCATGTCAGAAAACAACATGAAGCAGTTAATAGGTGGGTTGGGGGGCAGGATATGTCAAGTTGTTGTAGCAGTGATCTGGAAGGTAGGTAATTATTTTATTAATCCTAATGTTTACTGACTTCCCCATTATCTCTTTTTTATCATTCTCTTAAATTAATTTCTCCATTATTCCCTCTTTATATATGTATCTCTTATTGGCAGCATATTTTTACATATTAAATAGGAAAAAGTGCATAAGGCTCATGAGAGGGACATTTACATCTCTGCAGAAGCAGGGTTTGCACTTTGTATTACGACTACCTGCCTCTAAAAAAATGTCCATTCAAGGAGGGTGGTGTTGTATTAAAAATGTAATTCACTTTCCAATTTTTCTTGTAAAATGTATACTGTTTTAATACAATTGAAATTAAATCACCAAGTAATTCCAGATTACAATAATTGTGTGGCCCATATCATTCGGTCCATGTTGTCTCATGGTATCTATAGTTGGTACTTTGTCTCTCATGTGATGTATACTATCATTTGTGTATTATTGAGTATAACCTGCATCCTGGTGACAGACACACATATACACACATATACTGTGTCTTTGTCAAGTTCATGTTTCCTGTTTTATGTAGAAATATGTAAGATAAAGTTCCACAACTGGTGTCCACCAAACTAGTCATTATCACGTGTCCCCACTGTGATTAAATTAATTAGCATTCAGTTATGGGTCTCCATCCAGTCTATTCTTTTGGGATGAATCTTACTCTGTCGGTTTCAGTTATTAAACAAACTGATTAGAACTCATTATCATGAGATAAGAGGAGGAGATGTCTCTGAATGTTGCTGAATTGGAGAGTGTTGGGTATATACCTTAAAGGAACACTGAGGTGTCAATTCTGGTATGCTTTATGGATAACCAGTCTGGAAGATGTGTGAAATGCTTTGAAACCTCTATTATCTGTTGGATTTATTTGGCTAAAAAGGAAATCTAAATAATAATCAGTAAAGCATTTACAATGTTATTTAAGCCAAATGTTTTATATTTATCTAAATATAATATATGTAGCAGGATAGTATCTGAGATATTTAAGGATGACCCATCTGACATATGTATGGATGAATTCTATAACATGACCAGTGTTTAAAGACCCTGCAGCCGGATAATTCATAGAATCTAGGAAATCATGATATTCACAATAATGAAGAAAGCACATTTTCTAAAAAACTTGCAAAATGTGTTTAATAATATGGACAAGTTTAGTAAATAGAAAATGTATAAATATATTAATATTTATATATTATATTTCTATAGGTATTATTAGAATTTTATGTTAAATGTTTTCACTTTTTAATAAATTCACAACTGCCATGTGTTTATCTAAATCACTGGCGCTAAATAATATTCACTGGAATTTTAGCATATTATTATAAACTAAAATTACCTATTTATACTAGTACATCAATAGATTATACAGCTACCAATTGGTTTAAGATATTTCTATTTTAATTAACTTTTCCAGGAAAAATCGATAGTTCTTTTGCGAGTAAAGCAACCGATGATCCAGATATTTTGAACATTTCCGTTTTCTGAATAAATACTTTATATATTTTGCTTATTCAAAATGTATCAATTATTTTTTATTTTTTATTGAATGCAACTACTGTTGAAATCTGTAATAATTCTAAATTGTTTTTGAAAATCTATTCCAAAATCTATCTATAATTCTGTTGGTTTCCAACCATTCACTTGTTATTGCATTTACTTGCATTTATTGTAAATTGTAATTCTTTTTTTTTTAAATAGTTTATTCAGTTTTTTGGTAGAATACCAATATTTAAAACAATAGCATACATTACAAAACACAACCGCAGCATAAATTAAATTACATAACTTCTCCTTGTTTTACTAGATCGCCATCTTAACTCAAGAATTAACAATTTATTAGTTCCTGGTTATTACATCTCTTTTTCATCGAGCATTATATTATAAATTGTATCACAGAGCCATTTTTTACAACATCAATATAAATATCTCCTGAGTTACCATTCGTACATGGATTACAATATTTTAATTAATCTCTTAATTTAACCCTAGCCTAATTCTAGGCCAGGCATCGGTGAGGTGGAAGGCAAGACAAAACTCTTGGTTTTCATTATGGAGGAAACAGTTTTTCTAATACAGAGTTTTTAATCTTTATACATTTCGGACCTATACTTTTCCCAAATTTTCCACCTTCATTTCTTTTTTATTATAAAACCCAAGTCACTGATTTCTGTTTTCATGAAGTAATTTTTTTCCAATCTATTAGTTATTTTAATCCAGATTGAAACACTATTTTGTTTCCAATTACTTCCTATCAGTGCTTTGGCTATTATAAGTGTTTGAAACAAAAACATTCTAACATTACCATTTAATTTATCAGGAAACATATGTAGTAGGGAGATCTCAGGGGTCAAATTTATTTTTTCTTTAGTGATCTCAGTTAACTTGGAAGAAAGTATTCTCCAAAAATGTTGGATTAAAGAGCATCCCCACCATATATGTATGAACGACCCTTCCTCACCACAATTCCTCCAACAAAGATTGGTATTTTGTACTTTATCAACTTGGTATAGTGTTGAAGGGACAAAATGCCACCTATTGATAATTTTACAGTGTTGCTCTCTTTGAGACACATTTTTTATCACTGACTCTGTGACCTTCCCATTTTAGCAAGTTATTAGGTTTTACTTCCTCAAAATTCTTTCTCATTATATTAAACATTTTTGATGTTAAATGTCGATAGTCTCTCGTTCTTATCAATTTTTCACATGAGCTTTCTTCCCTCTTTCTAAAAAAATCAACACCTAAGCTTTTCAAGTTTGAACATAATGCTCTATAATGATCCAATTTGCCTTTATACTAGGGAGTTTAATTTTTTATCTCTTCAAAGGTTCCAGTTCTATTGTTGACTATTAGGTCTCCTGTTTTAAGTTTCTCTTATCTATTAGATTTTATCTCCCCATTTAATTTAAACTTAGATTTCAGAATTTCTAATGGGAGAATTAAACCCGGAAACTATATGAATCTATATTTTTTATTCAACTTTTTACATAATTTTATATTGCTTTTTATCAGTGTACCTTCTGAAAAGATCGTTACAGTTGTAGGATTTTCTTGATAAAGAATTTTCCCAAGTTCTCCTAAACCTGCACAATCATTTTCTATCTGAACCCATCCATTTTCAGCACTATCTTGACTCCATTCAATAATATGTGATATCGAAATTGCCTCTTGAAATTTTGAGATTGACGGGTATGCCATCCCCTCCTATTGAATATCTGCTCTAAGATAGGTCTCCTTATTCTTAAGTTCTTCTCACTATGGACAAAACAGTCTATTTTTTTCTGAAGTTTATTTATTAAGTGATGCGGTAAACGAAAAGGGATGGATGTCAAAAAGTAGCCGATTTCTGGTGGTAAAATCATCTTAGTTGATATTATCTTTCCTGCCCACAAGATATTTAATCCAGGCTAATTCTTAATTAATTGTTCTATTTCTTCGCTTATCTTGTTATAATTTATATTGATTATCTTTTGTATATCCTTGTGTAATCTAATTCCAAGATGTTTAATTTCTTGTTGCCATTTTAGATTGTAGTTACTCCTTAATAAATCCAAGTCTTCCTCCCTTAGATTCAGCCATAAAGCCTCTGTTTTTTGTAGGTTCAATTTATAATTAGCTACTTGACTATACTCCTTTACACAAGAAAAGAGCTTCCCTATGGACTGCAGAGGATTACAGATAGTAATCATGATGTTGTTGGCAAAAGCCATCAATTTATACTATTTAGTACCAATCTTAATTTGTCTAAATGTCATATCATTTTTTATGAGAACCAAAAGTTTCTCCAATGTTAATGCGAAAATCATGGGTGACAGGGGACACCCCTGTCTAGTCCCATTGGAAATCCGGAACTTCTCTGATGTAAAATCCATACCTCTGACAGTGGCGGCTGGAGATGCATACAGAGCACCTATTGCACATGTTCCAAACCTTCCCAAGCCAAATTTGGTCAATACTTGGTGCATGAATCCCCAAACGACCATGTCAAAGGCTTCCTCTGCATCCAATGAGAGGAAGACCACTGGTATCCGTTTCTCTCCAACATGAGATATCATATTTATCCTTGTCTATTTGGAACAATTACATAGGTACTATCAATTGTTTCATACATATTTTATAATAATGTGCTCTAAACCCATCTGGTCCTGGCGATGTATTTAATTTTAAATTTGAAATAACTTCCTCGATTTCTTTTTCCCTAATTTCTCCGTGTTATGGGACCGATTTCTGTTTGATTTATTCTTTTTAAAATACTCTCTGAGATGAGGATATAATCTAACCTAAAAAAGGTGTTGTGCCTATGTGAAAAAAAAGTAAAATATCTCTCATTTGAGTGAAAGACTCTCCATGAGTCAAAAATATTTTGCTTAAACAGTATATTCTGAGAAAGTTTAGAATTTCTTTTTCTTTTCAAATCAGGGCTAGATGATAGTTCTGCTTTTCTATCCAATTCCCAGTCTAGGCACAGATTAAAATCCCTGCAAATTACCAAATTTATATCACTATATGTTTTTAATTAGTTTGCAGACTCTGTTTAGGAATCTAATCTGATTTGTATTGGGTACATATACGTTTACCATTGTAATGTTTTCATTTTCTATCAAACCTTTCCAAATAATATAACAAGCATTTGGATTCTTCAAGACAACATCATCTACTACATTCAATTTACTATTAAACAACAGTGAGAACCCTGTGCTTTTTTTTCTAAGTTGAATTGACTGCCTCCTTAAATCCTTTTATCTTTAAGTATGGAGTTTTATCAGTTTGGAAATGGGTTTCTTGAAGGCAGATTATATCAAAATGGTCACCTCCATAATTTCTATTTAAGATATGTTGTTTAAAATGCACATTTAGTCTGTGCACATTTTGAGTATAAATACTTAATTTTCCCATATTTGCTTATATAAATTCTCTAATAACTTTATCAATTATGTTCCTAATAATCCACTCTTGTTTTCTCCTAATATTCTGTCTTTTTTGCCCCCCACCTCACCATTCTTTTTCCTAATTCCATACATTTTCACCTCATTCCTACAACTTAAAATAGATGCTTCATCACCTCCACCTTCTTTGAAACTCCCTCCCACCCTAAGGGTTTCCTATCTGGTTTTGGTAAAGGTGAACTTCATTAAGTTCAAAATTTTAGGACCCAATAGGCAGGTTCCCCTCAGCAGACAGCATTTAAGACTACTCTTTTCTGGACTGGAGAGAGAATTAGCTACTTCTGTTAAAATGTAAATTTCTTCAAATTTTATATCTTCTATTCTTACTTTCCTTTTATACATTATCATGCTTTTCCATATCCTCAACAAAGGCTACTCAATAGCAGACTCAATTTGTTTAAACTTATATTACTAATTATTTCACGTGTATCTGTTATTTATTTTTTTCCACTTTTTTTTTGCAATATTTATTTCTTAATCTATACACTTTTTGAACAAGTGACTATTCAGTGCTTTCATTTTTGTAATCCCCTCTTAAACTCTTTTACCTTACTCTCTTATTTTATATTTTATTATATGCGAGTCTAATGTTCCATTACTTTTATTTTTTTTACCCAAAACAATCAAGTGATATTTTACTCTACCTTTTATATACAGGGAGTGCAGAATTTTTAGGCAAGTTGTATTTTTGAGGATTCATTTTATTATTGAACAACAACCATGTTCTCAATGAACCCAAAAAACTCATTAATATCAAAGCTGAATATTTTTGGAAGTAGTTTTTAGTTTGTTTTTAGTTTTAGCTATTTTAGGGGGATATCTGTGTGTGCAGGTGATGCATAATTATTAGGCAACTTAACAAAAAACAAATATATACCCATTTCAATTATTTATTTTTACCAGTGAAACCAATATAACATCTCAACATTCACAAATATACATTTCTGACTTTCAAAAACAAAACAAAAACAAATCAGTGACCAATATAGCCACCTTTCTTTGCAAGGACACTCAAAAGCCTGCCATCCATGGATTCTGTCAGTGTTTTGATCTGTTCACCATCAACATTGCTTGCAGCAGCAACCACAGCCTCCCAGACACTGTTCAGAGAGGTGTACTGTTTTCCCTCCTTGTAAATCTCACATTTGATGATGGACCACAGGTTCTCAATGGGGTTCAGATCAGGTTAATAAGGAGGCCATGTCATTAGATTTTCTTCTTTTATAACCTTTCTTGCCAGCCACGCTGTGGAGTACTTGGACGCGTGTGATGGAGCATTGTCCTGCATGAAAATCATGTTTTTCTTGAAGGATGCAGACTTCTTCCTGTACCACTGCTTGAAGAAGGTGTCTTCCAGGAACTGGCAGTAGGACTGGGAGTTGAGCTTGACTCCATCCTCAACCCGAAAAGGCCCCACAAGCTCATCTTTGATGATACCAGCCCAAACCAGTACTCCACCTCCACCTTGCTGGCGTCTGAGTCGGACTGGAGCGCTCTGCCCTTTACCAATCCAGCCACGGGCCCATCCATCTGGCCCATCAAGACTTACTCTCATTTCATCAGTCCATAAAACCTTAGAAAAATCAGTCTTGAGATATTTCTTGGCCCAGTCTTGACGTTTCAGCTTGTGTGTCTTGTTCAGTGGTGGTCATCTTTCAGCCTTTCTTACCTTGGCCATGTCTCTGAGTATTGCACACCTTGTGCTTTTGGGCAGTCCAGTGATGTTGCAGCTCTGAAATATGGCCAAACTGATGGCAAGTGGCATCGTGGCAGCTGCACGCTTGACTTTTCTCAGTTCATGGGCAGTTATTTTGCGCCTTGGTTTTTCCACACGCTTCTTGCGACCCTGTTGACTATTTTGAATGAAACGCTTGATTGTTCGATGATCACGCTTCAGAAGCTTTGCAATTTTAAGAGTCCTGCATCCCTCTGCAAGATATCTCACTATTTTTGACTTTTCTGAGCCTGTCAAGTCCTTCTTTTGACCCATTTTGCCAAAGGAAAGGAAGTTGCCTAATAATTATGCACACCTGATATAGGGTGTTGATGTCATTAGACCACACCCCTTCTCATTACAGAGATGCACATCACCTAATATGCTTAATTGGTAGTAGGCTTTCGAGCCTATACAGCTTGGAGTAAGACAACATGCATAAAGAGGATGATGTGGTCAAAATACTCATTTGCCTAATAATTCTGCACTCCCTGTAAATGTATCGATTATGTGATTCTTCTTTCTTTTATAGGGAACTAGTTCACTTTTTCTTTTTTTCTTTTACTTTCTTCACCTCCTAGTGAAGTATTACAAAACATTTATTTTATTTTCTATTTCTGGTGATCTTAAACAATATTTAAATCTGCTATACCCTTTCATTTGTTGACTAGCGCTTCAAGGATTTTATTTCTTATACCTTTAATTATAGATTTTACATAAAAGAAATTATTCTCCCCCCAGCCAAAAATGTATCCTTTTTATTACCCCGTCTTGTGATGCTTTAATTATTTTTTTTGGAAGGGATTTGGCCTCTGGTTTATTACATTGTATTTTTTTTTTATATTTTATTTAAAGTTTAAATATACAAAACATCACAATAAATCACATAAAAGGTATACATTACAACATTCATTTCATCCATTCGCCCTGGGTGTCAGAAGCGATAATAAATAGAGCAAATTTGTTGAGCTACAAAAGATAACCCACAATCCAATAATAAAGGCAGGATTAGCTGTAAACAAACTTTCCATGTAGACAGATGAACAATATTACATGTTAATCAAGCTTTATTTTCTTCTCTGTGTATCTGTCCCACAATTCCCATTTAGATGAGGGACAACCTTTTTTTTAACTTTATTGTACTCTCTGAATCACGGGATTCTTTTTTTTTTTTTTTTTATTGACACAAAAAAGATAAGTACATACTGAAGTTCCTTTAACATAAGTATTACAACAAAACATTACATTAAATAATTTACCATTCTTACTCATGCATTCCTCATTCATTCTAGAAAGGGAAAGGAAAAAAAAACAAAAAAAGGAAAACTAGCTAGTTGTTTCTTGTTTTTGGTCCCATGATTTCCATTTCAAAGGATCCACTTTAATTAGACCTCTTTGTATATAGTTCCTTTCCAGTTCATGAGTATGTTTTATTTTCCAAACAATGTCAGCAAAGAGAGGAACAGTCTTCTCTTTCCAATTACTGATTATTAACTTTTTAGCTGTTGAAAAAATCAAAATAGCAAACGCTTTTTTTCCCGTACTGACATTGCCTGGAAAAAAATGTAGCAAACTGCATTCTCCTGTCATTGGGAAATGAATTTCCACAATCTTAAATAACAATTCATAAATTTTTTTCCAAAAAGAGTTTAATTAAGGACATTCCCATAGGATGTGTAGTAGGTTGGCAGAATTACCACACTCCCTCCAGCATAGTCTGTCCGAAGGAGAGTGTGAAATCTGCAAGATTTTCACCGGAGTGATATACCAATTATTAATTATTTTAAAATGCATTTCTCTAAGTGATGGTTGTTTGACAAATCTATTGGTCAGATTAAAGGCTTTATCCCAGACTTTCATTTCTACTGCCAGATTTAAATTCAGTTCCCATTGCTTCATACTGCTCGTTTTAGGTTGTTCTCCCAAGGATCTTATGATATTAAAACATCTTGATATCAAATGTTTTTTCTCCAATTTAAGGAGGATTTTTTCTATAGGTTTTAACTCATTATTGTTTTGTGGGCTAAAGTTAAATTCGCCACAGGCCGTTCTATAAGCTTCGTATGTTAGCCATCCTTCTGCTGCAATGTTAAATTTGTTTCTAATTTGTTTGAAGGACGCAATTGACCCTTCAATCAACGTGTCTTTAACACGTTCTAATCCTTTGTTGTTCCAAGCTTTGATCCCACCTGCCATATTTGGGTGTAACAAGGCTTCCACTGGCATAACTACACTGCCTTTGGGAAGAACATTTTTTCTCTTATTAATCTGTCTCCAATTTTTTAAGATTTCTTTTACCACAGATGATCCAATCATAAGATCCGTGTAAAAGGGTTTCTCCCCAAACACCAAAGCTGATGGATGACAATTTGGGATTAAAGCTTTTTGTATAATCATCCATGGAAGTTTATCTGCTGGTTCCAGCCATTTCAAAGTGTGTACTATACAATTAGCTTCTTGATAGAGTTGCAGTGAGGAGTTGGAGACTCCTCCCTTTAGGAAACTTCTTCCCATAACTGCTTTTTTCACCCTCATATATTTCGAGTGATGTATAAAATAATCAATTGCTTGTTGCAGTTTCTTTAACCAATACCTACGGATATTATAAGGTATACATCTCAAAATATAGTTCATTCTTGGGAGTAAAATCATTTTTACTACAGCAATTCTACCATAGAATGAAAATCTATCTCCTCTCCATTTCTCTATAATATTTTGAAACTTGGCAAATAACTCCTTATAGTTTTTATCTACCATTCCCTGAGAGTTACCCAAAAATATGATGCCCAGATGTTTAAATGATTTAGAATTCCAATCAAAGGGATAAGTAGCTTTCAGCTTAGCTAACAAGCTTACTGAAAAGTTGGAAAACAGTGTTTCTGATTTCCTATAGTTCAACTTATAATAGGAGATTTTGCTGTAGCTTTGTATTAAATTTGACAGATACTGAAGTGAAACCTCAGGCCTGGTAAGAGATAAAACAACGTCATCTGCATATAAACTAATTTTGTGTTCCCTCTCTCCCACCCTGATCCCATGGATTTGTGGGCATGATCTTATGGCTTCCGCCAATGGTTCTATCATCAATGCGAACAAGGTGGGAGAGAGGGGGCAACCCTGTCTAGGGCCATTTATTATTCCAAAGGGGATTGTTCTACATCCCAAACCTGTTACTTCTGCCAAGGGAAATTTATACAGAGCCCCTACCGCCCGGGCCCCAAATTCCCAAATCCAAATTTGGACAATGTTAATCGCATGTATTACCACCCTATTCTGTCAAATGCTTTTTCGGCATCTAAAGACAAGAACAGGGTGGGAATACCTTTTGCCCTTGCTACTTCACCCAAATTCATAATCTTCCTAATGTTCTCTGATCCTTGCCTTCCAGACCCATTTGTTCTATTGCAATTAGTTTCTCTACATATTTTTGAATTCTAAGTGCCAGAATTTTCGCGTACAATTTAATATCTGCGTTTAATAGTGAAATGGGTCTGTAGTTGGCGCACAACTGTGGGTCTAGGTTGGACTTAGGGATCATTATAGGGATCATTATTAATGCTACTTTTGTCATTTCCCTTGGCATAGTGCCTTTTTTTTAAATTTCATTAAACATTTCTGTCAAACAAGGACTTAAAATTTGGCAAAATGTTTTATAAAAAAGATTAGTATATCCATCTGGGCCTGGCGTAGTGTAAGGTTTCAATTGCTTAATCACTTGTTGGACTTCCTGAATTGTAATTGGATTATTCAGATCCATTTGATCATCTTTAATAATTTCGGTAATTGAATACCGTCCAAAAATGTTTGTATTTCATCTACTGATGGTTTACTGAAGGAAGCGTTTTTTTCCAGATTGCACAAGCCCTGGTAATAGTTTGAAAATGCTTGTCCTATTTCTTGAGGGGAGGAGAGATATTTACCATTTTCCTTAATAACTACTATTCTTTTTTCTTTTTCGCTTGAGTGGCAAGTAATTTGCTATTTCTATTATTTTGAAAGTGGTGTATCTGCTAGTAACGCCAAAGTGCGCTATCTGATCTATGTTGATTAATCTTATTTATCCTATTTTGTATTAATTTAATTTCCATCATAATCTGCGGTTGCGGATCCACCAAAAATTTGGATTCCAGTTTATTCAAATCTATATATAATCTTTTTAGTGAGTCTCCTCTCTGTTTTATCCACTGAGATTTAAGTTTGATAATCAAACCTCTTGTGAAAGCTTTTTGTGCGTTCCAAATCGTGCAATAGGAAGGGACAGTGTAATTATTTAAATCAAAAAATTCAGAAATTTCTTTATTTAAAGTTTCCTTATTTTTTTCTATTTTTATTATAGTGTCATCTAGTCTACATTGTGGTCTATCTAATTTTACTTTATTTATTTCAACCATTAGTGTGGTATAAGCGTGATCTGAAATTACAATATTACCTATTTCAGTGTGTGTTATTTTATCGATTATTTGAGAATTTACTAATATTAAATCAATTCGTGAATAAGTCTGATGTGGGTTTGAATAAAATGAGAATTATTTTTGATTTGGGTGCTGAACTCGCCAGGCATCAAATAAATTATTGTTTATAATCCATTCTGTAAATACTTGAGCAATTTTATTCACTCTTTTTAAATTTTTATCCACCAATATTTTAGACCTATCCAGATTTATGTTTGAAACCAAATTAAAATCCCCTGCCATAATGAGCGAGCCGTGTGCATATTTCTTAATTACCTTTCCTACTTTTTTTATAAATTTCATTTGTTTCTCATTAGGGGCATAAATATTGATCAGCGTTATTTTCTGATTATTAATCTGGCCATTCCATAGAATATAACGTCCATCTGGGTCTATAATTGAAATTACTTCCACTATTTCTAAATCATTGGGGGGAAAAATTGATACTCCTTTCTTTTTTTTTTCCCCTGTTGAATGGTGTCTAAGATCAAAGTAACCTTCCGCAAACCCCGGAATTTTATCTTTCCCCCAGTGGGTTTCCTGAAGAAAAATCAGATCTGCTTTCTCATTTTTACAGTGTCTGTAAATTGTTTTCCTTTTGCTGGGTGAATTTAAACCCCTAACATTCCAACTTAATAGTTTCAGAGCCATTTTTGTTGGGATACTTCTTTAAGAATACTGTTATTTACCAAACAATTATTTGAGAATACTTCATTTGCTATAAATTTATAAATCAACAAACAAAAACCTTTCTCACTAACATTCATACATTCATTCATACTATTGGAACAGATTGGGTTATACTGCATTCTTTTCCCAATTATGTTCCACAGGGATTTAGCCGTTGTTCAAAAATGGGAAGCGGTATATTGTAGAGATGGCAGTACCGTTTACTTAACTTATTCATCTTTTGTTTAACTATAATTCTATATCTCCTTTCTAATGACTATTAATTACTAATCAGTATCATTCCTAATCTTCCCATCTCCTTTTGCTACTATCCTGTTTCTAAGAGGGTATAAGTAATTTTAAAATAGATTTAACTATTAATGCTATCATTTCTTAATCTGTATCCATAAAAAAGATCCTCCAATTTATACAATAATTAGTCCAGATAAAGATATAAGCCATTATTCCGCTTGTTTTCTCTCTTATTGGGAGTCATTTCTCCTGCCACTCTGGTGTTGGAATTTTCAATTCAGAAGATAAATCTTTTGAGTCTCGTAAATTGATCTTCAGGTTTCTCAAAAAAGTTTCTCCTTCTGCAATAGAACTGATCCTATGCCAAGAGGATCCTTGTAAAATTAATAAACCTACTGGAGAAGTCCATTTATAAATAAAGTTATGCTTCCTTAATTCTTGTGTTATGGGCCTGAATTCCTTTCTTCTATTAATTGTCGCTTTTGACAAATCTGAAAAAAATTGTATTTTTTCATACAGAGCTTCAAATATCTTTTTTGTATAACTTGCTTTAGAGATTGCTTCCTTTGTCGGAAAGTGATGAATTTTAACGATCACATCTCTAGAGGTTTTGTTTTGTAAATTAATTGGTAAAGGGATTCTATGAACTGTCTCAAATTTCTGATCCAGTTGTGAGAAGGATGGAGTAATATTAGTAAATAGATCTTTTAGATATGTTGAGAGATCTTCTTTTTTTATAGCTTCTGGAATTCCTCTTATACGGAGATTATTTTTTCTTTCTTTATCTTCCATTTTATTTATTTGATCGTTCAAAGTCATAATTTGAGTAGACATTTTTGAGGATTGCTCCAATAGCATATTATGGTCCATAACTAATTTATCAAATTTAACTTCCAAATCTGCTGATCTTTCATTCACTTCCTTTATTGATTTGGCATTTTCCATAATTTGGATCTTGATCTCTGCTAAAAATTCTGCTTGGAAGTTCTTTAAGATCTCTTTCATTTTATCAATAGTAAGTAAATTTTCTTCTTGAGACTCCAATTCTCTACTTGGTGAGTTGGGAGAGGGGAGAGCTGTACTTTGGTTTAACCCTTCTTTCAACGTTTGTTTTTGAGTCAAATTAGTTGCATTTTTTAGGGTGAAAAAGTTGGGAATGGCTCTGCAGTCAAACTCTTTCTTAGTTTAGCTTTGTTTTCCGTAGCCATCTTGTCACCTTTTTTCCTCCCCACTTTCACGTTTTCTTCTTTCCTCTATTTCTCTTTTCCTTTAAACTCCTTGATATAGGGCTAATACCAGGATTTAATCCCCCTTCTCTTTTACTTCTTTCTTCTTCCCGTCTCCTTCTCTTTCCCTTTCCTTACAGGTGTACTTTTATGTTTATGTTTAAAGTTCCATATTAGTTCCTGGTTTATCCAGTTCCAGATGTTTTTTACCTCTCCTGGACTCGGTATAGCTTTAATAAGCCTCTTGTATGTTTCCCGAGTTTCTGCAGTAATATCCAGAAAGTACCTTCCCCCAAAAATGGTGGACATATATCCTTTCAGTTATTTAAAGGAGATTAATATAATTGTATCCCTTTGCTTTGGTAGATTATTTACTAGAAGACCCGATGGTTTCCTTAACCGTGTGCACAGTCTTTTAGGGTTGGTTCTTTATCAGGCCTCTTGGGCAAATTTGCTTCCTTATGAAGTGATATTTTTAAAGTGTAGCATTCTGCACACTTTTGCCATTGTTACTGTATAAATGTTCTCTGTAGGGGCCAGGCCCAGTTACCCAGTCTAATGTCATATATTACAGCAAATGCTGGATTGTGTTCCCCTTATCAAAAGAAGGAAAATAATAATTTACTTAGCTTTGTTGAGCTTGTCTCCTGGGTCCCATCTGCCTTAATGCTGGCTCAGCGTCCATCGCAATCTCTGTGCCCCAAACCTCTTGAGCCTGTGCTGCTGAGATCCGCAGTCACGGAGCTGCACTCTTGCCTGTGAGGTCACCACTTCCACCGTGAAGTCCGCATTCCACAGACCTCCACCTTTTTGTGCCTTCTTGCGCTTTATGCACTATAGTCAGTGCTGGAAACCCCTCCTGAGTATGGCGCTCTCTATCACGTCCGTTTACCCTTTCTTAGGGCTGTCGGGTCTTTGCTGCTCACTGAATCTGCGTGGTCGCGGTTTTTTTTAACTCTCCTTCTCCTTTGAGAGTTGTACTTAGAGGGCTATGCCCTCACTCGCTCGGCACACGCTCTGCACACAGTTACCATCGGTCCTCTCTCACGGACGCCATCTCCACCCGCAGACGCCGACCTTCGCGGCTACATTACCATTTCCGGTCACTCCCCGATCTGAATCACGGGATTCAAAATCTCTGTTTCTAATTATGCATCTTAAAATTTCTTGAAGTGAGGAAGTGAGCGAGTTAATTCTGATTTCCAGCATTTTGTCATTTTTGCTTTAATGACTAGAAGGATGTGAGAAATTAACAGATAGCACTTGTAAGGAACTTCTAAATCACTTACTACATGTAGTGTGCAGTTCCTTCTCCCAACCTATCAACCCTATGGTTTTATCAATTTTTTCACATGATATTAATATCTTTTGGCAATTAGTTACTCTGGGCATAGTATTATCACTATACAACAATGATTCAAAATGTGTTATTGGTGTCATCCCTTTTTTCACCATAGCTTTTTGCTTTAAAGAGGCTTGTATTGAGATGATTTTCTCGAGCTTATATTTTTGTTGTAAACTGGTCCAGCTGCGCAGTACGCCCCTGAATTTAGGTTGTTTATATAGTTTATTCCCTGTCTCTTCCACCTTTGTAGTCCATCTGAATTTTGAGAGGTTCAAAGAATATCAATTGGGTCACCTAATGAAGGGCACTCAGATAATTTTAATTTTAATTTACCACTTGTTTTGTCCAAAATTTTAATAATGATTTCACACCTCTAGGAAGAAGTTTTATTCTATTTTGATCTATTTCAGGGAGCCATAGTATTGAGTTCATTGTTGTAATTTATGGCAAGTTGTATTCCAAAATTCTCCATAATGGATTAATATGTGGAGTACGCCATGTCATGATTTGGGAGAGAGCAATAGGAATATATATATATATATATCTTTTATGGAGGATGTTATTTTTGTGATGTCTAGTGAAATTCTAGCTAACTTTTTTCCTTTTCCCCATCTCCCTCCCCTGTGTCTCTTCCCCCCTCCCCTGTGTCTGTTCCCCCATCTCCCTCCCCTGTGTCTCTTCTCCCCCTCTGCCTCCCCTGTGTCCCTTCTCCCTCCATGTGTCTCTTCCCCCCTTCTCCCTCCACTGTGTCTGTTTCCCCCCTCTCCCTCCATGTGCCTCTTTCCCTCCTCTCCTTCCTCTATGTATCTTTCTCCCTCTCCCTCCCCTGTGTCTTTCCCCCCTCTACCTTCCACGTGTCTCTCCCCCCATCCCTCCACTGTGTCTGTTCCCCCCTCTGCCTCCCCTTTGTCCCTTCTCCCTCCATGTGTCTCTTCCTCCCTCTCCCTCCCCTGTGTCTCTTTCCACCCCTCTCCCACCCCTGTTTCTCTTTCCGCCCCTCTCCCTTCCCTGTGTCTGTTTTCCCCCTCTCCCTCCCCATGCCTCTTTTCCTCCTCTCCTTCCCCTATGTCTCGTTCCCCCTCTCACTCCCCTGTGTCTTTCTGCCCTCTCTCTCCCATGTGTCTCTTTCCCCCCTCTCCCTCCCCTGTGTCTCCTCCCCCTCTACCTCCCCTGTGTCTCTTCCCCCTCTCCCTCCCTGAGTCTGCTTTCCCCCTCTCTCTCTCCTTTTCCCCCTCTCCCCCTCCCTCCCCTGTGTCTCCTTCCCCCCTCTCCCGCCGTGCAATGCACATGTATCATAATAGGAAGTGTTACCAACAAACTTGCAATAATGACTACTATATATATACTAGCGAATTGCCTGTCAAAAAATGACGGCAATGAAATTGTATGGTAGCTAATGCTGTTTGGTGTGTAATAATGAAATATATAATACATTAATAAATTAATATACTTTACCTATTGTGAAGCATTGGGTTGAAGAGCTGGCAATGTGTTTTGATGTTGCTGCAGAATTAGTGGTGTGGAGCTGCTGTGTAAGCTTGATGAATGTGTGCAGTGTAATAGTGTGCGTGCGCGAGACCAAACCGTTAGCATAGTCGTGTACTTCCGCATTGTCGTAAAATGGCGGGTAATGTGTGGTATGCGTCTTAGCGGAATATTCGTAGGTCTTTTGTGGTGTTTTGTGAGTTTGTTGTGGTGTTTTGCGTGTTTAGAGTGCTGTAGCCTCGTTTTCGTTTTGTTCGGCGGCCATTTTTTCTCTCGCTTGGCGAATTTTTTAGTGTCTAAACTCTTTTATTTTGAGTTAAATGAAGGTGTAAGTTGCTTTTTTGAGGTCCTGGATGCTCCCTCTTGCTGTAGGTAAGCTTTTTATGTATGTGTTGTGTGTATTTATTGTGTTTTTAATTTTTTATGTTCGCGGGTTGCGGCCGATTTTAGCGAGGTCGTAATGAGTGGTAACATGTCTCGTATGTTGTTTGCGTTTGTAGCCTCGTTTTCGTTTTGTTCGGCGGACATTTTTTCTCTACCTTAGCAAATTTTTTTGTGTCTAAACTCTTTTATTTTGAGTTAAATGAAGGTGTAAGTTGTTTTTTTGAGGTCCTGGATACTCCCTCTTGCTGTAGGTAAGCTTTTTATGTATGTGCTGTGTGTATTTATTGTGTTTTGAATTTTGTAATGTTCGCGAGTTGCGTCTGATTGTTGCGAGGTCGTAATGTGTGGTAAAGTGTCTTGTATGTTTGCGTTGTGAGGTAAAGTTTGTGAGGGTCGTAGTTGGTGTGTCGTGTTGTTTGCGTGGTTGTTTGCGTTTGAACGTAAATTTTGCGATTTTGCCCTCGCCCGCAGCCCTCGCTACAACCTACTCAGTGATGTACTTGCATTTTAATCCTGCAATGCTGTTTTATTTTAGCTCAAGCTTTTTAAGTAAATGTAGCCATGAAATCAGGACATTTCATGTAAGAGTTAAGTATTTTTTTTTTGACATTTAAAATTCTTTATTATTTCAAAGTTTCAAAACATTACATAAAAATAAAGAATACATGGATGAACTACTTTAAACACAGCACCATAATATATAAGATCACCTGATAAATTATCATTTTAAATAGATCATTCATTCTTTCTTCATTAACGGTAGCCTAGTCTTTTTTCTACAAGTGTTACACTTATAAAAAAGCAAGTAGTATAGTAAACATTAGTATCACTGATGGGTGCCCGATGACCTTTAGTTCAATTTTCGACACATATCTTTTTGGTACGTTCAATTTTATGCATGTTTTAAAGAATATTAAAGTAGGAGTAGCAAAAGTAAAAGAAATAATAATAATAATAAAAAAAAAAATCAAAGAGAGAGAGAAAAAAAAAAAAAAGATTTGCCCAGGAAGTGAGTCTGAGGTAGGGGGTGGAGTCGAGAAGGCGGGATATTTTTATAACACCCTTAGGAAAAAAGAGTCTCTCCTATCCTTTATAATTCTGGTCCTATACTTTCCAATTGCTACGTGGGAGATGGTATATCCCGATATCCTCTATATCTCTTTCTAGATCACAAATTTTATTTATTTTTATCAAGATTTCAGACCAGGATGGAACTTTTTCTTGTTTCCAATATAAAGCTATGGAATTTTTAGCTGCCAAAAAGATATGAATCAAAAGCGCTTTATAGTCCATTGTGATTTCTTTAGGAAAGATGTGAAAAAGGGGCATTTCTTTCTTTAGGGGGAGATCTAGGTCAAATGTAGTTTTTATTTTAGAGAAACATTCTATCCACCATTTTTGTATGATCGGGCAATCCCACCAAATGTGGATATGTGTGCCTTTTTGTCCACAATTACGCCAACAAAGTTGACTTTCCCTATTTTTGGTAATTTGGGAAACTTTTAGGGGAACAAAATACCACCTATTTATTATTTTAAAGTAAGTTTCTTTATGGGATGCATTTTGAAGGAACTTATCTGTAGTAGAGAAAGCTGAGATCCATGTCTCTAGTGGCCATTCTTCTCTTGCTTCTGTTTCCCATGTTTTTATACTAGATGTTTTAATAGGGATCTGTTTGTTTTTAATCAGATTATGGCATTTGGCCATTAAGTGAGATTTATTATCATCTAGGATTAGTTTTTCGCAATCGGTCAGACTTCTTCTTCTTTCTAAAATATACCCTTGTAGTTTCAGCTTTTCACACATACACAAGTATTCTAGCCATAGGGCCTCATTCAATTGCGATTTGGCCAATTGAATAGGGCTCTAAATAAGCACATAACATATATTTTTTAAATATGTTTTTAGTTAGTAAGGATCTATCCAAAAGGAAGGTTTTCACTGACTAAAAACTTATTTAAAAAAAATATGCTATATGCTTATTTAGACCCCTATTCAATTGACCAAATCGCAATTGAATGAGGCCCATAGTGAGCTATGTAGTTTAAATTTACCTATTAACTCCTCAAAGGAGATAATGGAACCATTTAGATCTAATAAAGATCTAATAAATACATTTCCCCTTTTTTGGTTAAGATTTCCAAGAGAGGGATATTGTCTCTGGCTAGTTTTTCTAGCGAAATTATCGGACTTGGAAATTAAGGAATTAAGGAATATTTTTCATTCAATTTAACCCAGTATTTAAAGTTGTTTCTTAATGTTTCTCCCATAGATTCTACCCTTATTAAGTTCTTTATTTAATTTTTTTGTAATATTATGCTTTGCAAATCTATATTAGGCGACATTTCTTTTTTCAATTTGGAACCAGTGCCTAGATTCCCCCTGATCTGTCCATCTTATAATATGTGCTATAGTAATAGCTTCTTGAAACGTCTGAATAGAGGGATATGCCATGCCTCCCTTTTGAAATTTTTTAGTTAAATTTGTTATTTTGATTCTCATTTTTTTACCTTTATGAATGAACTTATCTAGAATATTTTGAAATATTTTTATTTTTGAATTTGGTAGATGAAAAGGGATACTTTTCATCAAATACGTTATTTTAGGGACCAGAAACATCTTTGCTGCTATAATCCTTCCCGACCATGAGTCATAAGTGTTTCTCCATCTTTCTATGGGAGCTTTTAGGTTTAAAATAGTTTGCTTAACATTAATATCCATCATCTGTTTAAACTCTGGATGTATTCTTATGCCCATGTGTTTTATACTATTTTGCCAGATAAATGAGAAATGAGACTCTAGATATAAAGTTTCCTCTTCGTTCTGGTTAATCATCAAAGCTTCTGATTTAAGTACATTTAGTTTGTAGTTAGAGATTTGACTAAATTCACGTATGGTCTGTTGGAGATTTTCTATAGATTTGGACGGGTCTTCTAGAGAGAGTACAATATCATCCGCAAACATAGTTACTTTGTGTTCTATTGTTGCGAGGTCGTAATGTGTGGTAACGTGTCTTGTATATTTGCGTTGTGAGATAAAGTTTGTGAGGGTCGTAGTTGGAGTGTCGTGTTGTTTGCGTTTGAACGTAAATTTTGCGAGGCTCGCAGTTGCTGGCAAGGAGCGCCTTCGGCACTCCATGCCAGCAACTGAGGCCCTCGCCCGCAGCCCTTGCTACAACCTACTCAGTGATGTACTTGCATTTTAATCCTGCAATGCTGTTTTATTTTAGCTCAAGCTTTTTAAGTAAATGTAGCCATGAAATCAGGAAATTTAATGTAAGAGTTAAGTAATTTGATTGAAAATTTAAGTTCTAAATAAAATAACACTAAAATATGCCAATGGTCTACAAACGAAATAGTTTAGAGTAGATATGTCTACTCCTTCTGAAACAATATGTTTAATCTGTACTGTTATGTATCATGTACTTACTAAATTAATTAATTTCCTTGAATATACTACTAGATAAATGTGAAGCTTTATAAATGAAGGTTAATAAGAATTGGGCATCTAAACCAAGAAAGTGTAGATGCAAGAGCAAATTACATTAAGCTTCATTGTAAAAAAAAAAAAAAAAAAAGATTAAACAAGTTGAGTTTTATGGAGAGGATTATCTGAAAAGCTAACTCACAGAAAATAAAATCAGAAGGGCATAGGTTTGTAATATCTAATAGATCTAGGTAAGCAAATAATTTAATGTCCGGTGGCACAAGCAGAAGAGAAAACAGCTCTTATAACAAAACTCTCTTTAGTTATATTAGTGTGGGGAATAAAACAAAAGGTGTTAAAGGACCACTAGTGTCCCATATTTTCATTGTATTCTTGAAGAATGGGGGGACATTTTAATGGTACAGAACACTGAAGTGTCATTTATATAGAGGAAATTTTATTTTAGAAAGCAAAAGGAAAATTAATACAATGTTTTATTTTTAGCCATTATATTCAAGCTTCCTTTGTTTTGTTAGTCACATACTTACTCATCTGGAAGGGATTTTGGATCTACATAAGGTACACAATTCTATCAAAAGACTGCTAGTTTTTTTTTTTTTTACTTTTATTAATTTTTCAAGTAACAAAATTACACAAAACAAACAGACAAGACTATGTCTGATAATTAAACATAAATATATCAAATTATCAAATAATAACAAAAAAAAGACAAAATAGAAATAAAACAAAGAAAGAAAAGACAGATATAGCCTCATTCACACCACATTCATAACCTGTAATAATACCCAGATAAGGATCAAAAGACTCTCATAAACACGCAATATCTCCTTTAACACAATTTTATTTTTATTCATTCTTTTTTTTATTGTTGAAGACACGGTAACAATATCACATTGCATTTAGTAAAAGGATAAAGAACAGAACAACAAGACAGTTATATCTTACAGTTACACGATTCCCCAACATCTTAACCAAGATACTGTCTGCAGGAAAAAACAGGGAAGGGAAAAGGGTAGTTCACCTGGTGTACTCCTCCAAACCCACATTGGCTGGGATTCATAGGTATAAGTGGTCATCCGGGCTCCCCCCGACCACTATCCCAGAGCAAGAGCCTCGGTCCCCTCCGTCCCAGTCACGTTCCCAGCTTAATGCTGTAGGCTGAGGCCAGCCACAGAGTCCAGATATTCTGAAATAGGGGGAACGTGTTCTGTAGGACATGGGACAGTCTCTCATTTACCATAACATAATTTGTTTTTAAAATGATCTCTTTGGCGGTCAGTGTTGCCACTTTCCAATATTTTGCTATGCAGCTTTTGGTGGCGAGAGCCATGAATTGCTTTTTTGAATGAATTGTTTTGTTCTTTTGAGAGACTGGGCCCATGAACCCCCAGAAGACAAATCTCCATCTCTGGCCCCAGCCCAGTCCCTGTCACCTGCGAGAATAGGTCAGTCATAGGTCAGTACCTTTTGTACTACCTGGCACGTCCACCATATATGCAGAAAATCTCCCCTGAGTTTGCATCCTCTAAAGCAGTCCTCACTAAGACTATTACTAAGTCTGGACATCAGATATGGAGTATAGTAGGTCCTATGCAACACTTTGACTGAGGTCTCCAGTAAGCTATATGTGTATGACCCTTTTGTTAGATTGGTGCAAATTTCTCTCCAAGTTGCTCTATCTAGCTCCCTACCTAGGTCTTTCTCCCATTGCAGCATATGTTGGTTTCTGTATGTTCTGAGAATCATTCAGAAATTAATATAGAGACCCAAGGAGGCCTTTGAGAGAGGGCAGTTTTGCACATATAGTCGACCACCAGGAATGTTTCGGGGTCCCCTATACCCGGGCTAGTGAGGATATCCAGTGTCTAATTTTTCTGTAATTCCAGAGCTCACTCTCTGGTATGTGGTATTTGGTAATAAGGGAGGTGTGGGATAGCAGAGCATCTTCTGAAAACCAGATTCCTGCTCTTTCCAGTGGACTGCCTAGCCACCACTGTCTAGAGGTGGAACTAAACTCCGTCCGAAATTCCGGGAAGGATTTGACTGACAACAATGGTGACAGGAGGGGAGCCAGACCACCGACCGTGTTTCTTTGCTCCTCTTAAAAAATGTATTCATTCAATAATTTTTTCTAATAACGTCAATTTAAAACCAGAAGAAATTTTTAATTTTCTGTTTAATTGGAAAAAAATATTTAATAAAAATACTTACCTAGAACTCATATCGTTTTATCTAAATTAAATAAAATGTTTCCATCCACCTTTTAGAGATTGTGAGATTTAGAGATTATTTATACTCTTTGGGATTGTCAAAAACTCTTTAATTTATGGTATAAAATTGATAAAATTCAATTTGATATTCTAAATTTTAAATTAGACTCAATCAATTGTCTATTAAGTCTGCTACATAATCTTACTTCTTATGTTTTAAACATTTTATTACAAAGAATTTTTGCTGAAACATGTATTTTTGCCATTTAAAGAATTTATCGCATTCTTATAATGGAAACATTAGCTAGCGCCTTAGCAGAAAAAAACGTAAACCTATTTGGCCCACATGGTTGAACTCAAATTATGAAAATCTTATAATTCCTTCTCTTAATTATTTAAAAAAATTAGATGATATACTATTAATTCATAACTGATATATTTAATTTTCTTTAAAAAAGGGGGGGTTGAACTATTATTTTTTGATTTTATGAAGGCAGAATTGCACTATTTATAAATCATATATAAGTGATTGACTGAAATGAGACTCAAATATTAATGTCATTCTGAATGTTTATGTAAAAATGGAATTTGTCTATTAAAATAAAATTGAAAAAAAGGTCAATGTTAATTACTTAAGAACTACTAGCCTAAAGGTTAGAAACAACATGGCAGTTTGGGTCAAAAAATCATCTTCTAATTGCCCCTCTGTTTTGTATATCACTTATGCATAGAGTGGCGGGTCTTATACTTAGTGGCCTTTGAGGTGTAATAGAAATTGTAAAGTAACATTGCTGACTTAAAGCGATTAATTAAAATACAAACTGTCTACATATTTTATAATATGTTTGAAGAAAGACCTTCTTAGAATTTAGTTATTTTTTGGGAAAACATTTATGAGCCAAATGTCCAAACTTGTACACATATAAATACCAAAACAGACAAGGTATCCATTCCCTGCATATGTATATAATCCTATATATATATAAACACACCCATTTATATATTTAGCATTAGTATTACCAAAGCAGACAGGGTCTCCGCCCATGTGTGTAGGAAATGGGGGGTACGGGGACAAATCCCCCCCAAGATTTTTCAGTGTGTGTTTTTGTGTGGAGAAGCAGTTATATGGTATATTTATACTATATACGGTATTCCTCCATGATTTTCTTTTGCTCCTACACACGTCTCCGCCTCCTATTCACTGACCTCTCATTGGTTCCTTGTTGACATTTACACCACTTCTATTCACAGTTGATTCATATGAATAGACAGGTACTGACCATACATTTATTAGCATATTAACCCTCTGAGTGTCAACCATGCTTATTTAACATAGTTGGCTGTCTAGGCCTAAGGGGCCAACAACATTAATTTAACATGGTGCAATGATTCAAACGGATAAACTGCCCTACTGGGGAGGGGACCAGTATAATGGCGGATCTAGTAATAGATTTGATGAATATCCCCATGCCCTGCCCTGGATTAATAAAAAAACATTCAAATAAATATAACATGTTTAATCCCTTCTTCCTTTCCTTATGTCAACTACCTGGAAATAAGGAAAGGAAGAGGGTTAAAAACATATTTTTTTTATTTTTACATGTTGTATTGGACATGTTTGTCTTTTACTCTACATGATTTCAATTGTATGATTGTATGTTGTTTTTGTATAAAATTCAAATAAAAAATAAATAAAAAAAACATTCATTTTATTTAAATATATTTATTTAAAAATTAGGGAAGGGGATGAGGGTATTCTTTCATTCCCCACTAAAATCACCCCCGTCTCCCTCCCAATTATCCCCTGCTACCCTCCAATATTCCCCTGCCAGTGAACCAGCACATTTGTAATCCCCAGGGTATGTGTGTGGGGGTGGGGGGACTCCATTGTGGTCTAGGAGGTTGGGGGATCACCTGAGAACGTACACCCCAAGCAACTGCCTCCCCATTGTCCTTACTGTAGTCAAGTGGACTCACTCTCTCAGCATGCTCAGAAAAATGTGCATAAATGTTTACTTTTATAGAAAGGTGTACTTCTTTAATTAACTTTCTTTAATTGTGTAGGTTTTAGTAAAAATAGAAAGCCGCAAATAATAAATAAAAATGTTTTTTTTGGTTTTTTTTTCAGAATAATTATTATTATTATTATCTTTATTTATATTGCGCCAAAAAATTCTGTAGTGCTGTACAGGGGTTGAGTACATGGCAGAACAAAATGAACACCTTATCAAGAATGGAGGGCCATGTTTTTGAGCTTAGAATCTAATATACATAAAGCTCGTTTCCAGCGCACTGACACAAGACTGAAAACTGGAAAACTACTTATTATAATTTTTTTTAATTTCTATTTTACATACAACTACAATAACAAATGCACTGATAGAAAGCTAAACAATATTTAATTTGCATATGTAAATACAAGTAAGCTGACAGAAACCTAGTCTAAACAGATGTCATTCAAAGTATTGCAAATGCCTCCTGCCTCAGGCAGTGACAGGGTTAATAGAGGCTTTGGGAGGAGCCTGTGGATAGGGTGGAGCTTGACTGTGCTACTGCTTAAATGTCAGGTAGACGGCCTACAAGGTGTTGTATTCTGAATATTCTCAGAGGAACAACTCATTCTGCAGACTGGAGATTTTGGAAGCTGAACTCCATTTTCCTAGACCTGTAGAGACAACAAGACTACAAGCCCACCAGATATCTGACTTGTGACAGGTGAGATGAATGTTCCACCATCAGGTATTGAGTTGGGTAGATGGACACATATAATGTTATTTCATGGATGCTGATGTATTATCTACATAACATATCATGGACTATTCTTCTGTTAATTGTTATTTCTTGAGTAATTACAGTATATATATATCCATTATATTGAAGTATATTTGGTTTTGGTAATTTTACTTTTATTTATTGATTACAGGAAAAGCATAATGTCTTGTCTCAATCTTGTCTTACATTTGCAGTTAGATAAGTTACTATTCTGAAACATATTCTTGTGATTTCTTAGAAGATATTTGTGTTTTTATCTTAAAACATTCAATTTATCCTTATACTTGAACCATAAAATCCGTCATTATCACCTTTACAGACTATTTTTACAGACAGTCAATGTTAATAACGTAAGAACTATTCAAGTATCATATTGCTCTTCATTTTCTTGTTCACACCATTTAGGTTATTAATTATCCATCTAGAAATATTTTTGACACATTTTCAAACTTGTAATAATGTTATGGTTAGTTCTGGCCCTTTTATCTCTCATTGGATATGGGTCCATATTAGTATAAGTCTGTAAATGAAGGATGTTCATTTTTGTCATTATTATCCATGACTTTTCAAAACAAATAAAACTATTATTTCCTCTTAAACTACTAACTCAACTCACTCAGTGTGCAACTTTAGTCTTAATTGGAATTCAATTACTAACAACAATTATGAGTAAAAGAAAAGACTATTGGTCCATAAAGTATAGCCTTTTTAGATCTTGTCAGATTCATGTAATATGTGGTAATTCATCAAGAGTAAGACAAAGTATATATGCATGTACACTTTTTCCCCCTTATGAGACATGTGGAGAGTGAGTCTTGAAAATTTGTACATTATAGTTTGGTTATTACCAGACCCGGTTCCCTCAGTACCATGGGATGTATTCTATTTATACTTGGCGCTTTATTATTGGGTTATTGGATGTATTCCTGTGTTAAATTATTTGGTGAAGGTGTTGCATGGGCCTAACCATTAATTACGCTTATCCTCCTTTCCTTTGTCATTGTTTGTAATTGAATATGATTTACTTATGCTCTATGCATTTTCAACACAACAGATTTCTTTGTTTTTGTCAGAAATATTAATGTCATCATTTCTATTTTCAGACAGTAGAAATATTAAGAACCTGCAGTCCAAGATGGATCAAACTTCTAGAGAGAATATCATAGATAAGTACAAGATCATTGGGGAACTGGGTCATGGAAGCTTTGGCCAAGTCTTAAAGGCAGAAGATATGGAATCAGGTATGGAGGCAGATTGTGTGATAATGGTAACACGCTGTACCTTGTTTGTGAACAATTTTACCCCTATGTACATACATTGTTCATATGGCACTGTCTTCATAAAATACTCACAAGATGTCCTTTTTTATTCCAGGTATATGTGTTGCTCTGAAATTCTTAAGGAAAGATACAACCAGGCGTGAAACCTTCTTCCAGGAGTTTAGCATTTCTATAAACCTTTCAGATTATGAAGGCATAATCACGACATACAATAGTTGTATAGAGACACCGGACCACTATATCTTTACACAGGAGTTGGCATCAGCTGGGACACTTGACTCTATCATTGAGACCGAGGTAAGAAAAGCAGAGAACCAACTTTACGAGATATTATTCTCAGTCCCACTATTACATTGAGATTATCTGCTAAATTATGATGTCCATCACTGTTAGTCAAACCTCCAACACTTTAATCAAAAGACCATTCTACCTCTCATCTGTCATTTACTGTTTTTATTTATATTATTGGTTTATCTCAGAAAGTTTGCAAATTTTTGGGAAGAAAAATTATGTTTTCACAGATAAGAGAATAATGCTCTAGGTGTTATTATAATGCATATGTAATCTAGAATAATAGATATGGAACATATAATTATGCATTTTTCTTTGGATTCTGTTGACCTCTGTTTTTATTTCATTTCTAGGTTGGGATTCCAGAAGAGATGGTGAAACGTTGTGCTGTGCAGCTCATTGGGGCCCTGGAATATATGCACAGCAGAGGACTAGTGCACAGAGACCTGAAGCCAGACAATGTCCTGCTGATGGACAAGGAGTGTCACCAAATCAAACTGAGTGACTTTGGACTTACCCAGCATGTGGGTACCCCAGTCTCACCTATGTCACACATAATTCCATACATGGCACCGGAACTTTGTTCCATCTTACCAAAGCACTTCTTACTACTAGATTACAGTGTTGATTTTTGGGCATTTGGAATACTCATCTATGTAACACTAACTGGATATTTCCCCTGGTTGGAAGCTGTGGAAAATAACAAAACATTCCAGGAGTTTCTTGACTGGCAACTTAATGGAGATCATGTTTCTCCACCTAGTTGCTGGAACAGATTCACCAGTGAGGCTCAGACCATGTTCCACAAACTACTCCACCACGATCCTTCCATCAGGAGTCCAGTTGGTATTGTCTTAGACTATCTCAATTTCCCTTGGAATACTAAAGACATCACTCTCTTGAATCATGTTGTCTGTATTGAGAGCCATATTGTACTGGAGGAACAAGAGGATGAGGGAATCATAATCATCACAGATAATGAGGAGTTTAATTGTGAAGTGATTGTGGATGAGGAAATAGGGACCATGGAATGTATTTTTGTTAATGTTACAGAAGATGATTTTAAGCAATTCTTTCTGCTTCAAATAGGAAATAATTCCTTGGATGTCGCTGCTGAGGTAGAAATAATGTGAACACCATATTCTCAACACTAAGTTTCACCATTTGGAGACAGTCTTGTGGTCCAGGTTCTCAAGTGTGAGGTAGATGACTGGAAGCTGGGAAGACAATCCGGATATAAGTAAGTAAATATTGTCCAGTAAATTAGGCCAATTTTATTATTTTGTATTATCCACTAACCATTATTTGCCTTGTCTTTTGAGTATATCATGCTAGGAAGAGCCTGATGTTCACAGAAGGATGAATGCACAGACTGGACAGCTTAATCTATTTACCATCGGAGCAGAAAGATAAGTAGAAGACCAAGTAATTAGTTATTTCTTATTGTAAAATAAAGTTGAAGTTGCGGGTCTTTAAGACAATTTGCTTATAGAGACATGAAAATATTTTTTTCTTTATGGTCAGATACTATTGTACTGTCCATTTATTTCCTTTATCCTAGAACTATAGTTAGTGCGAATTTGGGTCAATTTTCTTATTCTATTTTTGTATTTAGTAAAAGGATTTAAAAGACCTGGTAAACATTACTGAAAAGGTGAGATTGGAATATTAATTTCCTTTATTTTTCAGATCATTCCATTGTCTCCAGAAGAAGTCAACTCTTCTTGTGTAGACATCGTAGAAGGAAGCTTCTTCTCCCCAGCCCCTGCTTTCTGTTGCCCCATGTCAGAAAACAGCATGAAGCAGTTAATTGGGGGGGTTGGGGGCAGGATATGTCACGTTGTTGTAGCATCCAGTAATCTGGACGTTAGGTAATCATTTTATTCATCCTAATGTTTACTGACTTCCCCATTATCTCTTTATCGTTCTCTTAAATACATTTTTCCACTTTTCTCTCTTTATAATTGTATCTCTTATTGCCACAATCTTTTTACATATTAGATAGTGAAAAGTTTATAAGGGTCATGAGAGGGACATTTACATCTCTGCAGAAGCAGGGTTTGCACTTTGTATTACGACTACCTGCCTCTAAAGAAATGTCCAATGGAAGGAGGTGTCATCCTAAAAATGTCTCTCCCATTCTTATGACATCATTTTCTTTTGTAAAATGTATATTGATTTAATAAAATTGAAATGAAATCACCAAGTAAGTCCAGATTACAATAATTTTGTGGTACATATAATTCGTCCATGTTGTCTCATAGTATCTAGAGTTGGCACGCTCATGTAATGTATACTACCATTTGTGTATTATTGGGTATTTTCTTCATCATGGTCACACAGACATACACACATATACGGTGTCTTTGTCAAGTTCAATATTCCTGTTTTATATATAAATATGTAAGATAAAGTTCCACAGTTGGTGTCCACCAAACAAGTCATTATCATGTGTTCTCACTGTGATGAAATTAATTAGTATTCAATTATGGGTCTCCACCCAGTCTATTCTTTTGGGGGGAATCTTACTCTGTCTGGTTCAGTTTTTAAATAAATTGATTAGATCTCATTGTCATGAGATAAGAGGAGGAGATGTCTCTAAATGTTGCTGAATTAGAGGGTGTGAAGCCTAATCTTTTGGGGGTATACCTTTAAAGGAACACTGAAGTGAAGTGTCAATTCTAGTATGCTTTATGGATAATCAGTCTTGAACTGTTGGGTTTATGTGGCTAAAAAAAAAAATCTAAATCTAAAAATAATAAACAGTAATGCATTTACAACTTTATTTAAGCCAAATGTTATATATATATATATATATATATATATATATATATATATTGTGTATTGTATTTATACTATTAGGATTTTATGTTAAATGTTTTTAATTTTGTAATGATTTCACAACTGCCATTTGTTCATCCAAATCACTGGCTCTCAGTAATATTCACTGGAATATAAGCATATAACCATTAAAAAAACTGTCAAAAAATTTAATTACACATTTGTATTAGTACATGAATAGATTTATACAGCTCCCAATTGGTTTAAGATAATTCTATTTTGGTCAACTTTTCCAGCAAAAATCAACAGTTCTTTTGGAAGTAAAACAGATAATCCAGATATTTTGAACATTTCAGTTTTCTGATACTACTTTATATATTTTGCTTAAATAAAATGTATCACTTATTCTTAATATTTTTTATTGAATACAACTACTGTTGAAATCTGTAGTAATTCTAAAATGTTTTTGAGATTCTATTTCAAAATCTATCTATAATTTGGTTTCTGTTGGTTTCCAAGCATTCACTTGTTGCCTCTTAATTACAATGTTTTATTGTAAATTGTAATTCTATAATTTAGTTTTTTGTGAGATTGTTTATTATTGAAAACAGAACGTTTTAGAGGAAGTTATTCTGTTCCATTTTTCCTTGAAAGTTATTTTATTAATTATTATGAAAATCATGTATGATGGAGATCTCTGTTACTCCTGTTAGTCCTCAGTGGGGCATAAGAAAACAAAAACAAGAACACCTTTTTGCGATCTTTAAATCTGCACCACAAATTAATATTTACAATTCTTTTTAGATTTACTATGATTTACAATTATTTTTAGATTTGATAGAGTCAGTTCATCTAAATGAAAAAGCAAACACCATAATTTTGGTATTTACAAAAAAATTCATATTTATTATAGACATTTAAAACTTTATGTATTTGAAAAATGTGAGTGGTTAAAAATAAGAGTTATTTTGCTCAATTTTCAAACGTCACAGTTAAGGTAGCCAAAAATCATATCTTTGTTTTTTTCGTTATGGGCTATTAAGTCGCTTAACTATTTTGCAATTTGAGTAGAACTAAATTCAGCGTTTGTTTGCTGCTCCTTCCATGTGTAGTTTGACATCATCAATACCCGACGCACGTTTTAAAGGACTATCACATCCCAACCAGCTTGTGATAGTCCTTTGAAACATACGTTGGGTATATATAATACTGTCTAGTTTAAAATGAACAGTATGCCACTTTTTTTGTATGTAAAATGATATTATATCACATAAATGAAAAAAACAAAACACATCAGTGTATTTAATTTAAACATTTTCAATATGTAAATATATATTGTTAGCCTTACTGTAAATAACTGATAGTAGTCAGAGCAGGTGTTGCTGGGATTGAAGGACATGTCTAGGAAACACTATATGCTCTTTATCCTCAGTGTCTCAACTGGATCTCCTACCCAGGGAGCTGAGGTAGGTAGACATCTTTGTATCAAAGATTAAAAAAAAGTATAAAGCATCATAGATTCGTTATAGTTCCAGGACCATCTCTACAATGTAAACGTTGGCTTAAGAAGCTTTATTTTTGGATATATTTATATATATTTTTTACTTGAAGGTACTGCCATTTAGTCATATAAATCATAATGTGTCTTGAATTCTTGAAAAATTTATATTTCACAATTTATTTATATAATAAGAGATAAGCATGAAATATCTTTTTCTTGCCATCTTAAAAATGGGTTAATTCACCCCTGGGACAAAATCTTTATTTTGAGCTATGTGTATTAAGGTTGGCCTATAAAGGCTGGGTATTAAGGATGGCCAATTGATTAAGTTTAGCTGTCAAGACAATTTTTCCCATTTTAATTTCTTTTTTAGGAAGATATGCCAATTAGCGTTTTTCAAATTACAGCAACATGAGCTTCTCATATTTTAATTTGATTTATCTGGTCTTTCTCAATGGCAGAATAATTTTTGATTTCCTTATTAATTAATCTAACATAAGAGTTTTTATTATATTTTCAATAATAAATACATAAGTAAGATATGAGCATAAAGTGGATATGATTCCTGTAATGCTTACGTATGTATCTTTCACAAATGTAACTCTCCTTGCATTTGAATAGTAGCTTCACAAAACATAAATCATTTTAAAGGTGTATTTCCCAATGAAAAATAAAGGCAGATTTCTCTGTTAGGTAGAAGCTACTATATAGTATATAGTAATAAGGAAAATGCGACTTATGGGGAGGTAGAAAAGCTGGAAGGGATTTTAAATCAGGTAAGAGCTTTGAGATAGTCAGTAAGGACACCATATTAAGCAACTCAAATCAAAAGTTGAGAGTACTGAAAACCAGCAGAGAATTACTCAAATAAAGTGTAGGCGTGCCACAAGATGTTTGGCATACAAAAATGGACCAGCAAGTGTTAATGGTAAATGAGAATTGGGTATACGATAGGTGTGGACCATTTCTTAATTGTTGAAGGGTACATTTTTTTAGTCTAAGACAGGGGTGGGCAAATTCAGTCCTGGAGGCTACACAGTAACAGCCTTATTAAATTGCAATTCAGCCAATGCTAAAGGGCTCTATAAAAGGAAAGAGCATATTTGTTTACAGAAGTTTTTAGTTAGTGAAGACCTTGCTTCTGGATAGAAGTTTAGAAGTTCACTAACTAAAAACCTTTGTAAAAAAAAATATGCTATGTGCTTATATACTGTAGAGCCCTTTAGAATTGACCGAATCGCAATTTAATAAGGCTGTAAATGTAAATGTAGGCTTTATAAAAAAAAAAAAAAAACACATATTTAAAAAGTCTCCTTGATGTAATATGACTGCCCGTTCACCCTCTCCAACCTCTCTGGGCAGGTTAAGCTAAGTGGCCATGTTTCATCCAATGTGTAATAAATTGTCCATGCAAGTGTCAGCTGTAGGGGATGGGCTTCTATGGAAGCAGACCCTACCCTTAGCATGGTTAGTATAATGATGTATAATCCTTTTACATATAAAACATTTAACAAATTATGAGACACAATTTCAAGTATACAGCCTAAAACAGGATTAAAATATTGTGATACAAATAAAAAGTGGGAATGTTTATAAGAAAGAGATTTAGTGTGAGAATGCTATTACATTATATGAAATTATCTTTGCTAGCTAGACAAATTCAAATCTTATTATTTATTTTGAGACAAAACTTCTAGTCTTCTGGCTGTTATATGATTATAGGATTTAGTTCTTGAAAGGATATTTAGGAAGGAAATAACTTTAGGAGTGAAGTAAGGCTATATTTTTAAAAAAAATTCTTATTATTCGTATTTCATTAATCCTATAAATGCCAATCACTGGAAGGATGTACTTGTGACAATTTAATCAGTAAAAAGGGCAAAGAAAGACACCCTTTTGAATCCAGGTGAACTCATCTATTTAATAGATATGGTAAATCAGAAAATATAGTTTAAAACATATATTTTTTATTAATGTATTTAAAAATAAAGATTTAAAACATATTTAAAATAAGTATGACACACTAAACTTCTTCCTTAGTGTTGATTATAATAAATCTGTTTACATATTCAATATATTGTCACTAATGTCGATATAATACACTGTGTCCTTTTATTTCTAATTGTCTTTGAATATAAAGAGTATGACCCAAATATGAATAGATACTTGGTTAATATCTTGATAGATATTAGATAATTTAGTAGCTATGTGAGAAGAAAAGATAATTCCAGGCAGTGAATATTAAAGTGCTAGTGCAATAAGTGATGAAATATTACTACTCGTGAGTGCAGAAAAATATAATATTAAGGATCCTTTAAATTAAATTTGAAGGGGATGGTCCCTAGCTATCTATTATGGTGGGCCTGGGGATCTACCACTTAACCCCTGCTAATAAGTACTGCTATCTATACAATTATAGTGACTTGATGCTATATATGTGGTAGCCGTGGGGGCCCACCATTTACCCCTTAGGCTGTTAATGTAAATCTAACTATTCTACTGGAACTATATATAACATCCCCAACGCTAGAAAATGCACAATTAATATTTGTATATTAAGGACACATGTAACTATTGTTGTGGATAAATATGAAATCACACTTTTCTCAAATAGCTTAACACCATATCCCTTAAACAAAATTTAGACATAATATAATCATTTTTAAATAGCAAAGTCTTTTCATAAACTGGGTATGATGTTCTTATGTTAATAAGTTACTAGCAGAGTCTGGATGGCGACAGATTGAAGCAAGCCGGGCCCGGTGGTTTAACGTTCCTCTGCTGTAGTGACGTCACAACCAGGAAGTGAAGCTGTGTCTACGGTGGCCGACGCGCAAGTTTTGTTGCTGCTTCGTCGAGGACCATAATTAGACCAAATAAAAAAAAATAGAGAAAGTTAGCCATACTTGGTTATTATGTTTGAATTATATAATTTTTCTTTTTCACTTGGAAAAAAAATTACAGATCTATATTGAGAATTGTGTGAAACTAAATTTATGTAGAATTTAACGATGCCCATTTGACACATATTAAAAACAGCTATTTCTTATTGCTAAAAGTGACAAGGGAAATGTCTCCTCATAGAAAAACAGTAAAAGAACAAGACTGAATTATTACTATGAACAAATGTTAGTTTACAAACAGTTGAGTTAATTGGCAACATATAAATGTAAAACTACCATTCCGCTTGAATAGAACAAGATATATATTTTAAAAAAAAAACTCTATTAAGTTTAGATGTCCAACAACCACCGATGCAAAACATGCGATTATGCTAGAAATAGAAGATATTCTTTGAGAAATACACTTCAAGTTGTTCAGATTTTCGGCTGTATTTGATATTATCCATATATTAAGAAAACACCTGAAAGAACAAAACAAAGGGTTAAAAAAGGATGATCCTAATTCCCCCACTACATAAATACTTACCTCCACCATGGTCTAATTATGGTCCTCGACAAAACAGCAGCGAAACTCGCGCGCCAGCCAGCGTAGACACAGCTTCACTTCCTATTTGTGACGTCACTACAGCAGAGGAACGCTAAACCGCCGGGCCCAGCTTGCCTCAATCTATCGCCATTCCAGACTTTGCTAGTAACTTATTAAGATAAGAACATCATACCCTGTTTATGAAAAGAGTTTGCTATTTAAAAATCATTATATTTTGTCTAAATTTTGTTTAAGGGATATGGTGTTGAGCTATTTGAGAAAAGTGTGATTTCATATTTATCCACAACAATAGTTAAATGTGTCCTTAATATACAAATATTAATTGTGCATTTTCTAGCGTTGGGGATGTTATATATAGTTCCAGTAGAGTAGTTAGATTTACATTAACATCCTAAGGGGTAAATGGTGGGCCCCCACGGCTACCACATATATAGCATCAAGTCACTAAAATTGTATAGATAGCAGTACTTATTAGCAGGTGTTAAGTGGTAGATCCCCAGCCCCACCATAATAGATAGCTAGGGACCATCCCCTTCAAATTTAATTTAAAGGATCCTTAATATTATCTTTTTCTGCTCTCACAAGTAGTAATATTTCATCACTTATTGCACTAGCACTTTAATATTCACTGCCTGGAATTATCTATTCCTCTCACATACCTACCAAATTATCTAATATCTATCAAGATATTAACCAAGTATCTATTCATCTTTGGGTCATACTCTTTATATTCAAAGACAATTAGAAATAAAAGTACACAGTGTATTATATCGACATTAGTGACAATATATTGAATATATAAACAGATTTATTATAATCAACACTAAGGAAGAAGTTTAATGTGTCATACTTATTTTAAATCTGTTTTAAATCTTTATTTTTAAATACATAAAAAAAAGTATATGTTTTAAACAATTTTTTCTGATTTACCATATGTATTAAATAGAGGAGTTCACCTGGATTCAAAAGGGTGTCTTTCTTTGCCCTTATTTTCTAATTAAATGATTATAGGATTAACATAACTGAACAGATTTTTTTATTTTTATTTTATTTTATTGATCATAAAACATACATACATTATAAATTTTCCCAACAGATACAAACACACAAGTATAACATAGCGATCCGATATCGAGAAAGACATATCCAGAGACACAATAGACCAATGTTTGATTCTAAAGAGAATAACCAATTAAGACATTTTTTATCTATCTCTAGACTAAATAGCAGCATTTGAAGGAATCAATCGAAGTCGATGTTCATTGACGATTGATAGATTTATAGAGTATATCGAATTTTTTTTTTATTTCTTTCTCCATGTTCCCCATTTAATATTCATCCATATACTGCTCCCAGATAGTCCAATTAAGAGTGTTTATTTTCTTGGGGCCTCATTCTATTATCGGCCGTAAATCGGCCGTAAGGCTGCGATTCCTTGCGGGGGTTCTGTTAACTCGCAATTCAATTATACGGCCCCGCAAGGATCTCCTCTTACGGCCGGCCGTATATCTTGGAACCGGCCGTAAGCTCAGAAATCTACAAAGTCAAAAATAAATTCAAGCCTGCACTGTACAGCTCTGTAAATGCTAGGGATCATATTGGGGTACATGACGATTAAAAGTAACCCCCTCTCATGCTTGCACATCAGCCCAAACCCGAGTTTAAATTAACTGTTTATTTTCCGGCTGCGGCATGGGCGGGTCTGAGGTGCTCCAAGCCCTATGGACTTTTTACATGGATATTTGACATATATTAAAAAATATATATTTTACGGATTTGAGTATAGGGGAAATTTGTGCTATTTTTTCTAACACCTAAAATCACTTTATAGTCTTCTCAAAGTGCAGGATGGCTTTATTTGAGCTATTTTATGTGCTTAATTGGTGCTAGCGGGACCTTTTTCCTGCAAGTAAGCTGCGGCTCGCTTTTAGCCTTGCAGACAGGGTTCCCGGAGCAATAGAATAGCAACGGGGCTTTTCTTGTGGCCGAAACTCTTGCGGCTGTTTTAGATCAAAGGCTTTCCTCCGGCGCGTGCGGCCGCAAGAGATAGCAAGGAGTCCCCGGCAGGAGGGGAATAGAATAGAATAGCAGAATAGCTTGCGGCCGGTCCTTGCGGCCCCACAGCGCCTACGGCAGCTAATAGAATGAGGCCCTTGGACTGTTCATTAATATTTTCTTTCATCAGATCTTTATTGTAATTGATTTTATTAATCACCTCTTTCCACTTAGGAATTTCCAATTTATTCCAATATTTAACTACCATTGCTTTAATGATCAATAATATATGAGATATCAATAATTTATTTCTGGGAAAAAATTTATCTATCCCTATATGGAACAATATTAACTCCGGGGAACACGGACATCTTGTCCCAGCAATTAAGGTCAAGTATCCACAACATTCTTCCCAAAACTTTCTTATCTTATAGCATTCCCACCACATATGTTGTACATTGCCTTCTTTGCCACAGCCTTTCCAGCATAAAGATGATTTTTGTGAATTGATCTTTTTCATAGTTGCTGGAACTATATACCACTTTTGTATTAATTTAAAATACAACTCTCTATACATGGTATTAATAGAGGATTTCTTTATTAACCTTAAGGCCCTTAACCATTCTTGCTCATTGTAGTCTATATTAAGATTATATTCCCAATCTTTTATACTCTTTGTTTTCTCAAATTTCATAAGTTTAATCCTACTTTTACTAATTTTTGATACCAGATGATTCACCTGACCTTTAATCATAAATGCTTCCAGGTCATACAATTTGTCTATTTTATCATATATAAATCCCCTTTGTTTCATTTTTTCTAGCAATATTCCATATTTTATCCATGAAAAGGATTTTAATACTCCTTTCTCCTGAAGTTCCCTTTGCTTTATTAAGCTACCTGCTGGGTATAAATCAGCTGTATACAAAATTAATGCTTTCTTCAATAGATTCACTTCTATATTAAATGATTCATCTCTTAATATATCTATAGGTGTAGAAGCAGAAGGTATATGAAATAACTCTGCTCTAATTTTGCTTTTCCCCCAAAATGTTATTATAGATCTAATACCTTCTGGTAATTTATCCCATATTACTTATTTTCCATTAAATTTCCCCAGCAATGTTCTAATTGGAGTAGTTCCCAGGAGATCTTCCTCAATGTTTTTCCATCCTGTTATCCTATGTTGTATGTTCATATTGATTATATGAGAAATTTCTATATTTTCACAGATCACTTTCATATCTGGAGATCCCATACCTCCCAAATCTAACTTTCTATTTGTTATACTTTTTTTAACTCTCACTTTTTTTCCTGCATATATAAATTTGTCTATTGTTTACTGGATTGTTTTAATGATGTATTCCGGAACTTTTTCCGGGACACATCTAAGTAAATATGTTATTTTGGGGACGATACTCATATTAACTATGGCTATTCTGGCCGACCAAGAGAATCTTGTTGTATTCCAATGTTTTAATATTTCTGTTATATTTTTTACTATAATTTTATTGTTTTGGAAGCTATATTTTATGACTAAATGAGTAACCTACTTAGGGCCTTATTCTATTATCGGCCGTAGGAGATGCGGGGCCGCAAGGACCTGCCCCAAGCTAGCTATTCGGCTATTCTATTCCCCTCTGGCCGGAGATTCCGGCAGGCTTGCGGCCGGCGCCTTGCTATCCCTTGCGGCCGCTCGCGGCGGAGGAAAGCCTTTGATCTAAAACGGCCGCAAGAGTTTCGGCCGCAAGAAAATCCCGGTTGCTATTCTATTGCTCCGGGAACCCTCTCTGCAAGGCTAAAAGCGAGCCGCAGCTTACTTGCAGGAAAAAGGTCCCGCTAGCATCAATTAAGCACATTATAAAGCCGAAATAAAGCCATCCTGCACTCTGAGGAGACTATAAAGTGATTGTAGGTGTTAGCAAAAGTAGGACAACATTCCCCTATACTCAAATCCGTAAATATTTTTTTTTTATATATATGTCAAATATCCATGTAAAAAGTCCAGAGTGCTTGGAGCACCTCAGACCCGCCCACGCTGCGGCCGGAAAATAAACAGTTAATGTAAACTCGGGTTTGGGCTGATGTGCAAGCTTGAGAGGGGGTTACTATTAATCCTCATGTCCCCCAATATGATCCCTAGCATTTACAGAGCTTTACAGTGCAGTCTTGAATTTATTTTTGCGTTTAAAGATTTCTGAGCTTACGGCCGGTTGCAAGATATACGGCCGGCCGTAAGAGGAGATCCTTGCGGGGCCGTATAATTGAATTCCAAGATAACGGAACCCCCGCAAGGAATCGCAGCCTTGCGGCCGTTTTACGGCCAATAATAGAATGAGGCCCTTAGTATTCCAATTAAATGCATATCATTTTTTAAATTTATTTAATGAATCTTGCTCTATATAGTTATGAATAATGTCTGATTTCAGAGAATTTATTTTAAAATACGATACTCTACCAAAATCTGTTAACAAAAGTTGTAGATTGGCACATGAGTCTATTGGGTCTGTTAGTGTTAACATGATATCATCCTCAAATAACATTATTTTATAATCATTATTTCCTATTTTTCTACCTTTAATATTTTCAGCTTTCCTTATTAATGAGGCTAATGGTTCCATAAATAACAGAAAAAGCAATGGAGAAAGGGGACAACCCTGTCGTGTACCATTACTGATCCCAAACCTCTCTGTTTCAAAGTTTGTGCCTGCAATGTATGCTGTTGTATCCTAATAAATAGCTTTAATTGTTTTAGAGGCCAAGTTAGTAAACCCAAACTTCTGTAATACTGCATCCATGAATTCCCAACTAACCCTGTCGAATGCTTTTTCTGCATCCAGTGACAGGATTAGTGTGGGGATCCTTCTTTTCCGAATTGAAAACATTAAGTCAATTAAACGTCTGGTATTGTCTGATGCCTGTCGGCCTTGAACGAAGCCCGATTGGTCAAAATGTATCAACTTTGGAATAATTTTATTTAATCTGTTAGCCATAATTTTTGTATATATTTTTAGATCTATATTAATAAGTGAAATAGGACGATAACTAGTTACTTCTTCTGGATTTTTCCCCGGTTTTAGAATATTAATTATTTTAGCTTCTGATAATTCTGACGACATTTTTCCGTGATTTTTAATCTCATTGAACATATTTTTCAAATGTTCACCAATTTCTTTTTGAAACATTTTATAATATAGATTATCAAAGCCGTCTGGACCTGGGGCTTTATTAACTTTTGCTTTATTGATTACTTCCTCTATTTCTTCCAAAGAGATATCTTGGTCTAATAATCTTTGATCTTCTTCTTGTAATTTTGGTAGACTCACTTTACTCAGAAATGTATTTATCTCTTCTTTACTAGGTTTTTTAAATATGGAATTACTATTTAGATTATATAATGAACTGTAGAACATCTTCATAATTTCACTTATTTTATCTGGATGAGTATACAGAACATTATCTGGTCCTCTTAAACTATATATTTTATTTTGATTTTTTTGTCTTTTTAGTTTATTGGCCAAATATTTACCTGTTTTGTTACCCATTAAAAAATGGGATTGTTGAGATTTCCATATCAGAGAGTCAACCTGGTTTTGTAATATTTTATTTATTTGGGCTTTCTTTTTAGCAATCTGCGCTGATCTCTCCTCCAATGGGTTCGCTCTATTTTCTCTTATTTGTTTCTCCAATTCTATGTACAATAATCTCAAGGGTTTCCCCCTTTACCCATGTATTCCTGCCATCCGTGAAATCATTTGACCTCTAATAACTGATTTATATGCACACCAGAGCATGGAGGATGAGTCTACAGTATTTTTATTAATTTTAAAAAATTCCTTTGTTTCCTTTTTTTAGGAATTCCAAAGTTTGTTCATTCTTAAATAGGATCGAGTCTAACTTCCATTTTTTTTTTTTTTTACTTATCTTTTCTTCTTTTAGATTAATATATACCATTGAATGATCTGACCATGTAGCAGTATTTATTTCTATATCCTTAATTTGTCTTAATGTTTGTATATCTATTAAAAAGTAGTCTAATCTTGAGTAGGAATTAAAACGATTTGAAAAAAATGTATATTCCCTCTCATATGGGTGTAATAATCTCCATGCATCAAAAAGGTCATCATTAGATGTTATTTTTTCAAAATCTTTAGAAGTCTTTTTAATCTGATTTTCAGATTTTTTTTTTATTGTTCCTATTCTGTCTTTTACTGGATCCAACAACATATTAAAATCCCCTCCGATTATTAATTGTCTCTTTCTGATTTTTTTTATTTCTTTCAGTATCTTTTTGAAATATCTAATTTGTTTTACATTAGGGAGATATATATTGTTTTTTTTTTTTGTTTTTTTGTTTGGTCTCTTTCTAGTATATCTGATTCTATCCCACCTCTCGCCATTAATTCTACCTGTATAATCTGCACCATTGGGAAATTCATTCATTCGTACTTTCTTACAAACCTTGGACATGTTCTTCTTTGGACTTAAACTAAGTCCAAGTTTACTTATTACTATATTCTTTTTCCTCCTTTTTTTTAAATTTTTTTTTAGGGCTATTATGCCAATTTTAGGAAATGCTAGGAGTTTTTAATAAACTTACTAGTTTATTAGTTGGGAGATCATGTATTCTTATTTCCCTATTATTTTCCATTCTTAATTATTATATCTTTTTATATTAGTTATAGTTTCCACTTGCTCTCATTTTCCCCTCTTTTCTTCCTTTGATCTTTTGCCAGGCTACAACTCTATAGGGGGGGAGTGCAGAATAGGGAAATAATTCCTCAGCCCTAGAAACCGAGATATTCTCCTATATTATATTTTATATGATACCAACCTTCAATTATATATACTGAATTTTTAAATATGTTTAATATTATTATCAACTAAAATTGAATTTGTCCCTGTTTTTTTATTTTTTTATTTCTCTTTTCCTTTCTCCCATGGACTAGACCCACCCTTCCTTACTTTTCCATCATCATCCTTTTCATATCCCTCAAAAAGTAAGTACCTTTACATTTTTTCTTTAATTTATTACTACCAGGTCTTTAACCAAATAAAGTGATTTAAACTTTTATAGATTTCCCATTGAACCATTTACCATAGAATAACAAAGTACTTTAATTTCCCCCAATATAACTATATCAGAGAGGAGGTCCATACCATTTACTCTAGATATTATAATCAACTCTAACTGAGACATTACTGTTAACTGTAATCCTGATAGTAATATTTTCAGTTACCCCCTTTTCTTTTGTTTTTCCTTCCCTTTTCCTCCTTTACTCCCAGAGGAATGATATGGACCCCCATAATTACAAATAGCTTACAATATACAAACATAAATATAAAAAAGTGGTTATATTTCCATAAAGTGCTAATTATCTAGTCTTCAAATCTTATTACTTTATGTGTTTTAAAGTGCTTCATAATCTATTTAAGTATTTTTATATGTCTATAAAGTGCATATCAATAAAGTGCTTAAGTTTCCTACTATTGCATCCGTGTTCTCTTAGAAAATATTTACATCATAACTATCATTTTATACTAACATTAATGTCAATTTTACGAGATACTAATAATTCATTCGAAATTCTAAAATTCATATTATTATTCTTTCTACAACCTTTTTGTGTACCATTAGTGATCCTATCCAATCTTCAGTTTTTACTCCTTTATGTATTTAAGGTGCTTCATGTTCTATTTATAAACTTCTATATTTCTATAAAGTGCATACAAATAAAGTGCTTATGTTTCCCCACCATAATATCAGTAATCTCTTGAGGGATGTTTATATCCTTTCCCCTATATACTATAACCATCGCTACTAATCATATTATATTAATAACATTCTTAATTTTATATGACATTATCTCGAAAGTTCATTCCAGATTCTAAAATTCTCATTGCTATAGTAAATTTATAGAGTAACCCAATGTGTAGACCAACCCAAAGGGGGATATATTAAAAAACAGTAATAAATGCATCAGTATACACTCCAAATTTCTTATGGGGTCTTTTTTCTCTCTTCCTTAACCTCTATTATCTTTGGACCCATTCAGGGTTCTTTAAGTTTAATTCTGTATAAATTTTAGGAAGATTAGAAAAATCCACTTCTATGTTCCATTTTTGTAGCAGCAACAATCCTTCTTTAACAGAGTCTATTTTGTAGCAGCAACAATCCTTCTTTAACAGAGTCTATTTTGTTCCATATAGTGTCTTTCATTATGTATAGTCCTGTGGGATATTTCTATCTATATTTGATTTCTTCTTTCCTTAAGCTTTGTGTTATTGCCATATATTCTCTTCTTTTATTCAGAGTATATTTAGATAGATCCGGAAATATTTTTATTTTATCATATGGAGCATCCATCGGTCTTTTTATGGAGTTAGCTTTGATTATTGCATCTCTAAAAAGAAGAGATTGAATAGATCTTTAATATATCCTGGCAGATCTTTTTCCAGTATATTTTAATTTATTGCCCTTATTCTTATATTTTTTTTCCTTGATCTATCTTCCATAAGATTTATCTTCATATTTAATTCTTCAATTTTATATTCCAAATTGTTTGTATATTTCAGTAATGCATTATTATCCATGATTAGTTTATCACATTTAATTTCAAGTTCATTTATTCTTTTACTTATTTCTTTAACTGAATTTGTGTTTTCTATCATCTGTTTTGTTAGTTCCATGGTAATCTTTTCTTGAAAATCATATAGGAGGTCTTTCATTTTTAAATATGTTAATGGTTCCTCTTGTTATTTTTCAATACCTTCAAGGGGAGATTGTACTGTTTTCTTCGGGGAGGAATTTAAAGATTGTTCCAAAAAAGAGGATTCTGATTGTGTTATTTCTAATGTGTTAATTTTTTGTTTTGGCGAAAAAAAATGATTTGTTTCTGGAGCCCCTGTCTTCTTCTCCTTACTTTTTATTTTCATAACATTTGTAGGTTTCTTATTAGCCATCTTGTTATTTTTGGATAATAATCCTGTGGATCCTTGTTTTAATCTTCTTCACTTTGCTTTTTAGTACAGTCCTTTTGTTTTACTTGTCTTATTTAATTTGTATTGGTTGTATCACCTTTCATAATATCTTGGAATGATGCTTTCCATATCTTCGCCTCTTACATATTTTCATAAAGCTTATTGTTTTACCTTAACCCTTTCTCCTCTACTCCCTCTGCTTTAACATAGTTCCATTGTCCTTCTCTTTTCTATACCCCATTTTAGCTCCCTAGCGGGTTCTAGTTATAACTAGTCTTTTCATCTCAATTTGATATTCCTGGGGCATAGTATGCCTCTTGCAGTCGCTCACCTCTGTTTTTAGGCCTTATATCTTGTTTGTTTGTTCAGACTTTGTCTCCCGCTGTTCTTTCGCGGGGATCTCTCTCCTTGGCGCGTCATCTCGCGGGATCTGCACAGGGACAGTCTCCGTCCTCCGACTTTACAAAACTCGGCTTAATTAGCTTTTTTTTGGCTTTTAGCCACGCTTTTATCCCTGCTAGTAGCCTTGGGGTTTTATCTTTTTACTTTTTTTATAGCATAAGGGGAGATGGGAAGGGTAAACTTCTAAACACAGTACATATTATTTATTTTTTAAGCTTTACTTAGCTGTATTACGTTGCAAAAAACCTTCTCGAGGCTTCTAGGGCATCTGTGGTAACTGTAGCCTTGGATCTGGTATAGAATCAGGTTGACCGCTGTCTGCTGTACATGACCTCCCAGCTCTCCTACCACCAGCTCATTTTCGGTCTGGTGTGTATTCCACTTCCGGTACCGCCCTCATGTCCGTCCTCGATAATTGAACAGATTTTATACATATGAGATAGTGAGGTTTCACATTTGTATAATAGGCTGCTATTATGTTATATGAAAACATCTTTCTTAACAGCCCAAATAATTTACGATGATAATTATTTGTTTGCTAGGGAACATATTTTTTTTAACTTAATAAGGCATTTCTTTTATCGTAATAAAGAATAGTTTATTACAAAACCATATTGACCCATAAGAAAATATTTGTAAATAATATGTCATATTACACTATAACACATCTCCTCACAGGGCCTAGAACATACAGCCAACCCCCAAAATCTGGTACCTATACTGATAAGTATTTATTTTAATAATATCCCACAGATGGTATAAAAAAAAGCTTTGACGATATAGAGGAAACAAATTATATAAACTGAATTACCCATAATTTACAACAAATTAATAAGCCCATTTTTATATAAATTATGAGCAGCATTGATTGGTTAAATAAATTAATATGCCACTCTGATTATAACTTAGACATTGTCCCTCTAAATAAATATACTAAATATGCCACTTTATTGATATGACACAGAATATGCCAGTAAGAATAAAAAATATATTATAATGTAAAGGTAAAGTAAGTTCCTCTGATTTAAAACAATAAATATCTCACACTAATGAAATTAAATTAATAAGGCTTTGCAAAGTAAAATTAAAATGTCTGCAATCTGGTTTTAAAAAATAGACAAGGCCCTCATATGTAATAAATATGACACACTGATAGTATCTGTTCATAATATAAGTTAAAATATAGAATGTGCCCTTCTGAATTATTATAATAATATGAATTAAATATATTTTAATTGAAAATAAAAAAATGTAACTGTGTTTTAAACTAATAAATATGATATTATGAACTTAATGTAGTACATGATAATGTGTAGTAAAAATGCCACTCATGTCAAAAATAATTAAATTGCTAATCTGATAATATACATTCAATCTAAGGTAAAAATATAAATTTCCAAAAAATTAATAAAATGACCCTCAATTTTAAAATAAGTATGGAACACATATGGGTTTAGAAATACATGAAGACCCGAGAAGGGGTCCTTGACCTCTATCCAGACTCTAAACCCAAAGAAAATATATTTTAGGAAATGTAGGCTCTATTGTATTATTTTATGGGCAAGATGACAGAAGAAGACAGTCATGATTGGCTGAAATGAGACTATAACCCAAATATTAATGCCATTCTGAATGATCAGGTAAAAAAAAATATTTTTCTATTAAAATAGTGTTCAAAAGAGTCAATATTAATGACTTAAGAACCATTAGCCTAAAGGTCAGAAACAACATGGCTGTTTGGGGCAAATAATAATCTTTAAATGTCCTCTTTGTTCTGTATATCATTTATGCATAGAATGGCTGGTCTTATACTTAGAGGTGTAATGAAAATTGTAAAGTAACATTGCTGACTTAAAGTGATTCATTAAAATTCAAACTGTCTACATAGATACATAAATTAAGAGGTTTAAAGGAAGATCTTCTTAGAATTAAATTATACCTTGGAAAAACATTTATGAGACAGATGTCAAAATCTGTATATATATAAATACCAATACAGACAAAGTATCCACCTTGTATTCTATTCCCTGCATATGTATATAATCATATATAAACACACCCATTTATATATTTAACATTAGCATTACCAAAGCAGACAGGTCTCCGCCCTCTATTCACTGACCTTTCATTGGTTCCTTGTTGACATTTACACCACTTCTATTCAGTTGATTCATATGAATAGACAGGTACTGACCATACATTCATTAGCATATTAACCCTCTGAGTGTCAACCATATTAAGTTAACATAGCTGGCTGTCTAGGCCTAAGGAGCCAACAACAGTAATTTAACATGATGCAATAATTCAAACTGATAAACTGCCCTACTGGAGAGAGGACCAGTATACTGGAGGATCTAGTAAGGAATTGGAGAATATCCCCATACCCTACCCTGATTTAATAAAAAAAATACATTAAAATACATATAACATTTGCAATCCCTTCTTTCCTTATGTCCACTCCCTGGAAATAAGGAAAGGAAAAGGTTTAAAAACATTTTATTTAAATATATGTATTTAAAGATTAGGGAAGCAGATGAGGATATTCTTTCATTCCCCACTAAAATCACCCCCTACTCCCTCCGAATTATGCCCTGCTACCATCCTCTCCCCACCCTTTAATATTCCCCTGCCAGTAAACCAACACATTTGTAAATCCCAGGGTGTGTGTTGGGGAAGGGGTAATCCATTGTGGTCTAGGAAGTTAGGGGTCCACCTGCAAATGTACACCCCCAGCAACAGTCTCTCTATTGTCCTTCCTGCTTAATGTAGTCCAACTGGACTCACTCTCCCAACATGCTCAGAAAAACCCTGATGGATGTTGGGAGAGTGATTGCTGATCAACTATATATATATAAATATACAATGTGCATACAGTATCTCACAAAAGTGAGTACACCCCTTACATTTTTGCAAATATTTAATTATATATTTTCATGTAAAAACACTAAAGAAATGAACCTCTGCTACAATGTAAAGTAGTAAGTGTACAGCCCGTATAACAGTGTAAATTTGCTGTCTCTTTAAAATAACTCAACACACAGCCATTAATGTCTAAACTGTTGGCAACAAAAGTGAGTACATCCATACATGGAAATGTCCAAATTGGGCCCAAAGTGTCAATGTTTTGTGTGGCCACCATCATTTTCCAGCACTGCCTTAACCCTCATGGCATGGAGTTCACCAGAGATTCACAGGTTGCCACTGGAGTCCTCTTCCACTCCTCGATGATGACATCACGGAGCTGGTGGATGTTAGAGACCTTGCACTCCCCCACCTCCCATTTGAGGATGCCCCACAGATGTTCAATAGGGTTTAGGTCTGGTGAAATGCTTGGCCAGTTCATCACCTTTACCTTCATTTTCTTTGGCATGGCAGTGGTCGTCTTGGACGTGTGTTTGGGGTTGTTATCATGTTGGAGTACTGCCCTGCTGCCCAGTCTTTAAAAGGGAGGGGATCATGCTCTGCTTCAGTATGTCACAGTACATGTTGGCATTCATGGTTCCCTCAATGAGCTGTAGCTTCCCAGTGTTGGCAGCACTCATGCAGGCCCAGACCAAACATATATACACATATGTCTATATGTGTATATATGTTTTCTACAATATGTTGTGTTGATTACCCCTATATGCATTTACCTGATGATGTCAGATGCTGTCTCCACTCTCTCTGCATCGCTGTTTACGTTCAAACTGAGGGTTTCATCTAATATCAGTGTTTTTGTGCTCTTTGCGCCTTATCCGTTCATCTGTCATTTAGGGATTATTTCAACTACCTTTCCTCAGTATAGATGTATACTTTTGGTGGTGGGAGTGTCATGGTCTTGGCCTGCATGAGTGCTGCCGGCACTGGGAAGCTACAGTTCATCGAGGGAACCATGAATGCCAACATGTACTGTGACATACCGAAGCAGAGCATGATCCCCTCCCTTCGGAGACTGGGCTGCAGGGCAGTACTCCAACATGATAACGACCCCAAAAACACCTCCAAGACGACCGCTGCCTTGCTAAAGAAGCTGAAGGTAAAGGTGATGGATTGGCCAAGCATATCACCAGACCTAAACCCTAGTGCTGGAAAATAATGGTGGCCATACATAATATTTACACTTTGGACCCAATTTGGACAATTCCACTTAGGGGTGTTGCCAATGGTTTACAGGCTGTACACTTACTACTTTACATTGTAGCAGAGCGTCATTTCTTCAGTGTTGTCACATGAAAAGATATAATAAAATATTTACAAAAATGTGAATTTTTTATGAGATATTTACTTGTATAGAAAGATGTATTTCTGGGCTTTCAGGTGTATTCGCTAAACTTTCTTTGATTGTGTAGGTTATACGTATTATTATTTTTTGGAATTCCCATTTTACATAAACCTACAATAACAAATACACTGATAGAAAGCTGAAGTTCTACTGAAAACAAAAACAATATTTAATTTGCATATGCAAATACAATTAAGCTGACAGAAACCTAGTCTAAACAGATGTCATTCAAAGTGTTGCAAATGCCTCCTGCCTCAGGCAGTAAAAGGGTTAATAGAGGCTTTGGGAGGAGCCTGTGGATAGGGCGGAGCCTGACTGTGCTGCTGCTTAAATGTCAGGAAGACGGCCTACAAGGTGTTGTATTCTGAATATTCTCAGAGGAACAACTCATTCTGCAGACTGGAGATTTTGGAAGCTGAACTCCATTTTCCTAGACCTGTAGAGACAACAAGACTACAAGCCCACCAGATATCTGACTTGTGACAGGTGAGATGAATGTTCCACCATCAGGTATTGAGTTGGGTAGATGGACACATATAATGTTATTTCATGGATGCTGATGTATTATCTACATAACATATCATGGACTATTCCTCTGTTAATGGTTATTTCTTGAGTAATTACAGTATAAATATCCATTATATTGAAGTCTATTTGATTCTGGTAATTTTAGTTTTATTTATTGATTACAGGAAAAGCATAATATCTTGTCTCAATCTTGTCTTACATTTGCAGTTAGTTAAATTACTATTCTGAAACATATTCTTGTAATTTCTTAGAAGATATTTGTGTTTTTATGTTAAAACATTCAATTTATTCTTATACTGGAACTATAACATCTGTCATTATCACCTTTCCATTTTTTATAGACAGTCAATGTTGAGAACTTAGGAACAATTCAAGTATAATATTGCTCTTCAACTTCTTGTTCACCCCACTTAGTTATGTATTGTCCATTTACTTGAAATATTTTTCAACTTTTTTCTAACTTTTAATAATTTTATGGTTAGTTCTGGCCCTTTATCTCTCGCTGGATATGGTCCATATTATTATAAGGGTTTAAGTGAAGAATGTTTCTTTTTGGCATTATTATCCATGCCATTTAAAAAATGTAAAACTATAATTTCCTCTTAAACTAATAAAGTGTTTGACACTAATGCAGTATCTGTAACCTTTAATATTAGGTCTTTAATTATATTTATTATACTCAATCTTTATTTAGACTCACTCAAAGAGCCTCAGATACTTCTTCTAAGTGTGCTATCTTAGCCTTAATTGGAATTCAATTACTATCAACAATGTCTAATGTTATATGTGTAATGTAATAGAATAAAATAATAATTGAGTAAAAGAAAATACTATTGGTCCATAAAGTCCATTCTTTTTAGATCTCATCATATCCTTGTAATATGTAGTAAGGCATTAAGAAGAAGGCAAAGTATATATGTATGTACACTTTTTTCCCCTTATGAGACATGGGGCGAGTGAGACTTGAAAACATATACATAATAGTTTGGTTAATACCAGACCCAGTTCCCTCAGTACCATGGGATGTATTCTATTTAGACTTGGCGCTTTATTATTGGATTTATTCCTGTGTTAAACAACTATTTGGTTAAGGTGTTGCATGGTCCTAACTATGTGTACCTTTCTTCTCTATACAAAAGAAATTCATTTATTACGCTTATCTGCCTTTTCCTTGTCATTGTAATTTAATATGATTTACTTATGTTCTATGCATTTTTTGTCAGAAATATTAATATTAGGATTTCTATTTGCAGACAGTAGAAAGCTTAAGACCCTGCAGTCCAAGATGTATCAAACTTCTAGAGATAATATCATAGATAAGTACAAGATCATTGGGGAACTGGGTCATGGAAGCTTTGGCCAAGTCTTAAAGGCAGAAGATATGGAATCAGGTATGGAGACAGATTGTGTGATAATGGTAACACGTTGTATCTTGATTGTGAACAATTTTACCCCTATGTACATACATTGTTCATATGGCACTGTCTTCATATAATACTCACAAGATGTTCTCTTTTATTCCAGGTATATGTGTTGCTCTGAAACTCTTGAAGAAAGATGCAACCAGGCGTGAAACCTTCTTCCAGGAGTTTAGCATTTCTATAAACCTTTCAGATTATGAAGGCATAATCATGACATACAATAGTTGTATAGAGACACCGGACCACTATATCTTTACACAGGAGTTGGCATCAGCTGGGACACTTGACTCTATCATTGAGACCGAGGTAAGAAAAGCAGAGAACCAACTTTACCAGATATTATTCTCAGTCCCACTACTACGTTGAGATTATCTGCTAAATTATGATGTCCATTACTGTTAGTCAAACCACCAACACTTTCATCAAAGGACCATTCTACATCTCATCTGTCATTTACTGTTATTATTTATATTATTGGTTTATCTCAGAAAGTTTGCAATTTTTTTGGAAGAAAAATAATGTTTTCACAGATAAGAGAATAATGCTCTAGGTGTTATTATAATGCATATGTAATCTAGAATAATAGATAAGGAACATATAATTATCCATTTTTCTTCGTCTTCTGTTGACCTGGGTTTTTATTTAATTTCTAGGTTGGGATTCCAGAAGAGATGGTGAAACGTTGTGCTGTGCAGCTCATTGGGGCCCTGGAATATATGCACAGCAGAGGACTAGTGCACAGAGACCTGAAGCCAGACAATGTCCTGCTGATGGACAAGGAGTGTCACCAAATCAAACTGAGTGACTTTGGACTTACCCAGCATGTGGGTACCCCAGTCTCACCTATGTCACACATAATTCCATACATGGCACCGGAACTTTGTTCCATCTTACCAAAGCACTTCTTACTACTAGATTACAGTGTTGATTTTTGGGCATTTGGAATACTCATCTATGTAACACTAACTGGATATTTCCCCTGGTTGGAAGCTGTGGAAAATAACAAAACATTCCAGGAGTTTCTTGACTGGCAACTTAATGGAGATCATGTTTCTCCACCTAGTTGCTGGAACAGATTCACCAGTGAGGCTCAGACCATGTTCCACAAACTACTCCACCACGATCCTTCCATCAGGAGTCCAGTTGGTATTGTCTTAGACTATCTCAATTTCCCTTGGAATACTAAAGACATCCTGAATCAGGTTGTCTGTATTGAGAGCCATATTGTACTGGAGGAACAAGAGGATGAGGAAATCATAATCATCACAGATAACGAGGAGTTTAATTGTGAAGTGATTGTGGATGAGGAAATAGGGACCATGGAATGTATTTTTGTTAATGTTACAGAAGATGATTTTAAGCAATTCTTTCTGCTTCAAATAGGAAATAATTCCTTGGATGTCGGGGCTGAGGTAGAAATAATGTGAACACCATATTCTCAACACTAAGTTTGATAATTTGGAGACAGTCTTGTGGTCCAGGTTCTCAAGTGTGAGGTAGATGACTGGAAGCTGGGAAGACAATCCGGATATAAGTAAGTAAATATTGTCCAGTAAATTAGGCCAATTTTATTATTTTGTATTATCCACTAACCATTATTTGCCTTGTCTTTTGAGTATATCATGCTAGGAAGAGCCTGATGTTCATAGAAGGATGGATGCATGGACTGGACAGCTTAATCTATTTACCATCGGAGCAGAAAGATAAGTAGAAGACCAAGTAATTAGTTATTTCTTATTGTAAAATAAAGTTCAAGTTGCAGGTCTTTCAGACAATTTGCTTATAGAGCAATTTGCTTATATGGAAATATTTTTTGTGGTCAGATACTATTGTACAGTACATTGATTTCCTTTATCCTGGAACCTGAGTCAGTGTGAATTTAGGTACATTTTCTTATTCTATTTTTGTATTTAGTGAAAGGATTTAAAAGACCTGGTAACATTACTGAAAAGGTAAGACTGCCACATTTTAATAAAATGTTAATTTCCTTTTTTCATATCATTCCTTTCGTCTCCAGAAGAAGTCGGCTCTTCTTGTGTAGATGTTGGAGAAGGAAGCTTCCTCTCCCCGGCCCCTCCTATCTGCTGCCCCATGTCAGAAAACAACATGAAGCAGTTAATAGGGGGGTTGGGGGGTAGGATATGTCAAGTTGTTGTAGCAGTGATCTGGAAGGTAGGTAATTATTTTATTAATCCTAATGTTTACTGACTTCCCCATTATCTCTTTTTTATCATTCTCTTAAATTAATTTCTCCATTATTCCCTCTTTATATATGTATCTCTTATTGGCAGCATATTTTTACATATTAAATAGGAAAACGTGCATAAGGCTCATGAGAGGGACATTTACATCTCTGCAGAAGCAGGGTTTGCACTTTGTATTACGACTATCTGCCTCTAAAAAAATGTCCATTCAAGGAGGGTGGTGTTGTATTAACAATGTAATTCACTTTCCAATTTTTCTTGTAAAATGTATACTGCTTTAATACAATTGAAATTAAATCACCAAGTAATTCCAGATTACAATAATTGTGTGGCCCATATCATTCGGTCCATGTTGTCTCATGGTATCTATAGTTGGTACTTTGTCTCTCATGTGATGTATACTATCATTTGTGTATTATTGAGTATAACCTGCATCCTGGTGACAGACACACATATACACACATATACACACATATACTGTGTCTTTGTCAAGTTCATTTTTCCTGTTTTATGTAGAAATATGTAAGATAAAGTTCCACAACTGGTGTCCACCAAACAAGTCATTATCACGTTGATTAAATTAATTATCATTCAGTTATGGGTCTCCATCCAGTCTATTCTTTTGGGAGGAATCTTACTCTGTCGGTTTCAGTTAATAAACAAACTGATTAGAACTCATTGTCATGAGATAAGAGGAGGAGATGTCTCTGAATGTTGCTGAATTGGAGAGTGTTGGGTATATACCTTAAAGGAACACTGAGGTGTCAATTCTGGTATGCTTTATGGATAACCAGTCTGGAAGATGTGTGAAATGCTTTGAAACCTCTATTATCTGTTGGATTTATTTGGCTAAAAAGGAAATCTAAATAATAATCAGTAATGCATTTACAATGTTATTTAAGCCAAATGTTTTATATTTATCTAAATATAATATATGTAGCAGGATAGTATCTGAGATATTTAAGGATGACCCATCTGACATATGTATGGATGAATTCTATAACATGACCAGTGTTTAAAGACCCTGCAGCCGGATAATTCATAGAATCTAGGAAATCATGATATTCACAATAATGAAGAAAGCACATTTTCTAAAAAACTTGCAATATGTGTTTAATAATATGGACAAGTTTAGTAAATAGAAAATGTATAAATATATTAATATTTATATATTATATTTCTATAGGTATTATTAGAATTTTATGTTAAATGTTTTCACTTTTTAATAAATTCACAACTGCCATGTGTTTATCTAAATCACTGGCGCTGAATAATATTCACTGGAATTTTAGCATATTATCATAAACTAAAATTACCCATTTATACTAGTACATCAATAGATTATACAGCTACCAATTGGTTTAAGATATTTCTATTTTAATTAACTTTTCCAGCAAAAATCGATAGTTCTTTTGTGAGTAAAGCAACCGATGATCCAGATCTTTTGAACATTTCCGTTTTCTGAATAAATACTTTATATATTTTGCTTATTTAAAATGTATCAATTATTTTTTATTTTTTATTGAATGCAACTACTGTTGAAATCTGTAATAATTCTAAATTGTTTTTGAAAATCTATTCCAAAATCTATCTATAATTCTGTTGGTTTCCAACCATTCACTTGTTATTGCATTCACTCTTATTTACAAAGTTTTATTGTAAATTTTAATTCTTTTTTTTTAAATAGTTTATTCAGTTTTTTGGTAGAATACCAATATTTAAAACAATACCATACATTACAAAACACAACCACAGCATAAATTAAATTACATAACTTCTCCTTGTTTTACTAGATCGCCATCTTAACTCAAGAATTAACAATTTAATAGTTCCCGATTATTACATCTCTTTTTCATCGAGCATTATATTATAAATTGTATCACAGAGCCATTTTTTACAACATCAATATAAATATCTCCTGAGTTACCATTCGTACATGGATTACAATATTTTAATTAATCTCTTAATTTAACCCTAGCCTAATTCTAGGCCAGGCATCGGCGAGGTGGAAGGCAAGACAAATCTCTTGGTTTTCATTATGGAGGAAACAGTTTTTCTAATACAGAGTTTTTAATCTTTATACATTTCGGACCTATACTTTTCCCAAATTTTCCACCTTCATTTCTTTTTTATTATAATACCCAAGTCACTGATTTCTGTTTCCATTAAGTATTTTTTTTCCAATCTATTAGTTATTTTAATCCAGGTTGGAACACTATTTTGTTTCCAATTACTTCCTATCAGGGCTTTGGCTATTATAAGTGTTTGAAACAAAAACATTCTAACATTACCATTTAATTTATCAGGAAACATATGTAGTAGGGAGATCTCAGGGGTCAAATTTATTTTTTCTTTAGTGATCTCAGTTAACTTGGAAGAAAGTATTCTCCAAAAATGTTGGATTAAAGAGCATCCCCACCATATATGTATGAACAACCCTTCCTCACCACAATTCCTCCAACAAAGATTGGTATTTTGTACTTTATCAACTTGGTATAGTGTTGAAGGGACAAAATGCCACCTATTGATAATTTTACAGTGTTGCTCTCTTTGAGACACATTTTTTATTACTGACTCTGTGACCTTCCCATTTTAGCAAATTATTAGTTTTTACTTCCTCAAAATTCTTTCTCATTATATTAAACATTTTTTATGTTAAATGTCGATAGTCTCTCGTTCTTATCAATTTTTCACATGAGCTTTCTTCCCTCTTTCTAAAAAAATTCAACACCTAAGCTTTTCAAGTTTGAACATAATGCTCTATAATGATCCAATTTGCCGTTATACAAGGGAGTTTAATTTTTTATCTCTTCAAAGGTTCCAGTTCTATTGTTGACTAATAGGTCTCCTGTTTTAAGTTTCTCTTATCTATTAGATTTTATCTCCCCATTTAATATAAACTTAGATTACAGAATTTCTAATGGGAGAATTAAACCCAGAAACTATATGAATCTATATTTTTTATTCAACTTTTTACATAATTTTATATTGCTTTTTATCAGTGTACCTTCTGAAAAGATCATTACAGTTGTAGGATTTTCTTGATAAAGAATTTTCCCAAGTTCTCCTAAACCTGCACAATCATTTTCTATCTGAACCCATCCATTTTCAGCACTATCTTGACTCCATTCAATAATATGTGATATCGAAATTGCCTCTTGAAATTTTGAGATTGACGGGTATGCCATCCCCTCCTATTGAATCTCTGCTCAAAGATAGGTCTCCTTATTCTTAAGTTCTTCCCACTATGGACAAAACAGTCTATTTTTTTCTGAAGTTTATTTATTAAGTGATGCTGTAAACGAAAAGCGATGGATTTCAAAAAGTAGCCGATTTCTGGTAGTAAAATCATCTTAGTTGATATTATCTTTCCTGCCCACAAGATATTTAATCCAGACCTATTCTTAATTAATTGTTCTATTTCTTTGCTTATCTTGTTATAATTTATATTGATTATCTTTTGTATATCCTTGTGTAATCTAATTCCAAGATGTTTAATTTCTTGTTGCCATTTTAGATTTTAGTTACTCTTTAATAAATCCAAGTCTTCCTCCCTTAGATTCAGCCATAAAGCCTCTGTTTTTTGTAGGTTCAATTTATAATTAGCTACTTGACTATACTCCTTTTCACAAGAAAAGAGCTTCCCTATGGACTGCAGAGGATGACAGATAGTATTCATGATGTTGTTGGCAAAAGCCATCAATTTATACTATTTAGTACCAATCTTAATTTGTCTAAATGTCATATCATTTTTTATGAGAACCAAAAGTGGCTCCAATGTTAATGCGAAAATCATGGGTGACAGGGGACACCCCTGTCTAGTCCCATTGGAAATCCGGAACTTCTCTGATGTAAAAACCATACCTCTGACAGTGGCAGCTGGAGATGCATACAGAGCACCTATTGCACATATTCCAAACCTTCCCAAGCCAAATTTGGTCAATACTTGGTGCATGAATCCCCAAACGACCATGTCAAAGGCTTTCTCTGCATCAAATGAGAGGAAGACCACTGGTATCCGTTTCTCTCCAACATAAGATATAATATTTATCCTTGTCTATTTGGAACAAATCCATGTTGTTCTCTTAATACTAACCCCCCTAAAAGAGTTTTCAACCTATTAGCCAACATTTTTTAATACATTTTTATATCTACATTGATCAGGCTAATAGGTTTACAATTTCTACACACTGGATATTTAAGTTTCTCCTTTGGAATTGGCACTATATTAACCTCTACCATTTCTTTAGGTGCTACGCCTTTTGTTTTAATTTGATTACATGTTTCTTTTAAAGGTACTATCAATTGTTTCATACATATTTTATAATAATGTGCTCTAAACCCATCTGGTCCTGGCAATGTATTTAATTTTAAATTTTAAATAACTTCCTCGATTCTTTTTTCCCTAATTTCTCTGTGTTATGGGACCGATTTCTGTTCTATTTATTCTATTTAAAATACTCTCTGAGATGAGGATATAATCTAACCTAAAAAAGGTGTTGTGCCTATGTGAAAAAAAAGTAAAATATCTCTCATTTAAGTGAAAGACTCTCCATGAGTCAAAAATATTTTGCTTAAACAGTATATTCTGAGAAAGTTTAGAATTTCTATTCCCTTTCAAATCAGGGCTAGATGATAGTTCTGCTTTTCTATCCAATTCCCAGTCTAGGCACAGATTAAAATCTCTGCAAATTACCAAATTTATATCACTATATTTTTTAATTAGTTTGCAGACTCTGTTTAGGAATCTAATCTGATTTGTATCGGGTACATATAAGTTTACCACTGTAATTTTTTCATTTTCTATCCAACCTTTCCATATAATATAACAAGCATTTGGATCCTTCAAGACAACATCATCTACAACATTCAACTTACTATTAAACAACTTTGAGAACCCTGTGCTTTTTTTTGTAAGTTGAATTTACTGCCTCCTTAAATCCTTTTATCTTAAAGTATGGAGTTTTATCAGTTTGGAAATGGGTTTCTTGAATGCAGATTATATCAAAATGGTCACCTCCATAATTTCTATTTAATATATGTTGTTTAAAAGGAACATTTAGTCTGTGCACATTTTGAGTACAAATCCTTAATTTTCCCATATTTGATTATATAAGATCTCTAATAACTTTATCGATTCTGTTCCTAATAATCCACTCATGTTTTCTCCTAAGATTCTGTCTTTTTTGCCCCCCACCTCACCAATCCTTTTCCTATTTCCATACATTCTCACCTCATTCATCCAACTTAAAATGGATGCTTCATCACCTCCACCTTCTTTTAAACCCTCTCCCACCCTAAGGGTTTACTCTCTGGTTTTGGTAAAGATGAACTTCATTAAGTTCAAACTTTTAGGACCCAATAGGCAGGTTCCCCTCAGCAGACAGCATTTAAGACTACTCTTTTCTGGACTGGAGAGAGAATTAGCTACTTCTGTTAAAATGTAAATTTCTTCAAATTTTATTACTTCTATTCTTACTTTCCTTTTATACATTATCATGCTTTTCCATATCCTCAACAAAGGCTACTCAATAGCAGACTCAATTTTGTTAAAACTTATGTTACTAATTATTTCACATGTATCTGTTATTTTTTTTTTCACCTCATTCATACAACTTAAAATGGATGCTTCATCACCTCCACCTTCTTTGAAACCCTCTCCCACCCTAAGGGATTCCTCTCTGGTTTTGGTAAAGGTGAACTTCATTAAGTTCAAACTTTTAGGACCCAATAGGCAGGTTCCCCTCAGCAGACAGCATTTAAGACTACTCTTTTCTGGACTGGAGAGAGATTTAGCTACTTCTGTTAAAATGTAAATTTCTTCAAATTTTATTTCTTCTATTCTTACTTTCCTTTTATACATTATCATGCTTTTCCATATCCTCAACAAAGGCTACTCAATAGCAGACTCAATTTTGTTTAAACTTATGTTACTAATTATTTCACGTGTATCTGTTATTTTTTTTTCCACTTTTTTTTTTGCAATATTTATTTCTTAATCTATACAATTTTTAAACAAGTGACTATTCAGTGCTTTCATTTTTGTAAACTCCTCTTACACTCTTTTACCTTACTCTCTTATTTTATATTTTATTATATGCGTGTCTAATGTTCCATTACTTTTATTTATTTTTACCCAAAACAATCATGTGATATTTTACTCTACCTTTTATATAATCGTATATCGATTATGTGATTCTTCTTTCTTTTAAAGTGAACTAGTTCACTTTTTCTTTTTTCTTTTACTTTCTTCACCTCCTAGTGAAGTATTACAAAACATTTATTTTATTTTCTATTTCTGGTGATCTTAAACAATATTTAAATCTGCTATACCCTTTCATTTGTTGACTAGCGCTTCAAGGATTTTATTTCTTATACCCTTTATTTATAGATTTTACATAAAAGAAATTATTCCCCCCCAGACAAAAATGTATCCTTTTTATTACCCCGTCTTGTGATGCTTTAATTAATTTTTTTGGAAGGGATTTGGCCTCTGGTTTATTACATTGTATTTTTTTTTATATTTTATTTAAAGTTTAAATATACAAAACATCACAATAAATCACATAAAAGGTATACATTACAACATTCATTTCATCCATTCGCCCTGGGTGTCAGAAGCGATAATAAATAGAGCAAATTTGTTGAGCTACATAAGATAGCCCACAATCCAATAATAAAGGCAGGATTAGGTGTAAACAAACTTTCCATGTAGACAGATGAACAATATTACATGTTAATCAAGCTTTATTTTTTTCTCTGTGTATCTGTCCCATAATTCCCTTTTAGATGAAGGACACCCTTTTTTTTACTTTATTGTACTCTCTGAATCATGGGATTCAAAATCTCTGTTTCTAATTATGCATCTTAAAATTTCTCGAAGTGAGGAAGTGAGCGAGTTAATTCTGATTTCCAGCATTTTGTCATTTTTGCTTTAATAACTAGCAGGATGTGAGAAATTAACAGATAGCACTTGTAAGGAACTTCTAAACCACTTACTACATGAAGTGTGCCGTTCCTTCTCCCAACCTATCATCCTTATGGTTTTATCAATTTTTTCACATGATATTAATATCTTTTGGCAATTAGTTACTCTGTGCATAGTATTATCACTATACAACAAGGATTCAAAATGTGTTATTGGTGTCATCCCTTTTTTACCATAGCCTTTTTGCTTTAAAGAGGCTTGTATTGAGATGATTTTCTCAAGCTTATATTTTTGTTGTAAACTGATCCAGCTGCGCAGTACGCCCCCTGAATTTAGGTTGTTTATATAGTTTATTCCCTGTCTCTTCCACCTTTGTAGTCCATCTGAATTTTGAGAGGTTCAAAGAATATCAATTGGGGCACCTAATGAAGGGCACTCAGATAATTTTAATTTACCACTTGTTTTGTCCAAAATTTTAATAATGATTTCACACCTCTAGTAAGAAGTTTTATTCTATTTTGATCTATTTCAGGGAGCCATAGTATTGAGTTCATCATTGTAATTTATGGCAAGTTGTATTCCAAAATCCTCCATAATGGATTAATATGTGGAGTACTCCATGTCATGATTTGGGAGAGAGCAATAGGAATATATATATATATATATATATATATATATATATATATATATATATATATATATATATATCTTTTATGGAGGATGCTCCTAAGCCTCCTGCTAGTGATGTTCTTTTAGTGATGTCTAGTGAAATTCTAGCTAACTTTTTTCCTTTGTCTTATCTCCCTCCCCTGTGCCTCTTTCCCCCACTCCTTCCCCTGTGTCTGTTCCCCCATCTCCCTCCCCTGTGTCTCTTCCCCCCTACCCTGTGTCTGTTCCCCCTCTCATTCCCCTGTGTCTCTTCTCCCCCTCTGCCTCCCCTGTGTCCCTTCTCCCTCCATGTGTCTCTTCCCCCCTTCTCCCGCCCCTGTGTCTGTTTCCCCCTTCTCCATCCATGTGCCTCTTTCCCTCCTCTCCTTCCCCTTTTTCTCTTTCCCCCTCTCCTTTCCCTGTTTCTTTCCCCCCTCTAACTTCCACGTGTCTCTCCCCCATCCCCCCACTATGTTTGTTCCCCCCTCTGCCTCCCCTTTGTCCCTTCTCCCTCCAGGTGTCTCTTCCTCCCTCTCCCTCCCCTGTGTCTCTCCCTCCCCTGTGTCTCTTTCCGCCCCTCTCCCACCCCTGTGTCTCTTTCCGCCCTTCTCCCTTCCCTTTGTCTGTTTTCCCCCTCTCCCTCCCCATGCCTCTTTTCCTCCTCTCCTTCCCCTATGTCTCTTTCCCCCTCTCACTCTCCTGTGTCTTTCTCCCCTCTCTATCCCATGTGTCTATTTCCCCCCTCTCCCTCCCTGAGTCTCCTTTCCCCCTCTCTCTCTCCTTTTCCCCCTCTCCCCCTCCCTCCCCTGTGTCTCCTTCCCCCCTCTCCCTCCGTGCAATGCACATGCATCATAATTGCAAGTGTTACCAACAAACTTGCAATAATGACAACTATATATATACTAGCGAACTGCCCTTAAAAAAATGACGGCAATGAAATTGTAAGGTAGCTAATGCTGTTTGGTGTATAATAATGAAATATATAATACACTAGCGACTTGCCCGTCAAAAATGACGGCAATAAAAACTGAAGCCTGGCAATGCTGTTTGCCACACAATGTAAGCCTCTCCCCCTTTACTTTACTGGCCTTGTGATGAGCGCCTTTGGCGCTCATCACAGGCCTTGCAATGAGCCCCTGTGGAGCTCATTGCGAGTCTCTCCCTCTGTCTACTTCCTCCCTTGTGTCTTATTTCCCCTCTCCTCTCCCTCCCTTGTGTCTCCTTCCACCTCGTCTACCTCCTTTGTATCTCCTGCCCCCCTGTGTTTTTACCTCCCTCCCCCTCCCGTGTCTCTAAACCCCACCCCTGTGTCTCTTTCCCCCTTCTCCCTCCCATGCATCTCTCCCCCCCCTGTGTCTCCCCCAACCCTCCCCTGTGTCTGTTCCCCCCTGGCCTGTGTCTCTTTCCCCCTCCCCCTGTGTCTGTTCCGGCCTTCCTCGTGTCTCCATTTCCGTGTCTCTTCCTCCCTCACCCTCTGTATCTCTCCCCCCTGTGTCTCTTCCCCCCTCTCCCTCTGTGCCTCTTCCCCCCCTCTCCCTCTGTGCCTGTTCCCCCCTGGCCTGTGTCTCTTTCCCCCTTCCCCCTGTGTCTGTTCCCCTCTCCCCCCCCCATTTCCCTCCCATGTGTATCTTCCCCCTGTTCTCCCTCCCGTGTGTCTTTTCCCCCTCCTCTACCTCCCCTGTGTCTCTTTCCCACCTATCCCTCTGTGTCTCTCCCCCCTGCCTCTGTGTCTCTTCCCCACTCTCCCTCTGTGCCTCTTCCCCACTCTCCCTCTGTGCCGTGCCTCTCCCCCCCCTCTTCCCCACTCTCCCTCTGTGCCTCTCCCTCCCCTCTTCCCCACTCTCCCTCTGTGCCTCTACCCCCCCCTCTTCCCCACTCTTCCCCACTCTTTCATCTGCTCTCGTCTCTGGCCGCGCTGCGCGCAAGCGCGGCTTGTGCCGCGCTCTGCGCATGCGCGGCTCGCGCCGCGCTCTGCGCAATGCGCTCTGCACATGCGCGGCTCGCGCTCTGCGCATGCGCGGCTCGCGCCGCGCTCTGCGCATGCGCGGCTTGCGCCGCGCTCTGCGCAATGCGCAGCAGTTTATCATTGTCAAACTGCGATTCGTCTGAAGCGTGACGACGAATCGCAGTTAGACAATTATAATATGTGATTAATAAATGAATATACTTTACCTATTTTGAAGCATTGTGTTGAGGAGCTGGCAATGTGTTTTGATGTTGCTGCAGCATTAGTGGTGTTGAGCTGCTGTGTAAGTGTGCTGAATGTGTGCAGTGTAATACTGTGCGTGCTCAAGACAAAACCGTTAGCATAGTCGTGTACTTCCGCATTGTCGTAAAATGGCGGGTAATGTGTGGTATGCGTCTTTGCGGAATATCCGTAGGTCTTTTGTGGTGTTGTGCGAGTTTGTTGTGGTGTTTTGCGTGTTTAGAGTGCTGTAGTCTCGTTTTCGTTTTGTTCGGCAGACATTTTTACTCTCGCTTAGCAAATTTTTTAGTGTCTAAACTCTTTTATTTTAAATTAAATGAAGGTGTAAGTTGCCTTTTTGAGGTCCTGGATGCTCCCTTCTTGCTGTAGGTAAGCTTTTTATGTGTGTGTTGTGTGTATTTATTATGTTTTAAATTTTTTATGTTCGCGGGTTGCGACCGATTTTTGCGAGGTCGTAATGTGTGCTAACGTGTCTCGTATGTTGTTTGCATTTGTAGCCTCGTTTTCTTTTTGTTTGGCGGCCATTTTTTCTCTCGCTTAGCGAATTTTTTAGTGTCTAAACTCTTTAATTTTGAGTTAAATGAAGGTGTAAGTTGTTTTTTTGAGGTCCTGGATGCTCCCTTTTGCTGTAGGTAAGCGTTTTATGTATATGCTGTTTGTATTATTTGTGTTTTGAATTTTGTAATGTTCGCGAGTTGCGTCCGATTGTTGCGAGGTCGTAATGCGTGGTAACGTGTCCTGTATGTTTGCGTTGTGAGGTAAAGTTTGTGAGGGTCGTAGTTGGTGTGTCGTGTTGTTTGCGTGGTTGTTTGCGTTTGAACGTAAATTTTGCGAGGATCGCAGTTGCTGGCAAGGAGCGCCTTCGGCGCTCCATGCCAGCAACTAAGGCCTTTGCCCACAGCCCTCGCTACAACCTACTCAGTGATGTACTTGCATTTTAATTCTGCAATGCTGTTTTATTTTAGCTCAAGCTTTTTAAGTAAATGTAGCCATGAAATCAGGAAATTTAATGTAAGAGTTAAGTAATTTGATTGAAAATTTTAAAAAAAGTTCTAAATAGAATTACACTAAAATATGCCAATGGTCTACAAACGAAATTGTTTAGAGTAAATATGTCTACTCCTTCTGAAACAATATGTTTAATCTGTACTGTTAAGTATCATGTACTTACTAAATTAATTCATGTCCTTGAATATACTACTAGATAAATGTGAAGCTTTATAAATGAAGGTTATTGAGTTTTATGGAGAGGATTATCTGAAAAGCTAACTCACAGAAAATAAAGTCAGAAGGGCAAAGGTTTGTAATATCTAAAAGATCTAGGTAAGCAAATAATGTGATGTTTTACTTTTAGCCATTATATTCAAGCTTCCTTTGTTTTGTTAGTCACATACTTACTCACCTGGAAGGGATTTTGGATCTACATAAGGTACATAATTCTATCAAAAGACTGCTACTTTTTTTTATTTTTTTATTTTACTTTTATTAGTTTTTCAAGTAACAAAATTACACAAAACAAACAGACAAGACTATGCCTGATAATTAAACATAAATATAACAAATTATTATATAATAACAAAAAAAAGACAAAATAGAAACAAAACAAAGAAAGAAAAAACAGATATAGCCTCATTCACACCACATTCATAACCTGTGATAATACCCAGATAAGGATCAAAAGACTCTCATAAACACGCAATATCTCCTTTAACACAATTTTATTTTTATTCATTCTTTTTTATTGTTGAAGACACAGTAACAATATCACATTGCATTTAGTAAAAGGATAAAGAACAGAACAACAAGACAGTTACATCTTACAGTTACACGATTCCCCAACATCTTAACCAAGATACTGTCTGCAGGAAAAAACAGGGAAGGGAAAAGGGTAGTGTTCACCTGGTGTACTCCTCCAAACCCACATTGGCTGGGATTCATAGGTATAAGTGGTCATCCGTGCTCCCCCCGACCGCCATCCCCGAGTGCTAGTGCTAGTTGAGGATATAGTTGTATAACACAGTCAAGCCTGATGAAATACTCAGAAACGTGCGTCGGGTTGCACGTACTACGCCGCGACGTTGTGCTATGACGTCACACGCAGACGCATAGACCACGCGCGGGTAGCTTAGGAGCTGTGCCATGTATATAGACCAACCATCTATAGCGAAACAAGCGATCAACATTATTCCCACTTACTCTAAATTTACTATTTATATTTAATCAAGAAATAAGTGTGGAATTAGTTAGATCACAACCTAGCTCCTTAGTTCGTGTAGTGGAACTGAATACCTTATCAATATAATAATATTGGACTTCCCCCTATAACGTTTTGACTGTGTTATACAATTATATCCTCAACTAGCACTAGCACTTTATTTATATTGTACCCAATATTTCAATGATATTTATTCCTATAGATATTGGCACTAGGCACCTTAAAACAAGCAATAAATAAGCTATATACACGTTATGAAGGTGCAATATCCATAAGTGCAATCACTATTATTACTATCATCAGCACAAGTCACTTTGAACGTGTGGAGTACATATCAGTGCAAACATATAGGTCTCATGCTTTGGACCTATGTTTCTGCTACTTATTAGTATTTCACCAATTATCATTTAGCACTTTGTTGTCACATATCACTTTATTTAGGAGGATATAGTGTTCCTTTCTACAGCCTATTAATTCTACCTATTATATTAGGAAGTCCTAAATAACAATTTCAGAATTCACTACTCATTTGTTCTCGTCAGTATTTCAGGATTTTAATAATATATTTTAATATCAATTAATAAACGTTAAGTTTTAACTTTTTTGCTGTTCTATATTGTTATTAGGGCAGAGGGTGTGCACTTCAATACTAAAGGATACTTTTTCTTTCCTTTCTCTCATATTATTATTAAGTTATTTATATCCTTAAGGAGCACCCCTTATTAATATCCCAGATTTTTCTTATACCTAGAGCCACCTATCTTTCCTCTTTTGTATTCTCCACAAATACCCAGATTGGCTGGTGCTCCACGCAGTGGGATTGGGGGAGGAATGCTAGTTGGGCTGATGTATAGTAAGCTTTTAGGTCCGGGCACGCTATGCCCCCGGTGTTATAATTGCTATATAGCAGCTTCTTTGAAATTCTAGGTTTTTTGTTGCCCCATATGAATCTTGTTAGATGCCTTTGAAATTTGTCTAAGTCTTTTCGTTTTATGGGAATAGGGAGGGTCCTAAACAAGTACAACAGCCTTGGTAATATGTTTAATTTGATGGAATTTATGCGTCCCATCCAGGAGATCGGGAATTTACTCCAATTTTTTGTGTCTGCACATAGGGTTTTGAATATAGGTGGATAGTTGGCCTCATACAGCCCAGACGGGTCTGGGGTCAGTTTTATTCCCAGATAGTTGATTTGGTCTGAGGACCATGTAAAGTTATATTTTGTTTTTAGTCTGGTTAAGGTTTGTTCCGGAATGTTGGAGCCCATAGTCTCAGTTTTATTATAATTAACTTTTAATCCCGAAATCATTCCGAATTGGTCCAGGGTCTCCAGCAGGGGGGGTATAGAGGTTTCCGGCTCGGTCACAGTGCATAGAATGTCATCTGCATACATGCAGCATTTGAATTGGTGGGACCCAGCCCAAACCCCCTTGATACCCCCATCCGCCCTGATTCTCTGTGCGAGAGGTTCTATCGCCAAAGCGAATAGTAATGGTGACAAGGGGCACCCCTGTCTCGTCCCTCTTTCTATGTCGATGTAATTTATGTTTTCCCCTTCTAGTTTCAGGAATGCTTTGGGTTTATTGTATAGGGTGTTAAAGACGTTGAGAAAATTTCCCCTGATCCCCATTTTGTGTAGCACTTCTTTCAGATAGCCCCACTCTAGGGAATCAAAGGCTTTCTCTAGGTCAAAAGCGATGGTGCAGAGTGATTTGTTGTTTGCCTTGGCTATATGCATAACATTCATTATCCTTCTGATGTTGTCCCCCGCCTGTCTGTACGGCACGAAACCAACTTGATCTTTGTGTACCAATTTTGGGAGGAATTTTGAGATTCTGCAGGCCATAATTTTTGCTAGTATCTTAAGGTCGCCGTTTAATAGGGAGATGGGTCGATAGTTCTTGGCTTCTATGGGATCGCGGCCTGGCTTGGGGAAGAAAATAAGGCTTGCTTGTGTGAATTCGTGAGCTATCTGTTCCCCTTTGAGTATGGCGTTGAATAATTTGGCTAGGTATGGTGACAGGTGATCAGTGAATGTCTTGTAATAAATATTTGGGTACCCATCTGGTCCTGGCGCCTTTCCTAGTTTCATTCCTTCAATTGTTTCTCTGACTTCATTTAGTGTAATTTCTGTATTAAGGGCTTCTAGATCTGTGGTTGATATTTCTGGTAAATCTAGGCCACTTAGATAGTTTTGGATCTGGTGTGTTGTAGAGGTTTTCTCTGATGTGTAGATTTTCTGGTAAAAGTTTTTAAAGGTTTCTTGTATTTTGGATTGGCTTTGGGTTATATGGCCATCTGCTGTTTTTATTTGGAATATTTGATTGTTGTGCTGTTTTGTTTTCAGTTTCCTGGCGAGCATTGGGGAGCATTTGTATGCCTGCTTCAGGAATGTGTGTTGGGATCTGCGCATTATTCTTTCTGTTTTAATTGTTAGAATGTTATCTAATTCTTGTCTTGTTTTTACTATTTCCGCTGTCCTTGTAGGGGTCAGCTTCATTTGGTTTAAGGTCTCTAGTTTGTGTAATTTTTTAGTTAAGTCTGCCTCTTTTTGATTAAGTGTCTTTTTGTAAGTGGTGGCTATCCTTATAATGGATCCTCGCATATAGGCCATATGGGCTAGCCAGAGACATCCTATTCCTGTCTCTGGTTTTTCATTTTGTTCAAAGTATCGTGTCAGTTCTGATTGTATTTGCATTTTTGTTTCTGGTATGGCAATAAGGGACTCATTTAGTCTCCAGTTAAATTTGGATTTTAACCCCGTGTTCAGGTTCAAAGTGATGGCCACCGCAGAGTGATCGGACCATGGACAGGGGATTATTTGTGCGTTGCTAGAGTGGTCAAACAACCCAGAGTCCAGAAATATCATATCTATTCGGGAGTACGTTTGATGTGTGGGGAGAAGAAGGTGTATTCCCTTTCCAGGGGGTGATGTCCCCTCCATGCATCTATTATGTTATTATTTTGCATTAGCATTTGAATCTTTTGTAGTTGCTTACTAAATCTTAAGTCTGATTTATTTCCCGACCTATCCAGTGTGGCTTGTAGAGTGAGATTGAGGTCTCCCCCCAAAATAATCTTTCCTGTGTCTAGAGGGATTAAGGTATTCAGTAGTTTGATTAGGGATTTGTGTGGCGCAGTGGTGGGTGCGTAGAGGCTTATAAGGGTGATTTTTTTCCCCTAGTATCGATCCAATTAAGATAATGAAGTCCCCTTCCTTATCCACGATTTTACGTTCTAATTGAAATGGGAACAATTTATGTATTATTATTGTGGCCCCTGCTCTCTTGGTTTTCTGTGTGGCTGAGTAAAAGGTAGGGTATTCCCTGTGAAGGTATTTTGGTAGTTTGTCTTGGGCAAAATGTGTCTCCTGTATGAAGATCACCGCCGGTTTATACTTTTTGTAAAAGAGGAATGCCTTCCTTCTTTTGAAAGGGGTATTAAAACCCTTTACGTTATGGGAAATGAGATTAAATGTGACCTCTGCCTTGTGTGTGTCGTGGTTTTTGTCTGTGTAGGTTGTTCTCACCTGTCTGTTGTTCCTGGTCCCGGGGCCCTCCCTCTGCGGAGTCCAGTTGACCTTGAGGCTCGTGACCTTGTGTAATTGTGTGGAGCCGCTTGTAATGTAAGCAAACACAAAATGACTTTAGTAACATGCATAACATAAATACATAACATTCGTTTAGCGTAAACTTGTAATAAGCAACCATGGTAAACAACAAATTCTCCTGGCACTTTAGTAGAAGTACCCTTAGTTTAGAGAGTAAAGGGGATCTGTTCTCCGCTTTCCCTCTGGGAGAATAACTGTGACCTAGTGCCTATTCTGTATTATTTAATTCAGTTCCTTATTGTAGTGTCCTTCTGTTATGAATGGTTCTCTTCAGTCTGTGTATATCTGGTTAGTAGTGCCTAGCACACTACTCAAATTTTATGTTTTCCTATATCTGAACTGACTACAGGAACTCCATGTGTGTTTCAGCTTAATCATCCTTTATGTCAAGATTTATTTCGTGTGCGAGCAACCGGGTGTGTTTGTTGCTAATGTCTTTGCTGTTTTCTTGTGTTATTTGTTGCAGTTGTATAGTATCTGGGATGATCTTTGTTTTGTTTGTTGTTCATTATTCCTAGAGGTGATTCAACCAGTTTTGTCGTAATGATGAGTTTGTACGGTTATTTTGTTCAGGTGACTCTCTCCTGATTTTTATTTGCTGTGTCTCTTGGAGGTGTGGGCTTTTCTTGCCTGGTTTTCTTTGTGCTTTTACTGTTGGTAGTCTCCGTCCAGGCCCTAATGGGCCTTTGGCTTGCGTCGTTGTTGGTATGTGGTTCTTGTCCGGGAGGTTGTTTTAGTTGTAGTTGTTGTAAAAGTTTGTGTCCTTCATCTGGGTTATTGACTTTATGAAATGACCCGTTCGCCTGGAAGATTAGGGCGAATGGGAATCCCCATCTGTAGGAGATTCTATGTGAAATGAGAGTTTGCAGTATTGGTCTCATTGCTCGCCTTTTTTCCAAAGTTATGGGAGAGAGGTCCATGAAAATTTGCAGGTCACTGCCATCCGGGCCTTTGATAGCTCTTATCTACCTTGTTGCTGACAGAATGAGATCTCTAGTGCTTTGTTTTAAGTATCTGACAATGACGTCTTTTGGTGTGTTTGTGTTTCTAGCAGGTCCTAGGGCTCTGTGTGCCCTCTCAATCTCATCTTCTTCTATTCCACCCTCTGGTAGTAGTGTGTGGGTTACTGCTGTTATATATTGCTTCAGTTCTGTGACTTGGGAATAGATGCCTCTGTATCTTAAATTGTATCTATGGGACCTGTTTTCCAGGTCCTCGTATTTGCTTTCCATTTCTGCTATCTTATCCGTGTTGCTGGTGATGTCTTTTCTGTCTTTGATTTATGTTTCTATTATTTTATCTGTTATTATTATTATTATCTTTATTTATATCGCGCCAACATATTCCGTAGCGCTGTACAGGTGGTTAGTACATGGCAAAAAACAAACTTAACACCTTAAAGAATGGAGGGCCCTGTTTTTGAGCATATAATCAAATGTACATAGTGCTTGTTTCCAAGACATGGACACACAAATGAAAAACTCGCAAACTTACAATCTAAGGGATTGTTATCTCCTCTAGTTGGTGGGTCCGTTGTCCGATATCGTGGATCTCTTTCCTGATGTCCCTCACTGCCGAGGTTATGTAATCCTTTAATAATTTTTCAAATTTCTCCATTGATTTTTCTGAGACATCCATGTGTGGAGATGGAGGAGTGGCGCCATCTTCTGGTTCCGAGGTTTCCGGTGGATCCATGGCTGTCTGTGTTGTTGTCAGGTGAAAGTGCTCTGTGGGTTTGAAGTGTTCCTCTACAGTATACTTTTGCTTGGTACACTTTTCCTGCTTTTCCCCATCTTGTATCTGGGAGGGTGTGGTTTTGTAGAGCTTAGGTAGTCGCTAGGTGTAGTTGCCCTTTGGCTTGTGACCCTTTGCTGTTTGGTTATGTTTTCCTTTGCATCTTGTTGATTTGGCTTTAATCTGTCATTTCTGGTTGGTTATCTGTTTTTGGAGTTCCTGCTGTTTCTCCCCTTTTTTAGCCATCTTTCATGGTTTCTTTTGTCTTGTTATCTTCCTTGGGGTTGGTGAATGAGTTGGGCTCCTTGTTGATAGTGCCCGTTCTTGCTCGTGGGCATTCATTTGACCCCTTGTCTAGTCCGTGAGTATAGTGTTGAGGTTGTTCCGCTTCTGTTTTATCTTCCCACCTTGTTAGGGATATATTATCAGGAGTTTGCCTTTTACTGTTTTTGGGTTGATTTATCTGTGCTTTTTGAGGAGCTAGTGCTGAGCACTTCTTGTTCCCTTTCCAGCTCGACCCCAGTGATTTTGGGTTGCAGCTCTGGAGTTTGTATGAATTTCCAAATTGTAATGTTCTGTTATTAGCTGCTGTGGAAGTGGTAAGACAAAAGGTGGCTTTGTAGTCTCTTTCACCTAAGTCAGTCTCTATAATGCTGCTGCAATAGGTGTGAATGGACACTAAGTGGCTGTGCTGGGTTGGAGTTTAAAGTGATCAGGACAGAGGCAGTTTCAGTTGCAGGTTATGCTGCTGCTGGAGAAAATAAAACTTTTGAGGAAAAGTTCTTTAAGCTCAATGACTTTTCACAACATAAGGGGAAGATCCCTGTGCCCCCTGCTTTTTTTAACCCTTCTTCCAAAGGCCCTTTTATGTGGTACTGGCCCTTTAAAAACGTCTGGCAGGGATATCATGCAAACAGGCTTTTCCCCTTTCCCTCTGGAGGTGAGCAGGGTCTTATTATCTCCCAGGGGAGGATGTAGAGTAGTGGGTCTCAGTCCCCTGCAGTCCCTTAGTGTTAGGATGCCCCTCCACACTAATTTACTGTCCTGCTATTCTCTGCAGTACTCACTGTGCAGGCAGAGCCCCAAGATGGCTGCCAGTCAGGCACTGCTCCGGTGTGCAGCCTGCCTCTTCAGCCTCCTGCTCCACGCTTCCGCAGTTTATCCTCCGGCTGGTGAGTTGGAGGATCTGGGTAGGTGAGGGAGAGTTAGTCACCCCCGTGTGTCGGCGCCCAGGGGTTGCAGATGGAGTTGAGGGAGCACATGGCCCACTGTGCCTATGCAGACACCCGGCCAAGTAGGCCAGAAGGGCTCAAAACAATTGTTGTGCTCCAATTCTGGAGCTCTTGCCGCTCCTAATCCTCAAGGGGGTCTTTAATATCCCCACAAAGCTGTTTGGGGTTAATTTAGGCTTAATAGCCCCAGATTGTGGCCCTTTGTCCCCCTAGATGGTGAGGAGCAGTTGCACCATGCGGCCACTCAGTGTGCCTGCTGATGAATTGCTTTTTTAAATTAATTGTTTTGTTCATTTGAGAGACTGGGCCCATGAACCCCCAGAAGACAAAGCTCCATCTCTGGCCCCAGCCCAGTCCCTGTCACCTGCGAGAATAGGTCAGTCATTTCCCTCCATACCTTTTGTACTACCTGGCACGTCCACCATATATGCAGAAAGTCTCCCCTGAGTTTGCATCCTCTAAAGCAGTCCTCACTAAGACTATTATTAAGTCTGGACATCAGATATGGAGTATAATATGTCCTATGCAACACTTTGACTGAGGTCTCCAGTAAGCTATATGTGTATGACCCTTTTGTTAGATTGCTCTATCTAGCTCCCTACCTAGGTCTTTCTCCCATTGCAGCATATATTTTGGTTTCTGTATGTTCTGAGAATCATTCAGAAATGAATATAGAGAAACAAGGAGGCCTTTGATAGAGGGCAGTTTTGCACATATAGTCGACCACCAGGAATGTTTCGGGGTCCCGTATACCCGGGCTAGTGAGGATATCCAGTGTCTAATTTTTCTGTAATTTCAGAGTTCACTCTCTGGTATGTGGTATTTGGTAATAAGGGAGGTAAGGGGTAGCAAAGCATCGTCTGAAAACCAGATTCCTGCTCTTTCCAGTGGACTGCCTAGCCACCACTGTCTGGAGGTGGAACTAAACTCCGTCCCAAATTACGGGAAGGATTTGACTGACAACAATGGTGACAGGAGGGGAGCCAGACCACCGACCGTGTTTATTTGCTCCTCTTAAAAAATGTATTCATTCAATTATTTTTTCTAATAACGTCAATTTAAAACCAGAAGAAATGTATAATTGTCTGTTAAATTGGAAAAAAATGATTTAATAAAAATACTTACCTAGAACTAAGGTTAAATAAAATGTTTCCATCCTCCTTTTAGAGATTGTGAGATTTAGAGATTATTTATACTCCTTGGGATTGTCAAAAACTCTTTAATTTATGGTATACAATTGATAAAATTCAATTTGATATTTTAAATTAAAGTAGACTCAATCAATTGTCTATTAAGTCTTCTACATATTCTTACTTCTTATGCTTTAAACATTTTATTACAAAGAATTTTTGCTGAAACATGTGTTTTTGCTACTTAAAGAATTTCTCACATTCTTATAATGGAAACATTAGCTAGCGCCTTAGCAGAAAAAAACGTAAACCTATTTGGCCCACATGGTTGATCTCAAATTATGCAAATCTTATAATTCCTTCTCTTAATTATTTAAAAAAAGTAGATGATATAATATTAATTTATAACTGATATATTTAATTTTCTTAAAAAAAGGGGGGTTGAACTTTATTATTTTTTTATTTTATGAAGGCAGAATTGCACTATTTATAAATCATATATATGTGATTGACTGAAATTAAACTCTAACTCAAATATTAATGTAAATCTGAATGTTCATGTAAAAATTTAATTTGTCTATTAAAATAAAATTGTCTCTAACCCTGCTAATTAAAGAATTACTCACATTCTTATAACAGAAACATTAGCTAGTGACTTAGCAGAAAAACTGTAAGACTATTTGGCCCCCATGGTTGAACTCAAATTATGGCAATCTTATAATTTCTTCTCTTGAAGGAATTATAAGATTAGATGATATAATATTAATTCATAACTAACATATTTAATTTTCTTAAAAAAAGGGGGTTACACTTATTGATTTTTTTTTTATGAAGGCACAATTGCACTATTTATTAATCATATATGTGATTGACTGAAATGAGACTCTAACTCAAATAATAATGTAATTCTGAATGAAATGTAATTTGTCTATTCAAATAAAATTTTAAAAAAGGTCAATGTTAATAACAAGAACTACATGGCAGTTTGGGTCAAAAAAATCATCTTCTAATTGCCCCTCTTTTCTGTATATCTCTTATGCATAGAGTGGCTGGTCTTATACTTAGTGGCCTTTGAGGTGTAATAGAAATTGTAAAGTAACATTGCTGACTTAAAGCGATTCATTAAAATACAAACTGTCTACATATTTTATAATATGTTTGAAGAAAGACCTTCTTAGAATTGAGTTATTTCTTGGGAAAACATTTATGAGCCAAATGTCCAAACTTGTATACATATAAATACCAAAACAGACAAGGTATCCATTCCCTGCATATGTATATAATCCTATATATATATATAAACACACCCATTTATATATTTAGCATTAGCATTACCAAAGCAGACAGGGTGTCCGCCCATGGGTGTAGGAAATGGGGGAGACGGGGATAAATCCCCGACAAGATTTTTCAAAGTGTGTGTTTTTGTGTGGAGAAGCAGTTATATGGTATATTTATACTATATACGGTATTCCTCCATGATTTTCTTTTGCTCCTACACACGTCTCCGCCTCCTATTCACTGACCTCTCATTGGTTCCTTGTTGACATTTACACCACTTCTATTCACAGTTGATTCATATGAATAGACAGGTACTGACCATACATTCATTAGCATATTAACCCTCTGTGTGTCAACCAAGCTAATTTAACATAGTTGGCTGTCTAGGCCTAAGGGGCCAAAAACATTAATTTAACATGGTGCAATGATTCAAACTGATAAACTGCCCTACTCTGCAATGGAGGCGACCAGTATAATGGCGGATCTAGTAATAGATTTGATGAATATCCCTATGCCCTGCCCTGGATTAATAAAAAAACATTCAAATAAATATAAAATGTTTTATCCCTTCTTCCTTTCCTTATGTCAACTCCGTGGAAATAAGGAAAGGAAGAGGGTTAAAAACATTATTTTTTTATTTTTAAATGTTGTATTGGACATGTTTGTCTTTTACTCTACATGATTTCAATTGTATGATTGTATGTTGTTTTTGTATAAAATTCAAATAAGAATAAATAAAAAAAACATTCATTTTGTTTAAATATATTTATTTAAAAATCAGGGAAGGGGATGTGGGTATTCTTTCATTCCCCACTGAAATCACCACCTTCTCCCTTTTAATTATCCCCTGCTACCCTCCAATATTGCCCTGCCAGTGAACCAGCACATTTGTAATCCCCAGGGTATGTGTGTGGGGGTGGGGGGGGGGACACTCCATTGTGGTCTAGGAGGTTGGGGGTTCACCTGAGAACGTACACCCCAAGCAACTGCCTCCCCATTGTCCTTTCTGTAGACAAGTGGACTCACTCTCTCAGCATGCTCAGAAAAATGTGCATAAATGTTTACTTTTATAGAAAGGTGTACTTTTGGACTTCAGGTGTATTTGCCAAACTTTCTTTAATTGTGTAGGTTTTAGTAAAAATAGAAAGCCGCAAATTATAAAAAAAAAAGTTTTTTTTTTTTTTTCAGAATGATTATTATTATTATTATCTTTATTTATATTGCGCCAAAAATATTTTGTAGCGCTGTACAGGGGTTGAGTACATGGCAGAACAAAATTAACTCCTTATCAAGAATGGAGGGCCCTATTTTTGGGCTTAGAATCTAATATACATAGAGCTAGTTTCCAACCCACTGACACAAGATTGGAACTTGATAGTATTCTTTCCTCCAAAACAGAGAAAGCACTAGGTCTAGAACTCCAAACAGATGGCCGCTTTTCTAACAAACTACTATTTTCCAGGCACACAACTCTTACTCACATATTGATACTCTATTCATCAGCTCCTCTCTTTGGTAGCTCCTCGAAACTAAACATATATTCCTGCATATGGTCTGACCATGCAGCTGTTTCTCTTGATTTAAATCTTGGGCCATATCTAAGCATGCCTTACTCCTGGAAACTAAATTTATACCTTTTATCCATTTCATCATATTTAGATCAGATCTCTTCTTACCTAAAATTATTCTTTGACACCAATTATAATGTAGAAACTTCGAAAGGTTTGCTGTCGGTAACCCATAAGGCATTTATCCGAGGCACCTGCATAAAACTAGCTTCTTGCCATAAAAAAACAGAAAGAACAAGAACTAATGAAGCTGCTGGATTCTTTAGAAAAACAGAACCAACTCTCGCCCTCTCCTTCTTTAAGGCGCCAAATCGAGAAAACCAGATTGGAACTTGATAGTATTATTTCCTCCAAAACAGAGAAAGCACTTAGGCATACTGGAAATCTGTTCTACTTAAAAGCAAAAAAAAAAAAAAAAACAGACAATTTATTAGCCAGAAGTCTGCAATCTAAATTCTCCCAAACTAAAATCACATTCAAAATAGCTTTAAAAACTTTTACCAAAACATTTACTCAACCCAAATTTTTGCCCCAGACAAAGGGCCTCATTCTATTATCGGCCGTAAAACGGCCGCAACGCTGCGATTCCTTGCGGCCATCTTACGGCCCCGTGTAGAGCTACCTTTACCTTGCAATTCAATTATACGGCGCCGCAAGGATATCCCCTTCCGGCTGGCCGCATATCATGCAAACGGCCGGAAGCTTTTTCCCAGCGCCCGTAAATCTTGTTTTCCGGCCGCAAAGTCCGAAAACTGAAAATGCAAATATAAAATCGAGAATGCACTGTAAAGCTCCATAAATGCTAGGCATCATAATGGGGGACACGAGGATTAATAGCAACACCCTCTCAAGCTTGCACATCAGCCCAAATCCGATATATTATTTACGGATTACTTTACGTCCCGTAGATCCGCGGGCTGGTCCTTGTTCAAACCCGTACGGGTTCGGAGATGAAGGCCCCAAACCAAGCATTGTAATAGCCAACATATATTCAATCCAGCACTGCAAAGCACTGTAAATGATGGGGAACATAATGGGGGGGCATGAGGATTACTAGCCAAACATTCTCAAGCTTGCACATCGCCAAATTGTACTTTTGACTTCAAAATCTGTACAAGTCCCACGGACTTCAATGACCAAGCCCGTAGCTCCGTATTCAAGCCCGTGCGGGCTGTCCTCCAAGCCCGCAGCTCGTTTTTAAAGGCCGTACGTGCTTCGAGGTTAAAGGTATCCATTTTGTTACGGTTTTTGCAGTCTGCATGGTTTAAGCCTGTAACCCTAAAATGGAGGCCCAAGCATTACAGCCTCCAAATTAACAATAGTTCAAATTAGTTTAATATTCCTCATATGTTTGATTGGTCAGCACACATACAGGTTCCATTGTAGCCTCTAAAACAGCCCTATAATAGAATATGTCACCCCAACATTGGCGCGCACAGCAAATGTGTTTTGACAACATGTAGCTGACATGAACGGTCCCACATCATTGCGCAGTTGTAATATTTTTGACTAGTGCGCGTCGATGAAAGGGCGCAAGTGATATGACCTAATGCCATAAACCCTTCTAACCCTTGTAGCCGCAGCCTAATCCTAACCCTTACACCCCACAGCCTAATCCTAATCATTAGATCCGCTAGCCTCCTGTCGGGCCTGCTGTTGTTGATGCGCGCATGTGTCGGTGCGCAGATGACAGCGCACATTCGATGCACGCTATATGGTTGATCAACGATAGAATACATATCTCGCTTATCACATCTACATTAGAGAATACAAATAGTGGCCAAATCAGACCGCCACTTGTCATATATCAAGTACCAGGGGAATATTTCATTATATGTGGTTAAGTTCTTCAGCTGTGTCCGACTCTCCATGACCCTATGGACTGCAGCACATTCAGCTAGGTCTCTGCCTGTGCTGTTCTCCAAAGTTTGAAGGCCAAAGAGATTGAAGTGGGTTGTCAGTTCCTCCTCTAGTGGATTGGGATTTGTCTGATCTCTCTGCTATGACCTGCCCACCTACAGTAGCTCACAGCTTCATTCAGGTACACAAGCTGCTTCACCACCACCACCACCACTTAGCAAGCCTCACCCATGTAAATGGATAAATAGCAGAACAGTTTGGAAGTTCACCAAATGGGAATAACTAGACACCTGGCACATGGCTCCCACCAGGATGGGCGTAGCAGAAATTATGCCTGATGGCGGTGAGTTTGCTGTCGATCCTGGAGCTTGCGGCCCTTCCTGATGGGTCAGAGTAGATATGTGTGGTGCATGCTCCCCTGGTCCCCTTCAGCATTGCTAAGTGGTGTGAAGGGGCTTGTGTACCTGAATGAAGCTGGGAGCTATAACATGTAGGGCCACTGTAGGTGGGCACATCATAGCAGAGAGATCAGACAAGGTCCAATCCACTTGAGAAGGAACTGACAAACCACACCAGTATATTTAGCTTGGAAACCGTGGATAACAGCACAGGCAGAGACCTAGCTGAATGTGCTGTAGCTCATAGGGTCACAGAGTGTCAGACACAGCTGAAGAACTGAACAACATACTATTTGTATTCTCTAATGTAGATGTGATGAGCTAGATGTGTATGCAATTAGATAGAGATTTAAGGGATCACAATAGAGCTCATGTGCGTGGCAAAGGGTTCATATGACCTGACTCATGTTTTACTCTTGCTATTGAATTGGGTAGTGTGGCTTCAATCATATTATGCATGTTGCAGCATGGTTTGTCAGATTGGCATGTGCATGGCCATTACAACATATGATAACCAAAGGATATTTAGCCAATGCATGTTCATTATTGGGCAACTAACTGTATTCACACTTGTGCTAAGTAATGTGGGTGAAGGAGTTTGTGTACTTCAATGAAGCTGTGAGCTATCCTACATAGGGCCAGTGTAGGGGGGTATGTCTTATCAGAGAGGTCAGACTAATCCCAATCAACTAGAGAAGGTACTGGAAAAGCACTCCAGTGTCACCTGTCCTATTCATTGTAGGCCCTCAGGGGAATGTTCCTACTCCACAGTATCGCCAATCAGACTTGTCATGGGTATAGACCCTATATTAGTAGTAGATATGATATTTGGGATCATATGATATCTAAAGCTATTCTGACTCCTCAACAGTTTTACATGTATTGATCTATTGCATGTTAACTATGGCTCATCAGTTTACATTTCTAGGAATGTGACACTAATGTAATGCATGTGGATTTCACAGAACCAAACATATTCATAACACATGGACGCAGTCAGAAAGGTCTAACAAAGCTTTATTTTTTACACAGACCACAATCAGCAGTGGTCAAGATTGTGCATTCACATAACAGTATAACAAAGCTTTATTTGATAGACAGACCACAATCAGCAGTGGTCAAGATTGTGCATTCACATAACAGTATAACAAAGCTTTCTTTTGATAGACAGACCACAATCAGCACTACACCGCTGCAACCGGAACCAGAAATCTCTCCATTTAACTGAAGAAACCATTTATGTGCATAGCACTTACAACTTGTAACTAGATCTGCTCAATGAAACAGATGATTCAACCTTTGGACTGTGTAATCCAATCCAGTTTCACACATACAGTGTGTTGACCAAACAAAAATCTGAAATAAGTGTTCAAATCAAAAAATGCGGAGGAGGATCCAAAACAATTTAGAATCACGATGTATGTACAGTACAGTTCTAAATACTGTACCAATATACCAACTCACCTGATTCCCATCTGCAAGCATTACTAACTATTAGCTAGGTCTGTGGATAATCAGAAATATGGGCAAATAGCCATTATTATGGAGAGGACACAAAGGTCAGCAGCCAGATTCACTGTTTCTTACATCAGACCCAAAGATCTGTTCTCAGACTGCTATTGAGGTCAGGATCACATGCGTCACTAGTGCATATATTAATGCTGGCTGTTATTAACATGCCATTGTGAGACTTTGCAAGTCCACCGCCATAGCGGTATTAGTCTACATTTAAGCTACCAACAATCATGTTGGAGATATGTGGCTATATGATAGCTTTAAGATTGTGGGAGCTACATGTTAAGGGGGCTGCCATTGAAGGCATGTCTACCTGAGAGGCACTGGGAAAACCCTCCACCTCATAATTCCTCCACAATGCTTGCAGATGCAGGAGATGCCTTCATGGACCTAAAAAAAAAAGACAAAACCTAAGAAATAAGGCCTGAAAACATCATAGGGCCTGCAGCATCTCTTCTCAACAGCACTCCTTAGTGACAATGTATTGGTCACACTACTAATTAACAGCCTCATTAAATTGCTATGTAACAAATTGAATAGGGCTCTATATAAGCACACAGCATCTTTTTGAAAGCAAGTTTTTAGTTAGGGAACTTCTATGCAAAAGTCAGGTCTTCACTAACTAAAAACTTCTGTAAACAAAATAACCTATGTGCTTATATAGAGCCCTATTCAATTGCCCAAATCACATTTTAATAAGGCCCTTTGTGTTCTGTTTAACCTGTCACCAATTGATTGTCACTGAGGAGTGCTGTTGAGAAGGCTAAAACATGTCTGCAGACCCTATGGGCGTCATTCAATTGCGATTTGGCCGATTGAAAAGGGCTCTATATAAGCACAGAGCATATATTTAGTTACAGACGTTTGTAGTTAGTGAAGACCTTGCTTTTGGAGAGAAGTTCACTACAAACATCTGTAGAAAATATGTTCTTTGCTTAAATTGATCCCTTAGCAATCGGCCACATTGCAATTGAATGAGGCCCTATGTCCTCCTACGCTTGGGCCCAGGACCCACATCACCTGTGCCCATCCTCCATCTCCCATCTGGTGGTGATGGTGGTGGTGGGGGGGGGGGGGGGGCGGTGCCAGGCAGACGGTGCCAGGCAGCAGTGGTCTGGGCGGTGGCGGTCACATGGGAGGAGAGGAGGGGCCAGGCTGCTCTTGGCTGGGGGATTGGGAGATCCCCGTTGATGTTGGTGAGGGGACCATCGCGTGTCTGAGCAGCCTGACCTGAAGGTGCTCCGATGTCATGTGGTGCCTCCTCACCTCCCTGGACAGCCTGGCCAGGCTGTGGGTCATATGTGACCGGAGGGCAGAGATGCTGGCCTCGATCCTCTGTGAGCTGGCCAGCAGCTCCTTCATGACGGCCAGCATCTCCACCTGCACAGCCTGGCTCTGCGGCGATGACACCGCTGGGTGGGCGTGGTGAGGTGTAGCGGGGAGGTCCACAGCTGGAGCCTGTGGTGACAATGTGCCCGGTGGTGACCAGGCCAGCACACTGTGTGGGGAAGGAGGTGCTGTCCCTTGGGCGGGGGAGGGCCCCAGAGCAAGTCTTTCGAGGATGGGCATAGGCCCAGGGCTTGTGGCAGGTGACCCTGCAAGGTCAATGACCAGCCCATCCTCTGACCCAGAGCCCTCCGATCTTCCTTCCTCCTCCCCCTGTGCTGGAAGATCCTGGTACGGGGCTGATGGCCCCGCCTCCTCTCCCTGGTCACAGGACCCAGAGCTCCTCCTGGATGCTGAGAGATAGAGAAGAAAGGTACATGTCATTAGTATGTTGATTAGCGTATTGATATGTGTTCATTTCTAATTATCTGACATCTAGCCTTGAATATGGATGATTCTCTGATTAGCTATCTTATACTAGCTGTTATCTATTCTTAGGTTTCTGTTCTTGATGGTTCTCGGCTCACAACGCTATCTGTATTACGGCTGCTGTCTGTAACTGCATAGGCTGAATGGGCACACCAATACATGGACTCTCTATTACAGGGGTGTCCAAACTCTTTCCTGGATTGGAAGATATCCTTTCTGTGCACAGGTGAGTCAATCAGGATGACTGAAGAAGCGATTTACTCACCTGTGCTCAGCAGGGTTATCAAATCCAGGCATGTGTGTGGCCCACCAGGACCGAGTTTGGACACACCTGCTCTATTGCTTGATTACTGTTGTGTTGACCAGGAATGACAGTGATTTGTCAGCTTCATGAATTTAATGATGCATCCATCTATCCCTTGTTATTTCATGGAGCTGACATGTCAGTGTCATGTCCATGTGTAGTGTGTGTGATGCACATGTGGTGGCATGTTGCTGTATGTCATATTCACCTGCCATGGAGGCTGGGTCCTGCTGCTCCACCGGGCCTGATGCTCCAGCTGCGTCGGAGGGTGCAAGCATGGCCCTTGCAATCCCTTCATGTGCAAGGTACTTGACCCTCCGCCCCTCGGCCTCCTGCGCCATCTTCTTTCTCACCACGGCCCTGATGTCATCGAAACGGTGCTTGATGGACCGCAGACTCCGTCCACGGCCCGCCACACCATTCACCAGATCCACCACCTGCTGCCAAGCATTAGCCCTAGGCCTAGCCTTGACTTCCCTACCCCCCGAGGTGATGACGGGGCGGGCACGGATGGCCTCCAGGAGGACCCTGTTCTCCTCCCGGCTATAATTGTGGGCCCTGGACCTGCCGCCAGCCTCTTGCTCTCCAGACTGGGGATGAGGACCCTCTCCACTCTCCTCCTCCCTCCTCCTCCTCCTTCCTCCCCCTACTCTCCTCTCCTCCCTCCTTCCTCTACTCTCCTCCCTCCTTCCTCTCCTCCCTCCTTCCTCTCCTCCCTCCTTCCTCTACTCTCCTCCCTCCTTCCTCTACTCTCCTCCCTTATCCCTCCTCCTCTCCTCCCTCCTTCCTCTCCTCTCCTCCCTCCTTCCTCATTCCCTCCTCTCCTCCCTCCTTCTCCTCCTCTCCTCCCTCCTCCTCTCCTCCCTCCTTCCTCCTCCTCTCCCTTCCTCCTCCTCTCCTCCCTCCTCCTCCTCTCCTCCCTCCTCCTCTCCTCTCCTCCCTCCTCCTCTCCTCCCCCCTCCTCCTCCACTACCTCCTCCTCTACTACCTCCCCCTCCTCCTCCTCACTCCTCCCCTCCTCTTCCCCACCTCCACGCCCTGGGACTCCCTGCCACTCCTCTCCCCTCTGCTCCTCTCCCTCCATCACCACCTGAAAAGAAAAGAAAGAGAAATAAAGAAATGTTTTAGTGGGTTTGCCTGCTCCACGCTCGTCCCCCATTCTGATCGCCTCTAACACTTTTTCTGCTTGGATATCAATGTTGTAACTAACTGCAGTAATCAACCTCAAGTGGACAGAGTCTGTGACAGCAGTGGGAGGGGTGTACAGCACCTCTCACTCTGGACCTGAGAGGTGCTGATGAAACACGCTAGATCAATACTTTCCTAAACAATGTGGAAGGGTCAGTTACAGTTTGCATATATACAAGGTATGAGGCTATTTACTGTGTGCTTCTATCATGTGTGGGGAGTGGCCCATGTCTGAGGCCACTAATATCCTATCTGCATTATACTCTGGGCGTGGTACCTATCCTGAAGCCATCTTCTGTACCAGAGGTAGTAGGAACTACATGGTCCTGCTGTTCTAGGCTGAAAATAAGTTCTTGTCAAGCCCCATTGAAGAAGCAGTTTGGAACACCTATGTGTATTGCAAATATGTGTAGAAATCTCAATCAAAATCAAACTCAAACTCAATCAAACTCACTCAAACTCAAAATCAAACTCAAAATCAAACTCAATCAAACTCAAACTCAATCAAACTCAAACTCAATCAAACTCAAACTCAATCAAACTCAAAATCAAACTCAAAATCAAACTCAAAATCAAACTCAATCAAACTCAAACTCAAACAAACTCAAAATCAAACTCAAAATCAAACTCAAAGTCAAACTCAAACTCAAAATCAAACTCAATCAAACTCAATCAAACTCAAAATCAAACTCAAAATCAAACTCAATCAAACTCAATCAGACTCAATCAAACTCAAACTCAATCAAACTCAATCAAACTCAAAATCAAACTCAATCTCTCTCTCTCAATCTCTCTCTCTCTTTCTATATATATATATATATATATATATATATATAGAGAGAGAGATTGAGAGAGAGAGTGATATCCAGATATAATACGAAACAGAAAAATATAAATAACTTACCTCCCTCCACAAAACTCCTCTCCCCACAAGAAAAAACTCTCCAAACCTATAGGCCAACAGCAAAAAAAACACAATTGTACTTCTCGCCAGTGTATTCAGTAAATATATAAATTGGCAAAACATACAAATAAAAGACAGCTTGATAGGATGAAAAGCATGTACAATGCAACTTACCTCCCTCCAAACCCATAAGGGCCGAATCAAAGATCCAAAATACTCCAAACACCAATAAACAAGCAAAAAACACAATTGTACCTCTCGCCAGTGTATTCAGTAAATATAGAAATTGGCATAACATACAAATAAAAGACAGCTTGATAGGATGAAAAGCATGTACAATGCAACTTACCTCCCTCCAAACTCCTATGGGCCGGATCAAAACTCCCACACAAGCAAAAATACTCCAAACACCTATAAACAAGCAAAAAACACAATTGTACCTCTCGCCAGTGTATTCAGTAAATATAGAAATTGGCATAACATACAAATAAAAGACAGCTTGATAGGATGAAAAGCATGTACAATGCAACTTACCTCCCTCCAAGCTCCTACGGGCCGGATCTAAACTCACACACTAGCAAAAATACTCCAAACACCTATAAACAAGCAAAAAACACAATTGTACTTCTTTACATCGGCATCCGTAAATGTAGTAACGGATTCCCGTAAAGAGAACTTAAACCGCGACTTGATAATAAAACAACTTACCTCCTCACAACCACCAAGCTCCTGGAACCGCGTGCTACCTCGTCAGAAATCACAACACAGTCGAGGCGTGGGCGCGTGTCATTCCTATTTATTCACTCCCACTGTCAATCAAATGGTCAATCCCGTAAGTGATTGGCTGTGCGACCTGTGGCGGGATGCGTGATTCCGCTATTGGATGGTTCGTGCCGGGCGCGGCTAGAACGTCCCCCTTCCAGCTTGGGTGCGCGCCTAAACGTCACGTCATTCTGAAGGCCGCGATTCGCGCCTGGCTAGATTTAATTTACAGCCGCATCCGTTGAAGTCCACACGATGCACTTACGGCATTGTAATGAAACCGGGCTGAAAGGGCCCTAAAAGTATAAAGGAAGCAATAAAAGGCATTCGAATTACTGTAAAAACAATCCCCAATGATCAAATATGTTAATAAAATATATCTTTTTATTGTCATGTACATCCTCAATATGTCGGCCAAATTAACCCTTTAGCACTCAGAAAGGCTAGAATGTGTCCCCTAAACATATCAACATTATCTGATTTACATCTCTTTTATCACATCTACATTTTTGAACACAAATATTGTATATATTTCCACGCCACATTACATTGATCATGTAGCATGGGCCCAAATTCAAATGTGGGCCAGAATATTAGGGGTTACTAATTAAAATGGCTAAACAAATCCATAATCAGGGAACTTCATAACATGATGAAGCTTAGATACACCAGTGGGCTTTTCCATTTGTGAAATCCACCCGGATAATCACATCTGGGGTAATTAGCAAGCTATATAACCACATCATCATCCATGAATTAGCAAGTCTGAACCATCATGGATAGCAGCAACCTGAGTGCGGCGTATAGGTATGTGAGGAGGGTGCAGCGTCGTAGGAATGGATATTTGTTTCGAATGTTGCAGCTGTCAGGCGTGCGACTGAGGAGTGGCACAGGGACAGGGGGATATGAGGGCACCTGCAGACAGGGAGGAGGACCTTGATGTGGGTGATCAGCTGATGGGGGGTCCAGATGAGAGACCCCTAGAGGGTGTGGCACATGAAGTGGGGGCTCCTGCACAGCCAGACCCACAGGGGGTTGAGCAGGCCCAGGAGCCTGCCAGGAGGATTCGTGCACCCAGGGTGTACAGGGAGAGAGTCACATTAGAGGGGTTAACTGATGTGGAAGTGTATGAGCGTTTTAGGCTAACCCGTGCCAGCCTGGAGGAGCTCTATGCGGTCCTGAGGGAGGACATGGAGCCTTCCTCACGGACCAATAGAGCCATCCCAGGCATGACACGGATGTTAGCCGCCATACACATCCTATCATCTGGTAGTTTTCAGAACACTGCTAGCATAGTAGGAGGAATGTCTCAGGCAAGCCTTTCAAGGTGCCTGAGCACATTCCTCCATGCTATCGTTCCAAAAACTGCCAGATACATCAGTTTTCCCCACACTGGGGTGAAAGCAGATTTCTTTCGAATGGGAGGTATCCCCAATGTGCTTGGTGCTATAGATTGTACACATGTAGCATTGATACCTCCTAGAGAGCAAGAAGCGCTGTTCTGAAATCGCAAACACTATCATTCCATCAATGTCCAGGTTGTTTGTGATGCAGACATGCGCATACAAAATGTGGTTGCAGGCTTCCCGGGAAGTACTCATGATGCCCATATCCTGCGTCAGTCATCCACACATCTTTATTTTGAGTCTGGAGAAGCTCCACCTGGGTGGCTACTGGGTGAGTACCCATAAAGGATCCCCTAAAATATACATCATGTTCCACTGTAATGCTATTCCATTGTTGCGTGAAAAATGTGCAACGACGCATGCGCCAACAGACAAAATAGAGTCCCTCAATAGCGCGCACAACATCTGTGCGCAGGAGTTGAGATAAGGATTTAAGGGTGGACTTAGGGGTTTTAGGCTTAGGGGTCTTTGGGCTAAGGCTTTGGATTATGAGTGTTAGTGTTAGGCATGGGGTCTCAGTGGTTTGGGTTACAGGGTTTTGACCCATTAGTCAATAGATTCTACAACTTGCGCTCTTTGATGGACGCACATTTTGGCACACAATTTCCAACAGTGCGCTACTGTCGCCGGAATCTGTCATGGCCGTATTGTCCGCGCTCATTTGCTGTGCGCCATAAAGAAGGTGTGCCGACTGAGCACAAACTCACATTCATATCTACATCTCCCATTTTTGCTTTCTTTCAGGTGATGCAGGATATAGGTGTTTGCCGTGGTTGTTGACCCCTGTGAACAATCCACGCACAGAGGGGGAGGAGAGGTACAATGCGGCCCATGCCAGAACCCGGAATGTAATAGAGCGCACCTTTGGCCTCCTGAAGATGCGCTTCAGATGTTTACATTCCACTGGCGGGGCGCTACAGTATACACCAGTGAAGGTTTGTCACATCATCATGGCCTGCTGCTGTCTGCACAGTATAGCAGTACAGGCAAACTGTCTGGGTAACATTGATGATGCTCCGCTTGAACCGGCGGAGCGTCCAGTACCTCCTGCTGGTGAGGATAACGTTCAGGGGTCACAACTACGTGCCCACGTCATTCGGGAGTACTTCCCATGTAAATCTGAAAATAATAACAACCAACTATAATGTACCTTGATTATGGTTACTAATACATCTCTTTTCTCCTTCCCCATTGTCTTACAGAATATCCAACAGTTCACAGTAGAGGAGCGCTTTGTGATGTAACATATGTCTCGTGACGCATTCTTCATACTGGATCAAATACAGCCTGCTCTGATATCCGTTAATGGTAAGTATGCGCACATTCCCATACACATCATATATATTGATATCTGCCAACCTCAAGAAGCTAAGCTAAATGGATGGTCTGGTGTATTCCACAATGTCAATGGATATAGGCCTCACAATTGTATTTGAAAACATCTTCACATAACAGTAATGTTAACATTGTCTGATTATGCTATTCCACATCCCATGGAGGTCAATGCAATTCCTAGCAATCTGGATATATGAACATACCAGCATATTGTAAACCATAATAAATGTACCTCATGGGATGCAAAGAGGGGATGTCCCCTGTTCTTTGTCAGCGAATGCTGGTAAAAGCATTCTCAGTCAGATAACAGGAATAGTCTCAAGGATGTGTTAACTAGGAATCATTGTGCAATATATCATATGTATTGTGTGACTCATCTCATCATATTGCCATTACAGAACTGTTGCCGTGTGTCAACAAATTGTTTACCCACACAGACATGAGAAACGACCTGGCCAGGAACAGAACATCAGCTACATCAATGTCGTCTACATTGTAAGTGAGTATTTGCGGGAAACATGTGCATGTATGCATGAGAGGAAATGACTAATAACTCCATTAATGTAGGCCTAACTTTCGTTTTCCCAAGACATCCCCTATGTATTGCTGAAGCGGTCCGAAATGTTTATCGGACCATGCAGACGTGTCCTGGGGGAACAGATCTCTTCGTTGAATACTCCACTTGATCTATCCAAGGTAGAGAACCACATGTGGATGTCCGAACATGTATCAATGTGTGATAGTTGTGATCTTCCCTTTCTATTACAGGCTGCACTGGTCTCTCTGTCTCTGTCTCTCTCTCTCTCTCTCTCTCTCTCTCTCTCTCTGTCTGTCTGTCTGTCTGTCTCCTCATCCCACCCACCCCTGTTTACCCTTAATTTATTGAGTCACACAAGTCTTCTGCTAACTATCCCAATTAACCCTTTCCACTATGTTTTCTCTTGTCTTCTTCCTCACATCCCCTGCCTTTTCCTCAGACTCTTCTTTTCTTCTCCCCTTTTTGTCTGCATCATTTTCATTTCAACTCTCACGCCCACCTCTCTCCTTTTATTCGCCCATCAGCTAATCTTACTCAAGCTGTGGTTAAACTATGTGTCTCCTGACTGTCCCATCTGCAGATTACATTATCTGTCCACATGGGGCAGATACCTTATTACATAATAGTGCATCGCACTTTACATCTGATCCCTTTCCTCTCCGACTAATGCATATCTTTCTACTTGACACAACCTCCTTCCTATGTATCTCTGACTTACTTAATAACCTTGCTATTCCTTATCTACTCTTCCCCATGTCCATTACCTTTAACTTGGAAGTGGTGATTTTCGAATCTTGTGTGGGCCTTTGGGAAGAAATCAGTTATCAACAGACTTTACGCTCAAAACAGGGCCCTCCATTTTCTTGCGTTGGCAATATTACATACGGTATATTTTTGGGTTTTTCTCCCCTGTACAGCGCAACAGAATATGTTTGCACAATACAAATAAATGAGAATTAGATTAATCCTAATATTCCCACATCAGGACAAATTAGTCTGGGCCATCATTATCATCGGACAGATGGTTAGCTTGTACGAGATCCCAATGCATAACATGTGTGCCGACATACCTACATCTGTTGGTGGCTGCTCATATGGCATATGTAAGGTTTCCACTAATATATTATTTGTGTGTTTGTATTCCAGATCCCGGTCAGAACAAGGCATGACGATAAACATCCTGACATTCCATGGCCATGTCAATGTCCTCATGTATGTGCATGTGTCCGTTTCATTGCTTTGTTGGATCCAGTTTGATATCTGATGACCTTGACTGAATAGCCGATATGTGTCACGAGACAATTTCAATATACAATGCAGATGTGATGTGACATCTGTCAGCTGATGTTCCTGGTATTTCCACAGCATGTGTATGCTCATATAGTCTATCTCGATTCATATGTACCTATTGATTTAGACATTCTATCCTCTCCTCTACTTGGACTGTTGTGAAGCCTGCAGCACCAACCCTTCAAGATCTTTTCTTCAGTGCTGATGTGACCCTCCCTGTGCATATGGGGAAGAGTAAATCCAGGCTTGGGACTTAACAGTTAAGGAGGTTAAGTTAATCTTCAGTTATGCATATGCAACAACAGTGAGTATAGATGCTCAATCAGAGAACAAACTATCCTTGATATTGCCTGGTTTGTTGTGAGTTCTCTGCAATAAGTAACATCTGACTCATATGGTCCTGGTCAGGTCACCATCTTTTTGACCAAGGTTATCTATGTGCTGCTTATTGTTGCGTGAGAACTGACGTTATGGGCTCATAGCATTCACTGATTGAGCACTTATACTTCTGATGTGGCATCAGAGTGTCCGTTTAACACACAAGCATACATTTTGCTCTCCCCATATGTATATCACCTTATTCTGGATTATTATGGTCTTTCCTTATTGACTGTTATATATATGTCGTAACAATAATGAGATCTATTATATTGCCTAATGTTGGTTGATACACTGTGTGGTGTATCACCAAATTAATATATATAAATATTACACAAGGTTCGTCTACATTAAAAGGTATTTATTAAAAGGCAACAACACAATACTATAAATGTATTATAAACACACAGCCAGACCCACGGAGCACCAACCCTTTTTAAATCTATCTACCTATATAATAATCCCCTTTCCCAAACGCTTTATCTTACCCACAGTTAGACCATTTCCATCATCACCACCATCAACCATCACCAACACCACCCAGCAAGCAAACGGGCAACAGAACCAGTTTCCTGCCTGGATATATCCTTAGTTGAGATGATGTAATTTACATCACATCCTGTCCATGACTTCCTTTAGCAATTGTGGGAGGGAAGTAAAGATTCTCAGCCCTCCTACAAAGGCTTGTTTAAGTAGTCCTGAATTACCATTCAAGGAAGACAAGTTACCACATTCCCTCACTTTTTCTTCTTCTATGTTGCTCAGTTTTCTAGTTATCCCTCTAGTACAGGAGAACCTAGTGGGAGCAAAAACCTGATATACAAGAGAAATTCAACCCACCGTCCCTCCGGAATAGTTCCCTCAGCGACATAAGTTCTCCTGTACTTTCCTATGGCTGTCAATCCACATATTACACAAAAACAGAATTTATAGAATTTAGGTGAGAGTGTGTGATAAATGTTTATGTATGTGCAATGTAAAACTTTATTGAAGAATGTATGAGAGAGAGAAAGAAGAGGAAAAAGACACATTATTATATATCCTCCTTGCAAGTTTCTTCCTCATTTGTTTCATTGCCACACAAAAGTATATTATTATAATTGTCGTTAATACTTGAATGAACATGAGTACCAGCGACAGTGTTCGTAGGACTGGATGTGTCTCTGACTCATGAAGTTCCAAGGTAGAAAGCTTCATTGTCAAATTTGTCCAATCTGCATTTGCAGTAAAATTGATCATTTCAGTGGTAAGGTTTCTTGATGGAAATACCATGATACAAGACCCTTCTTCCACCAAACATATTTCATCAACTGTCCTATATTCAGAGTGGCCGATAAAGCATGCAATGTCCCCTATGCGGATCACTTCTTGCACCAGGTTTTCTTTTATCAACTGCACCCAGCCATCCTCCTCAGCTCCTTTCTCCCAAACACAACTGCACAGCCATCGGTGTTGAGATTTCCTGCAACAGCTTTCATCCATCTCCAATCCTGTAATAGTGGCCAGTCTTTTTGATGGGAAGTGTTGCTTGTAGATTCCATCACTTAACGTGCCAATGCTATGTATAAAGTTCAGTTGCTCTGCCTGCCCCTCCTAACGGGGAATTGGCAGGATTAGTCCTATTGTCCCAGATTGTAGTCCATGTGGCATCCATTGATCTGGGCCTTCAATATAGCTGTATTTAAGATTGTCCTCAGTGATGTCCACTCCTTTTCTTTTCAATGACGTGATAATCCTTGTTGCATTGATTTGTCTTGCCCACTTGTTTTCCTGGATATCTTTAATAGTTTCCTTTAAATCTGCCAACAGCTTTCCTCCAATCATAGAACAGAAAATGGCAGTTCCCACTATTTCATTCTTAATGCTGTTAGCAATGGAAGCAATATTTTCCTCAACTAGATGCAGGTTGTTGGCAATGGTGTGTATGTCATCAACATTGTCTGTCAGTCTACTCACTATAAGGGAGTCAGCTACTCCACCTGTTTTCATAGCATGTCCCATGCCATCAGTAAGGGAGTTTATCCTGCTGTTCAGTCCAATGATGTCTGCTGAATTCCATACTCCCAATCCAGTTCCGACTCCTCCTAAAAGGGCTGCAAGTGTGTCCCGTTTTTCTCGACTCCCTGCTCCGGTCCACTCAATGATGGTCTCTTGTATACTTTGCTTAAACCACTGCCGCTGTGATTCCGGGCACTTTGGAGGAATAGAAAAATCATTAAAATTTAGAATTATTGGGTAGTAAGTCCACCCAACCCCTTGCACAACTGTTTCATGTGTTGGTACCACCACCAATCCGCCTATTGGCCATGGTACCTTCTTCTGATCTTTACAACGTTGCAGCTCCTTTACAGAGACAAATACTTCATCTATTGTTAGAACACACCCCTTTCCAGTATCAAAATTGCAGAATTCCTCTAGATCAGGCTGGGCAGCTATAACTGCAGCGTCCCATTCTCCACCTTCTTCTAATGTTAAGTTACTCACTACTACTGTAATATTTGTAACCCTCCCTTGTACCTTTGTTGTTATTTTAGTCCTTCCTTTAAAGTTTCCTGTATTCATTATCTGTCCATATCTTATAACCCATTCCCAGTTATGTCCCTCTATACTTTTTATTGGAGCTCTAAGAGCTAATCCCCTGGTACTATTATGTGGCAAAATAATGTTTACTTGTAACCCTCCGCCCTTTTTTACTTCCAATTCCCTGGGCCAAATAAATCTATCTGCTTGAACATAATGTAACTCCAATCTTTTCAAACTCTTTCCCTTATTTGCGGTATCTTCTGGCCTTATTGCCTGTCTCCCCATTCCTACTGTGATACAGCTTATACTTATCCATCCTGTAACAAGGATCCACCACAATCTTCTGTTGACACGCATCTTCATTCTTATACGGCCTTGCTCTGTGGGAACACTAGATTTCATCATTAGAAACATATACATAACAAAAACAACAGGGGACATTCTTTTTGCAAGTTTGTTCACGGCCCTGTAATCAATGGTAAGTCTCCATGATGAGGCTGCTTTTTCATCTCCATTCCCTTTTAACACAGCTTTTCTCACAGGCCAACATGGTGAGTTACATGCATACCCATTTCCAGATTTAATTATTCCACGTCTCTCCAGTATTTCTATCATCTCGGTGATTGATGCCACTGATTCTCTTGGGACTGGATATTGCTTTTGCCATTGTGGGTCTCCTCCTTCCAACAAGACCATTCCTTTCATTCTTCCACAGTCTAATTTATCTGTAGCCCAAACAGGTATGTCTTGGATTAGCTTCTGCAGCCATTCTGGTTGTCCGTCTAGTTTCAGTTTGTCTTTTACCAGACTTTTTATCGGAGAGACAATATATGCCATTGGGAGCACAACCCCTTTCGTCAACTCTGTACTTACCTGATTCACCTTTTCTGTCTTCCACAAACAAAAATTGGCAAGATCTACAATTAAATTTCCTTTTTTTAAAGCTTCTATTCCCAATATTTCCTCTGGCCAACCCACTATTGCTTCTACTTGTATTGTTTTTTCTCCAACTGCTACATCAATTGGACCTGCTCTAACCTCCTGTGGATTCCCAGTAACTCCCATACTACTTACTGAAGAATCCCCATTTTTGACCCTGTTGGTCATTGTAACTGCTGCTCCTGTATCTACCAACATATTTTTCCCTACCCCTGCGATGACTGTATAAATGGTAGGCCGACCTGCCTCATCCATGGTTAAATTAGCTGAGTGAATGAGATGCTGAGGCGCAGGGGTTGGGATTTGTCATTGTGACTCACTTCTACTCTGTCCCTCTTTTATCATCTTTGCCTCATTTTCCTTCAATTTCCTCTCTGACTCAGCTACCTTGTTTTTAAGTATGTGATTTTCCTCTTCTATCCTATCCTTCTGTCTCCTGAGTTCCCAATAGGCCATGTTACCGTTTCTCTCTCCCTCCTGATTAGCCCTCCAGTTGCTGCCATCCCTATTACTATAGTCCCTAGGTGGATCTCTCCATCTTTTGTCAAAGTTCTGTTTTGGTCTCCAGTTTTGATCATCCTTCTTGTTCTGGGGTACATCCCACGTCTGATTTCTCCAATTACCATCTATATCTCTACCAGACTCGACCTTAAATGTTCTTACAGCTGAAACAGAGCAGGCCTGTTCTGTGAAAGGATGCTTGATCCACCACTTATCAGCTCTAGTTAGTACCATTTCCAAGTCTGTTGGTGTTGGATCAAAAAGCCTGATAAATTCTTGACACTCCCGGGGAAGGGCTTCCATTACTTTTGCTATATGTTCTGGTGAGCCCAGCACTAGAGGCTGTTGAGGTTGTCGTAGAGTATACCAAAAAAATATCCTTTGAGCTACCTCTCTAGGACCATCTATTGGCCTCATGGTAATATTTGCTATTTCTTTCTCTATGCTAAGTAGATAGAAATTAGTTGCAGCAATTCTTCCTGCCTGATCAGACACACTGTTATTAAATCCCAATAGTCTACTAGCCAAAGGACCCATAGCGTATTCTAACAGTTCTGTCCATTCCTCTAAGTTAAGACCTCCTTTTTTAGCTCTATCTGCTCCCCTCATAAACCAATGTGTAAACGTATTAAAGTTGTTAGTTGGCATACTTCCCCACCATTTCTGGAAATTGTCTTTATCTGCCATAGACATCGGTCGAGTCTGCATAGAAAATCCTGTAGGTGTTTGCCTTGCATTAAATAATTCTGAAACAATAACTGGTGCTTGTGGTATGGTATCTACTTGTGGAACAGAATAACATAAGAAATCTTTTCTATATTGGTTCATTTTCAGCACTGGTTCTTTATTTTGTGCCACGAACATATCCAGATCTGGATATATTTTGGCAATGTCTCTGACTCCTTTTATCCCTTCTAACTTTGTTTTATTTTTATAGTCCATTATTATGTTTTGAAGTTCTGTTATTTTTACTCCATAAGCATCCCTCTGTTCTTCTATTTCCCTTAACTCCCTTTCTAGTTCCCCCACAATTGTAGTTGTTCTCAAAGCTGCAATTTTTAAACAATCCCTTTTGTCCATTGCTTCCTCCGTTTTATTTGTTGTTTCCAAATTATGCTGCCGTAATTCTACAACTAAGTCTATTAGGCCTCCTATTGTGGCTACAACAGCTTGTGTGACCAAACTTTTTCTCTTCTTTGTTCTATACTTTTTGTTATTTACAATTTGTGTTAGAACATCCATTAATCTCTTCTCTTTTTCATTGTCTGGGTTTGCTGGCTCTGGAAGCTCATATGGACCATCATGTTTTTGAATATGTTTCCTAAAGTACTCACGCACTTCTGTGGGAAAGTATTTGGCCCCTTGAAAAGACATTCCTACTCTTTTACTCACCCAAGTAAGAATCCAAATCAATTTGCGACTAAAGTAGCATGCTTCTGAGTAGCCAACAATAGTTGATGACTATTCAGTAGGCCAGGTGTAATATGTAGAAAAATAGATTAGTACCCACAATGCAAATTATACTTACCTTAGTATGGTGAAGGTAATACTTGCTAATTAACTTAAAATATAATAGCAAGGCCTGCAGGGTAGGAGATATACCCGAACTAGGATATGCAAGACACCCAAAATGTATAAGGTATGGAAGCCTATAGTGTATTAAAATGCACGCCTGAAATAATGGAGGCTTGAATTAGCATTTAAATACACAAAGAAGCCACATGGAGCCTTATTCAAATGCAGGCCTATGCCTGTACTTTGATAGTCAAAAGCACAACAAAACTCAACTCAGCTAAACCCACAAAAATAACCTGTATGATATATATTTGTTTTATGTATCAAAATAAGCTAGTACGAACAAAACTCAACTCAGAAGCTAGTACGATATATATTAAAAATGGAGGCTTGAATTAGCATTTAAATACACAAAGAAGCCACATGGAGCCTTATTCAAATGCAGGCCTATGCCTGTACTTTGATAGTCAAAAGCACAACAAAACTCAACTCAGATAAACCCACAAAAACAACCTGTATGATATATATTTGTTTTATGTATCAAAATAAGCTAGTACGAACAAAACTCAACTCAGAAGCTAGTACGATATATATTAAAAATGGAGGCTTGAATTAGCATTTAAATACACAAAGAAGCCACATGGAGCCTTATTCAAATGCAGGCCTAGCCTGTACTTTGATAATCAAAAGCACAACAAAACTCAACTCAGATAAACCCACAAAAACAGCCTGTATGATATATATTTGTTTTATGTATCAAAATAAGCTAGTACGAACAAAACTCAACTCAGAAGCTAGTACGATATATATTAAAAATGGAGGCTTGAATTAGCATTTAAATACACAAAGAAGCCACATGGAGCCTTATTCAAATGCAGGCCTAGCCTGTACTTTGATAGTCAAAAGCACAACAAAACTCAACTCAGATAAACCCACAAAAACAACCTGTATGATATATATTTGTTTTATATTTTAAAATAAGCTAGTATGAACAAAACTCCACTCAGAAGCTAGTACGATATATATTAAAAATGGAGGCTTAACCTAGACCCCACACACAATCAGCACTTGATTTCCCATGCAGAGGATAATTAGACAAAGTACTTTTTTTCCTCCCCCCCCCCAAAAAAAATAAATAATAATAAATCTGACTATCTATTAATGTGATATTACCTCATAAATAACCTTTGTAGAAGTCTAAAATTCGTGGTCGCCAAATGTGGTGTATCACCAAATTAATATATATAAATATTACACAAGGTTCGTCTACATTAAAAGGTATTTATTAAAAGGCAACAACACAATACTATAAATGTATTATAAACACACAGCCAGACCCACGGAGCACCAACCCTTTTTAAATCTATCTACCTATATAATAATCCCCTTTCCCAAACGCTTTATCTTACCCACGGTTAGACCATTTCCATCATCACCACCATCAACCATCACCAACACCACCCAGCAAGCAAACAGGCAACAGAACCAGTTTCCTGCCTGGATATATCCTTAGTTGAGATGATGTAATTTACATCACATCCTGTCCATGACTTCCTTTAGCAATTGTGGGAGGGAAGTAAAGATTCTCAGCCCTCCTACAAAGGCTTGTTTAAGTAGTCCTGAATTACCATTCAAGGAAGACAAGTTACCACACACTGTACATCCCCTGATCATCTATATCAATGTAATTTTCCCTGCCTGCATTCTGCTCTCATATCCTTATTTCCCGGTGTTACTTGGATTTTGTATCCTACCCCCCTCCACCATGATCCTTTGCATACCTGTGTTGATTAGTCAACCTGTGGCTTTGTGGCAAGCTTGCTTTGTTAATTTCTGTAAATAGTAAATATGATTTATCCGAGATGTTGTTTGTGTCTGCCTCGTCAATGTTGATACCATAGCATTTCCGTAAAAACATCAATGAAAGGACCTTCAGACTCCACATCTGTGCTCTGCACCATCAGTTAGGGGTGTCAATAGAATTCTCACAGTGTGTTTGCATTACTGATTTCAACCATGAGGGAAGGTTGGTATTAACAATCTATATGACACAGAAACAGACAAATGAGACAGGTGTCCGTAAGTGGCTCACATCCTAATAGTGAACATACAGGGCCTCATTCAATTGCGATTTTGCCAATTGAATAGGGCTCAAACTAAGCACAGAACATATATTGTTTCCAAAAGATTTTAGTTAGTGAAAACCTTGCTTTTGGATAGATGTTTACTAACTAAAACATTTTTCATAGAATATATGTTATGTGCTTATTTCGAGCCCTATTCAATTGGCCAAATTGCAATTGAATGAGGGCCACAGTATCTAACATAAGTGAGTACACCCGTCACATTGTTGTTAATATTTTAGTATATCTTTTCATGTGACAACACTGAAGAAATGACACTCTGCTACAATGTAAAGTAAGTTTGCTGACCCATCAATAACTCAATACACAGCCATTAATGTCTAAACCATTGGCAACAAAAGTGAGTACACCCCTAATTTGAAATGTCCAAATTGACACGAAATGTCAATTATGTGTGGCCACCATTATTTGCCAGAACTGCCTTAACCCTCATGGCCAGGGAGTTCACCCGAGCTTCCCAGGTTGCCAATGGAGTCCTCTTCCAATCCTTAATGATACATCAGAGCTGGTTGATGCTAGAGACCTTGCACTCCCCCACCGCCAGTTTGAGGATGCCCCACAGATGCTCAATATGGTTTAGGTCTGGCGACAAGCTTGGCCAGTCCATCACCTTTACCTTCTTTAGCAAGGCAGTGTTGTCTTGGCGGTGTGTTTAGGGTCGTTATGTTATGTTGCCCTGCGGCCCAGTCTCCCAAGGGAGGGGATCATGTTCTGCTTCAGTATGTCACAGTACATGCTTGCATTCATGGTTCACTCAATGAACTGTAGCTCCCCAGTGCCAGAGATAAATGGATAAGTCACAACGAACACAAAAACATTGATATGAGATGAACCCATCATTTTGAACCTAAACAGTGATGCAGAGAGAGGGGAGGCAGCATCTGACATCATTAGGTAAATGCATATAGGGGGAATCCACACAACATATTATCGAAAACATATATACACATGCATATATGTTTGGTCTGGGCCTGCATGCATGCTGCCAGCACTGAGGAGCTACAGTTCTTTGAGGGAACCCATGAATGCCAACATGTACTGTGACAAACTGAGAAAGAGCATGATCCCTCCCATAGGAGAACGGGCCGCAGGGCAGTATTCCAACATGATAACGACCACAAACACACCTCCAAGCCGACCACTGCCTGGCTAAAGAAGCTGAAGGTCAAAAGTTGATGAACTGGCCAAGTAGGTCACCAGACCTAAACCCTATTGAGCATCTGTGGGGGCATCCTCAAATGGAAGGTGGGGAGTGTAACGGAACCCATCACTGTTTTACCCTGTTTTATGGTTATTGTTAAAATATGATCATACTGTTATACTGTATGTATGTTGGTTTATGCTCTGCAAAATCTTAGCCCAGACTATTGCAGACCTTGGCATAATAGATAATCCTAGTACAGAGACTCCTCATAGGATAAGGAAGTCTATTGGATAAAGTGTTTGCATTATCAGACATAACAAAGAAGGATGATCTAAGCAATGTCTGATTGTATTAAAGCAGCCAGGTAGTCTCCGGGAGGTGTGACCCACCTGTTGTCCCTCTATGTGTATTGTGTGGCCAACTATGGGGGATGTGTGTATTGCCTGTGGGAAGAGATGTGTATTGTGATGGAGTGCCATTAGGGGTCACAAGAGAGCTCTGTAAGACTTCTCCCCTGAGAATGAAAAGAGTTAAATCCAGGCAGTTATCAGAGGCTAAATGGAAGCACAGCTGTGAACTGCCTTTAAAAGCAGCAGAGAGATGGGTGGAGTCTCTCTCACTTAGGCTTGGGCCTAAGAGCCGTGGGCTGTGTGTGTTGCAGGAGGAAGCCCTGAACAGCTCAGCTGCCTCTGGGATCCAGAGAGCTGGGATTTGTGCTGGAGCGAGACAATCAGGAAGACTATTATATTCCAGAGTTTGTTCACAGAGAAGACTTCTGTGGTATCAGAGATACTCCACTGAGAGAGGATTATCTAAAGACCCCATCCCTGGGAAGCCGGATGCAACAAGGGATAAAAAGGTTGGTGACAAATACATGTTCTCACCTACTATTGGCAGAAGCCGTAGAGGAAAAGACAGTAAAAGACTGTTTTGTTTCCTAGCCACAAGGTGGCGATACAACGCAAATAAGAGACTGTTTGTTCCCTGGCCACAAGGTGGCAATACAACGCAAATAAGAGACTGTTTGTTCCCTGGCCACAAGGTGGCGATACAACGCAAATAAGAGACTGTTTGTTCCCTGGCCACAAGGTGGCGATACAAAGCAAATAAGAGACTGTTTGCATCCTGGCCACAAGGTGGCACTCTCCGGAGCCAGAGAAGCTGGCCGGATATAGTTAGGGTGTTCCTGAGTGTAGTAAGCACGTTTATGTAGGGTTTTATTTTATCAATGAATCCAAGCACTGTTTTTTTGTTCTGTTTATGCTACCAAATAAATAGCAGTAAAACTCTAACAAGCCTGCTGTGTCTTCCTCCCTGGGTAAAAGAGATAAGAAAGTGCAGGACGCAAACCCCGACAGAAGGGGGCCCCCTTCTACACTGGTGTCAGAAGTGGGATCGTGAAGAGTGCAGGAAACAGCCCACAGTACAGTACAGTGATGGAGGATATACTGAAGGCCTTACTGCAACAGCAGCATCAGCAGCAACAGCAGCATCAGCAGCAACAGCAGCAACTGCAGCAGCAACTGCAGCAGCACCAGCAGCAGCAACTGCAGCAGCACCAGCAGCAACTGCAGCAGCAACTGCAGCAGGAACAGCAGCGACAAGCAGAGGAGGAAACAATCTGCATGAGAGAGGCCACAGCCGCTCATCAAGAGTTCACTAGGAAGTGGGCCATCCAGCTAGCCCAGAATGAAGCTATACTGGAAAAAAATAGTAAAGATGCGGCCAGAGTTAGAGCCAATGAAATTCTTTGGGAGCTGACAGAGGATGATGATGTGATCATATACCTCACCATTTTTGAGAGAACAGCCATTAGGGAGGCGTGGCACAAACGGTACTGGGCCAGCCTCATTGCCCCATAATTGACGGGCGAAGCTCAGAAAGCTTATCTGAGCTTGAATGAAGAAAAGAAAGAAAACTATGATGACCTCAAAGCTGAGATCCTTGCCAGAGTTGGAGTTACCCGGGATGTCAGAGCACAGAGAATCAGTACCCAGAATGAACAGAAGGCGTACTTCACAACCAGCATAAAGGCGCTGGGGGTGCAACAAGCCAGCCGGAGAAGTGCTCCTATACTTCAACCACACGAGAAAGGTGCGACTGGCATGACAAGGAGAGATTTCCATCCAAATATTATGGACACCCCATTGGAGCTTGGCATTGAGAAGTCATTTGGTGATATTGTCAAAGATAGACAAGCAAGGAACTGTCGGGCTGACAGAGGAGCCGCCACAGAGACGGCAGGAGCCGCCACAGAGACGGCAGGAGCCGCCACAGAGACGGCAGGAGCCGCCACAGAGACGGCAGGAGCCGCCACAGAGACGGCAGGAGCCGCTGATGAGAATGCAGAGTGCACAAAAGAAACTGCAGAGACAGTAACAGATATTGCTGAAAAAGCAAAAGAGCCTGCTAGTGCAGACAGAATGGCCTTAGAGGAGGAGAAACAGCATTCTGTAAGGCTCCACGGACAATTTAAAGTCAAGATTGAGGAGCTTCAGATGAGAGAGCAGGAGATGAAGAAAGAAATGGAATCTGTTATCCAGTCCCAAAACAGGAAGGTTCAAGAGTTGCACAAGCAGCTACATGAAATGGAAGCAGAGAAAAATGTCTGCATGGATAACTTCTCACGTCAGAAGAGTGAGCTGGAATACAGTCGTGAGAAAGAGGAGAGACTGATTCTGGAACTGGAGACAGCAGCGCACACAGTAAAAAGACTGGAAGAAGATATCGAATCGGAAAGAGCAGCCCATCGGGAGTCTAAGGTTAACTCTGAAGTTATCCAGTTGCGGATCCTGGACCTTGAGTCTTCACTTCAAGTGGAAAAGGCCAGCTACTCGCAAAGTGCATCCGACTTAGAGATGATAAAAAACCAGTTCAGAGAAGTGGAAGCTGCTTATAACAGAGAAAAGAAACGGGCTGACCGCAATGCAGAAAAACTCAAGGAGTACACACTGTCCCAGACAGGACATATGACGCAGAGCATGGAGAGGTGTCATACCAAACCAGACCAGCGAGAGGTAAAGATGATGCCAGACTATATTCCTGAATGGCGGAGGATGCCTGCATTTGAGGACTACAGAGTGTCCTACAGGAATGAGAAACTGATGCCAATTTGGGAGCAGAGGAAGAATACTCCCAAGTCTAAGCTGGAAAACATGGGGGACATCCTGAAGATGGAAGGATTGACCCAGGAAGTAGCTGAAATCACTGCTAGGTGTACAGCCCTCCAAGTACAGATCACCAAGCTAGAACAAGAGAAGAGCTCCACCAATGCAGAACTAGAAACCCAGAGAGCCCGGTTTGATTCTGAGAAACTGCAGCTAAAGGGAATAATTACCAATCTGCAGACATCCCTTTCAGAGAACACTGTACAGAAGGAGAGACAAGACCAAGCGGCTCAAACTCAAGAGGAGCAGCTGATTTGTCAAATAGCCACATTGAAACTGGAAATCTCCAAGCTGAAAACAGTATTAACGCAAAAGGACAAGGAGCTTGAGGGACTCCAATATCGGGTGGAAGATGAGAAGAGGCAGAAGGGGCAGGTGATTGAAGACATGCAAATAAATGAAGAGTCATCAAGACAAAACATAGTTGGACTCAACCACCAAGTGGACAATCTAAGCAGTATATTGAAGCAAACTGAGGACAAGCTAACAAAGTTCACCAGAAAACTGGAGAGCAAGGCCCAGCAGATGGTTCAGTTAACGGAAGCGCACAATAAGGTGATTAGTGAGAGAGAGTCAACTCTTAATGTGTTTAATGAGTACAAATCCACAAATGAACAAGAATTGAACTCTTTAAACCAAGCTGTTGAGATTCTGGAGAAAGGTCTTCATTCAAGTTTGGCCACATCCGAGGAGCTAAAAAAGGAAAAATCAGAGTTGGCAGTTAAAGTGCAAGAACGGGATGCAACCATCCTTGATTTCATTGCTAAATGCCAGAATCTGTACACTGAGAATGAGGCGCAAAGTAAGACTCACGCAGCCACAATGGAGTCTCTAAAGACTCAATTAATTGAGAAGGACAACCAGTTACGGCTCTATGAACAGAGAATCTCTGGGAAGGAGGTAATGACAGAAGAAATCCTTCACCTAAAAGAACAATTGCTTGCTATGGAAGAGACAGAGAAAAAAGACATTATTTCTGTCTCTAATAAAGAGAGAGCGAGTGTAGTCAAAGAAGCATCTAGTAAAGTTGAGAGTGGTGCAAAGCAAACTAAGGAGTCAGCTGTGATAGATCAGCCAGAAGAAAGCAGGGAAACAAAGGTTTCACCAACCATAGCGGATCAGTGTGATACAGAGCAGCAACCTGAAACATCAACAAAAAAGGAGACAAAATCCCTTGACACTGAAAAATCTTCTGAAACTGAGAAGAAAACAAGTACTACAAAAAATAAACATAAAGATAAATTACTTCCCAACGAGAGCAAGCAGACTGACAGAGCAAACTCAGTGGTTGAGTCTCAATTGACAGAGGATGGAGCTGCAACTCCAGAAGTAGAGAAATCTTCGAAATCAGAGAAGCAAGCTCCAGGTTTAAGAAATAAGCATAGATCCAAGTTAGTACCTGAAGATGAAAACAGTGGAACAGAAGGGAAGGAAATGACATCGGAGAGGCGAAAGATGGTCTCAAGTTGACAATCAGGGTCTCCAACAAGAGGAAGAGAGGTGACGCATTATTTGTGGTTTCCGCAGTTGCAGAAGCTGAGGAGCCTGAAGCCGAGGAAAGCATAGGCCGGACATTAAGACGGTCGCCGAGAATTTCACGTCCCTCTGTCAAGGCCGTTGAAGTCAAAGAGCGTAAACTTGAAAAGAAACCCATTGATGAGGAAAACAAACCTACTGCCCAGAAAGCAGAAAAAGAATTGGAAGAATGGAAACATAAGAGTAAGGAACTCAAGGCAAATCGTTATAAAGATTATGTAAAAGAAGCCGGTTGTGAGAGAAATGATACAGCCAAATCGCTCTCTGCAGAATTATCTGAACTGCAGGTCCTATTAAAAGAAATTGAAGAAGGGAAAGTTCTCCTGACGCATGGAAGTACGTGTGCTAGTGAGCTCAAGAAGATAGAGCAAGACCCAAGCCCATACTGCATAGTTACACCAGAGAATATTATGCCCTATGAAGAGGAGCCCCGTAAACGAGAAGACAAGGGGAAGATAAAGTTGGGAGTGAACGTTTTTGGCCTCTCGGCTCATGTAGCTCAACTACATGGTGTTGAGCTGAGGGGGTGGATATGTGATGGAGTGCCATTAGGGGTCACAAGAGAGCTCTGTAAGACTTCTCCCCTGAGAATGAAAAGAGTTAAATCCAGGCAGTTATCAGAGGCTAAATGGAAGCACATCTGTGAACTGCCTTTAAAAGCAGCAGAGAGATGGGTGGAGTCTCTCTCACTTAGGCTTGGGCCTAAGAGCCGTGGGCTGTGTGTGTTGCAGGAGGAAGCCCTGAACAGCTCAGCTGCCTCTGGGATCCAGAGAGCTGGGATTTGTGCTGGAGCGAGACAGTCAGGAAGACTATTATATTCCAGAGTTTGTTCACAGAGAAGACTTCTGTGGTATCAGAGATACTCCACTGAGAGAGGATTATCTAAAGACCCCATCCCTGGGAAGCCGGATGCAACAAGGGATAAAAAGGTTGGTGACAAATACATGTTCTCACCCACTATTGGCAGAAGCCGTAGAGGAAAAGACAGTAAAAGACTGTTTTGTTTCCTAGCCACAAGGTGGCGATACGACGCAAATAAGAGACTGTTTGTTCCCTGGCCACAAGGTGGCAATACAACGCAAATAAGAGACTGTTTGTTCCCTGGCCACAAGGTGGAGATACAACGCAAATAAGAGACTGTTTGTTCCCTGGCCACAAGGTGGCGATACAACGCAAATAAGAGACTGTTTGTTCCCTGGCCACAAGGTGGCGATACAATGCAAATAAGAGACTGTTTGCATCCTGGCCACAAGGTGGCACTCTCCGGAGCCAGAGAAGCTGGCCGGATATAGTTAGGGTATTCCTGAGTGTAGTAAGCACGTTTATGTAGGGTTTTATTTTATCGCTGAATCCAAGCACTGTTTTTTTGTTCTGTTTATGCTACCAAATAAATAGCAGTAAAACTCTGACAAGCCTGCTGTGTCTTCCTCCCTGGGTAAAAGAGATAAGAAAGTGCAGGACGCAAACCCCGACAGAAGGGGGCGCCCTGCTACAGTATATATATATTTCTGCCCAACAAAATAAAGTCAGTATTAATTTGACTCCCAATTCAGTGTTGTCAAATATTGGAGGTTTGGAATGGTGAGACTGTAGTGCTTCTTGGATATTGTACCGTATACCAGCGGAGATATTGGACTGCGTGTTCCAACTCCGTTACAGGGAGTGCAAGGTCTCTAACATCCACCAGCTCCATGATATCATCATGAAGGAGTGGAAGAGGACTCCAGTGGCAACATGTGAAACTCTGGGGAACTCCATCCCCATGAGGGTTAAGTCAGTGCAGGAAAATAATGGTGGCCCCACAAAATATCGACAATTTCACTTAGGGGTGGACTCACTTTTGATATTTACCCTGAATTAATCTCTCCATGTGTCAGAAACACGAATATCATGCATCACCGTTACTGGAATCAAACTCAGGAATATTACCTCCACCCTCAGCTGCACTAGTGGCTGTTACCCCAACCCTACATTAACACAGGGCTGGTGTATTGAAGGAAGATGTATGTACTAATCCAATAACGTTGATGTGTAGCATTCATGTGGTGTTTACCAATTATGGTACAGTACAAACGAAAACAAACAATGATAATGTGAGCAATACATAATGTTTAATCTTATGCTTTCAAATTATATTTAAAAAAAAGAAAACTGGAGGCAGAAATTCCAGAAAATCAATTAATTGGAACCTAAAGAGATAAGAACAAGACATCAATTAGAACAATATACGCATTGACTGCAACACCTCAACGTCAATAGATCTTGGACATCAATTGCTTCTATATGCAACATGAACATGTTCTCACCTATTTCCGCTTTCGCTTGTGTGTTTCCTGGCTCTCCTGGCCTTTGGCAAATGTTCCCCTAGGCCGGCCCCGACCTCTGCGAATGGTTGGCAGCTCTTCCGGCCTGGATGCTGGTGACAAGGTCTGTAAGGTTGAAGGGGGTGAGGTTGAAGGGGTAGCCCGGTCTTGGGGCTGGCCTTCTCGGGCCATTTCGGGCCTTCGGACATACTCCTCCATCCCAAGGTTATGCCGCCTCACCTCTTGGAACATCCTTTCATTGTGGCGTCTCATCTCCTCGAACACCCGTTCATTATGGCGTCTCATCTCCTCGAAGTTCCTTTCATTGTGGCGTCTCATCTCCTCGAACTTCCTGTCATCGTGGCGTCTCATCTCCAGCATGAACTGTGATTTTGCTCACGCTCATGCTGGAGATGAGCCAGGAAATCCTGGCACTGGGCCGCTGACAGCGCCGGACTAACTGGAGGCGACCCAGACCACTGTGTCCTCTGGGTGAAGGCACGGCTGAGTGGTGTGTCCTGCCTGACCGGAGTCGCCTGCTGGGCCTGCTGGGCCTGCGGGGCCGGAGTGGCCAGAGTGGCTGGCTGGGCCTGCTGGGCCTGTGGGGCCAGAGTGGCTGGCTGGGCCTGCTGGGCCTGTGGGGCCATAGTGGCTGGCTGGGCCTGCTGGGCCTGCGGGGCCTGTGGGGCCAGAGTGGCCAGAGTGGCTGGTTGGGCCTGTGGGGCCAGAGTGGCCAGAGTGGCTGGCTGGGCCTGCGGGGCCAGAGTGGCTGGCTGGGCCTGCTGGGCCAGAGTGGCTGGCTGGGCCTGCTGGGCCTGCGGCACCTGTGGGGCCAGAGTGTCCAGAGTGGCTGGCTGGGCCTGCTGGGCCTGTGGGGCCAGAGTGGCTGGCTGGGCCTGCGGGTCCTGTGGGGCCAGAGTGGCTGGCTGGGCCTGCGGGGCCTGTGGGGCAAGAGTGGCTGGGCCTGCGGGGCCTGTGGGGCCAGAGTGGCTGGCTGGGCCAGCGGGGCCTGTGGGGCTGGAGTGGCCAGAGTGGCTGGCTGGGCCTGCGAGGCCTGTGGGGCCAGAGTGGCTGGCTGGGCCTGCTGGGCCTGCGGGGCCTGTGGGGCCAGAGTGGCTGGCTGGGCCTGCTGGGCCTGTGGGGCCAGAGTGGCTGGCTGGGCTTGCGGGTCCTGTGGGGCCAGAGTGGCTGGCTGGGCCTGCTGGGCCTGTGGGGCAAGAGTGGCTGGGCCTGCGGGGCCTGTGGGGCCAGAGTGGCTGGCTGGGCCAGCGGGGCCTGTGGGGCTGGAGTGGCCAGAGTGGCTGGCTGGGCCTGCTGGGCCCGCGAGGCCTGTGGGGCCAGAGTGGCTGGCTGGGCCTTCTGGGCCTGCGGGGCCTGTGGGGCCAGAGTGGCCAGAGTGGCTGGCTGGTCCTGCGGGGGCCACATGCCCTGCCGGGGGCCCATGCTCCAGGGCACCATTGCTTGGGGATCCATACTGTGGGCCCAACTGGGATGGGACCACATTGGGTGGCCCCACATTTGTCCAGCCCACATTGGCTGGGAGCCAGGCTGTGCCATTATCCTGGCTGGAGGGGCCATTGCTGGAGGCAATTGGAGGCATCTCGTGGATGGCCCAGGTGGACTTTGGTATGATGGTCCTGCTGCAGGTGATGTTGGTGCAGGTGGTCCTGCATCTTCACAAGGTGCAGGAACCTGCGGAGGCAGGGGACGCCTGGCTGGTACTGAAATAAGACATGATTTTGATTTGAGTATTGTTGTTTCCATATCTCTGAGATCAGAGTGACTTGTAATTGGCTGGGAATGTTTGACGCTAATCAAAATTGATCTGCATCATTAGTATTGTGGATCCTGGCTGGGATCTTTCCTGTTATGTGACAGCGACTGTTGGCAGCAGCAGTTGGACCAAGGGGCTGATAGATGGCGCTGCCGCTGTTATATACATCATTTTCACCTTACACAGAAGCCCAAAAGCACTAGCCCTCACACTAATCCGAACCCCTTACCTTAACAACACCCTAACCCACTAAATATGCATGATTATATAATCTCCAGGAAAATACTGTGACATGTAGAGGCTGATCATTGCTGCTACCAGCAGTCACGGTCAGATAACAGGAAAGGGCCCATGGCTCATATGACTATATGTAATGCTGGTGCGGTGTGCCAACTGCAGTTAATTAGGACACGTGCTCATCTGAATCTGTTGGCCAGTGTGTGAGACAGACCAATCTGTGATCAATCCTCAGCAATGTGAGTTAACATGTTAATGTAACATGGTCCAGATTATGCTGTTACACGACACAAACTTGCAGTCCATCAGAGTCTGTATCCGCATATGCTGCAGTGTGCACATCCATACATGTAGTCTCATGGGAATGTACCAGCTAGATCGGACCTATCCTGTTGTATGTGCGCATCTCTGGAAGTGCACCGCCAACGACTCTAGCTACGCCAGCCCAGCAGGCCAGGTAAGTGGTTATGGGTTTCGGGTTCTAGCTACAGTTAGGGGGTATGGGTTAGAGTTAGAAAGTGGTGTTTAGGGGGTTAGGGTTAGAGGGTTAGGGGCTTTGGGTGTACCAACTATTTTTGACGGCTACATGGGGACGCAAGCGCAGCCGCATCCCTAGAGTCGGCGGCGGCACTCTTCCAGCACATACTGAAATGCCCACATAAAACAGGATACATCCGCTATACCTAGTTTCAAAATGTACATGAATTCTAAGCAGTAGGAGGGTTAAGCCAAACAGCTATGGATGGGCCAGTTTAACATGGAGTAGAGTGTGACAGGGGAACTCATGACAATAAACAAACAATTGCAATGGAGTTGTCATGTATGCTTTATATGCACTGGGAACCAACAGCAAACATAACAGTAACATCAATAGATTTGCAAAACGGTATCATAATCAGTTGTGGGAGGAGGTATTGGACATATATTTCATTGCTAACAATTCTGACGAGTATATTTCTTTACACTAGATTTACATGATTTTTGCGGCCTCATATATCTGTAGTCACAACCAGATATCTTACAGTGCAATTCAACGTCAGTTATCTATCTGTGTGGGGTACATGTGCGTACATATGAGGGTGTTAAGGTGTACATGGTACTCACATTGCAGGCTTTGTGACCGACCCGAGTCCACCAGGCCAAGAAGGCCCACAACTGCCGCTGGCTAAATCATGTCGCGGACTGTGGCCTCCCAAACGGGGTATGTGAAGGTTTCGGGCGGCCCACCGCCGGTTCCACGTGCCGCATTGGCCTCATTGACCATCTTCTTTTTGATGTCAATGCGGCAGTCTTGGTACCGGTGCTGGACAGACTGCCAGTTACGATTCGCATACCCCAGCGAGGAGACCTCAGCCGCGATCTCCTTCCAGGCATCTGTCCTCTGCCTGGGCCTCACTTCGCTCCCACCTGTTAGGATGGAGTGTCGGGCTTGTACTCCTCTAACCAGTGTTTCTATTTCCTGGCTGGTGAAATTTGCTGCCCTTTTTCGTGCAGCAGCTGACTGGCCAGCCTGTGGCTGGGGGTCCTGCTCTCCATGCCCTTCGCTGCCTTCTCCCTCCATCTCTCCTCCTCTGACAGCATACAACACAGTCACAGATTTACGAATTTCACTCTCTTTTAAACTATTTGTGCCCTTGATTGTCATCTTCCTATTGGTTAATTGATTTCAGGTTTGATTTCAGGATTACGGGCTTGAGACTTGGCCGTAGCTTCTTAGTGAAGCACGTACGGTTTTGGCGGATGATTGCCCTCCAAGCCCGTAGCTCGTTATTCAAACCCGTGCCGGCTTGCATGATAGATGAAGTTAAATATCTTTATTTGCGCATTTGAGAGTAGGGGAATGTTGAGCTATTAATTCTAAAACCAAACATCACTTTCACTTTTAATAAAAGCAAAGGATGGCTTTTCTATGCTACGACTTGTAAGTTAGCTCTTTACGACCCGTAGGTCTATTTTACCCATTTATGGACTTGACGGAGGCTAATCCCGCAGCCTTTGCGGGTCTGAGGTGCTCCAAGCCCTCGGGACTTTGTCCACGGATATTTGACAAGAATTTGAAAATACAAAAATTACGGATTTGAGTGTAGGGGAATGTTGTGCTATTTTTGCTAACACCTACAATCACTTTATAGTCTCCTCAGAGTGCAGGATGGCTTTATTTCGGCTTTATTATGTGCTTAATTGGTGCTAGCAGGACCTTTTTGGTGCAAGTAAGCTGCGGCTCGGTTTTAGCCTTGCAGAGAGGTTTCCCGTAGCAATTGAATAGCAACCGGGGCTTTCTTGCGGCCGAAACTCTTGCGGCCGTTTTAGATCAAAGGCTTTTCTCCGGCGCGAGCGGCCGCAAGGGATAGCAAGGCGCCGGCCGCAAGCCTGCCGGAGCCCCTGGCCGGAAGGGAATAGTATAGCCGAATAGCTTGCGGCCGGTCCTTGCGGCCCCGCATCTCCTACGGCCGTTAATAGAATGAGGCCCAAAGTGATTACCTCATACTTAAATTCTTTGGATCTCACCTCAATTTCTCCTCTAGACCTTCAAAATTTCAACAGAAAAGTAACTTGCGAGGAGGTCCAAGACACAATCAAGGACCTGAAATCAGGGAAATCAAATGGTCCAGATGGTCTTACCAATCTATATTATAAAAAAATTCCCTGAGATCCTTGCTCCTTTTCTAATTTATTTAATTCAATCCTCATAGGTGAGGCAATGCCTCAAGAATTAAATCAATTCCCAAAGAAGGGAGAGACCCTATGGAAGCAAAAAAATACCGGCCAATTTCACTTTTGAATGGTGATGTCAAATTACTTGCTAAGATTTTTGCTAAAAGAATTTCAAATTTCTTACCTGACCTGATACACAAGGACCAATCTGGTTTCATACCCCACAGACAAAAAGGGAACAATATTAGAAGAATTTTGAATATCATACACCTTTCCCGAAAATCAACTCCCCTCTCTACCTGCTAGCACTTGATTTTCAAAAGGTGTTTGACATGCTTGAATGGCCTTTTCTGTTTGCTACTTTATCTAAATTTGGATTTACGGGAAGATTTATCAATATGCTACATACATACTACAACTCCCACAGGGCTAAGCTAAAACTTTCAGGATCGCAAAAGCAAGCATTTTCATACAACGGGGCACCAGACAGGGTTGTCCTTTATACCCCCTGCTCTTTGCTTTAGCTATTGAGCCCCTGGCCCAGGCCATCAGGGCCAATTCAGCAATCAAGGGCTTTAAGGTAGAACACCATCACCTCAAATGCTCTCTGTTTGCCAATGACCTTTTTTGCTCACTAGCAAACCCTGAGTCATCTATAGAGGCCCTGATGTCTGCTATTGACCAATATAGTGCCCTCTCAGGTCTCCGCCTGAACCTTGACAAAACTGAAACTCTCAACTTAAGTCTCTCCCCAGAAACCCAGAATCACCTAAAGTCAACCTACAATTTAATTTGGCTTACTGCGCATATAAAATACCTTGGTGTTAATATCAGACATATACAAGGTAAAGTATCCCCTCTCTTCTCAAATCCTTAAACAATAGACATGGGTACTTAGTCTAGATCGCACATTTCTTGGTCGGGCATATTGCCTCTGTCAAAATGAATATATTACCTATGCTTCTTTGCTTATTTAGGACTCTTATTTAGGATTCTCCCTATGAATTTTTTTTAACACTCCTGGAGACAATCAGAAGCCTTCCTTCATGTTGAAATAGGAGTTGGATCTGAACCAAACGTGGGGCAATAACAAATGGACAGAGGTCTGATCGAACCTTACTAAAGGCTCGATAAGCTATAGCCTCTTAGAAACTTCTATAAAGATCCTTCACAGGGCTTATATGTCCCCTGTGCGGATGTACAAAATCACTTCCAAGGGGAATGACAAATGCTTCATAGGATGCCAAGCACGGGTGATTTCCTTCACACATGGTGGCTGTACCCCATGGTTCAGGAAGTCTGGTCTAAGACTATTAAACTACTATCGGACTACTTTAGATTACCTTGAGACCAGCTATTGCCAATTCCCTGCTGGTTATTCACTTTACTAATCTGGACCCCTAGGGTAATAAATTGGCTCAATTAATTATGCTGGCAGCGAAAAACAGTATCGCCAGATTTTGGAAAGATAGTCTTATTAGATTCCAGGATGTAATCAATAAAATTAATTATATCTTTATAAACGAAAGGATGACCCATATCTTATTAGACTCATATCCTACTTGTTTAAGTATATCGGAGCCTTGGATGCCATCACCGTAGTGTATTTCAGTGGCTCAGTGTGTACCATCAGGTAGGAATGCAAATCATACTAAAAAGGTCATTACATTTTTTTATTTGATCAATAATCGATTTAGATATTATCAGTGCTTAAATGCACATGCAAGTCATAAAACCTGCTATGTACTATCAGTTAGAGGCTTAAAAATCATATTGAAAATCTACTTACATTGTTTAAAATGTATCAAGAATCAATAGTGTAGTTTCCAGCTGACTTTGATATTGGACACCCTCCTACAGGAATCCGCATAGATAATGATGATGGAGGTTATGTCTGTGACTATATTTTAGTGTTATTCATTGCTGACTCCGCAAATATGGCAGAGTAATTGGCGTAATTGCCAGTGACCAATGCATTTGAGAGTTTTTTTTTTAAATGAATATTTTATTTAGTTCAAAAAATTATTTAAAAAGTACTACAACACCAATAGCTGCCTTTAGTCCACCTCTTTACAGTTGGCATATAATCTGTGTAAAATAACATACAATTATTATTAAGAAAAATAAAATATCTAGTAACATTTGAACCCACACACCTCCATCTCTAAGATGACAGCCTTACCACTTAGGTACCACACCCTCCTTTGTGTCTCTCCCCCATCTCCCTCCCCTGTATCCCTTCTCCCTCTTTGTGTCTCTTCCCCCTCTCCCTCCCCTGTGTCTCTCCCTCCCCTGTGTCTCTTTCCCCCCTCTCCCTCCACTGTGTCTGTTTCCCACATCTCCCTCCCCTGTGTCCCTTCTCCCTCCATGTATCTCTTCCCCCCTCTCCCTCCCTTTTGTCGCTCCCCCCTCTCCCTCCCCTGAGTCTCTTTTCCCCATCTTCCTCCCCTGTGTCTGTTCCCCCCCCTCTCTCCCCATGCCTCTTTCCCTCCTCTCCTTCCCATATGTCTCTTCTCCGTCCATGTGTCTCTCCCCCTCTCACTCCCTTGTGTCTCTCCCCCTCTCACTCCCCTGTGTCTATTTCCCCCTCTCCTTCCCCTGTGTCTCTTCCCCCCTCACTTCCCTGTGTCTCTTTGCCCACCCATCTCCCTCCCCTTTGTCTCTCCCCCTCTTCCTCCCCTGTGTCTCTTCCCCAAGCCCTCCTCTGTGTCTCTCTCCCCCCTATCCCTCCCCTGAGTCTCTTTTTCCCATCTTCCTCCCCTGTGTCTTTCCCCCCTCTCTCCCCATGCCGACTTCCCTCCTCTCCTTCCCCTATGTCTCTTCTCCCTCCATGTGTCTCTCCCCCCTCTCACTCCCTTGTGTCTCTCCCCCTCTCACTCTCCTGTGTCTATTTCCCCATCTCCTTCCCCTGTGTCTCTTCCCCCCTTGCTCCCCTGTATCTCTTTGCCCATCCCTCTCCCTCCCCTGTGTCTCTCCCCCTCTTCCTCACCTGTGTCTCTTCCCCAAGCCCTCCTCTGTGTCTCTCTCCCCCTCTCCCTCCCCTGTGTCTCTTTTCCCCGTCTTCCAACCCTGTGTCTGTTCCCCCCTCTCTCTCCCCATGCCTCTTTCCCTCCTATACTTCCCCTATGTCTCTTCTCCCTCCATGTGTCTCCCCCCCTCTCACTCCCTTGTGTCTCTCCCCTCTCACTCACCTGTGTATATTTCCCCCTCTCCTTCCCCTGTGTATCTTCCCCCCTTGCTCCCTGTGTCTCTTTGCCCACCCCTCTCCCTCTTTGTCCACCCCTCTCAGACCTCTTCCTCCCATGTGTCTCTTCCCCAAGCCCTCCCCTGTGTTTCTTTCTCCCCTCTCCCTCGCATGTGTCTTTCTTCCTCTCTCTCCCCTGTGTATTTCCCCCTCTCTCTCCTGTGTATCTCTCCCCCCTCTCCCTCATCTGTGTCTCTTTTCCCCTATCCCTCCCCTGTGTCTTTCCCCCTCTCTCTCCTGGTTGTCTCGTAACCCCCTCTCCCTTCCCTGTGTCTCTTTCTCCCCTCTCCCTCCCCTTTGTCTCTTTCCCCTTATCCCTACCATATGTCTTCTTTTCCCCTCTCCCTCTCCTGTGCCTCATTTGCCTCTCTCCCCTCCTTTCCCCCCATCCCCCTCCCCTGTATCTCCTTCCCCCTCTGCCTCCCTTGTGTCTCTCACCTCTCCTTCCGGTGTCTCTTCCCCCTCGCTCCCTGTGTCTCTTTGCCCACCCCTCTCTCTCCCCTGTGTCTCTCAGACCTCTTCCTCCCATGTGTCTCTTCCCCAAGCCCTCCCCTGTGTCTCTTTCTCCCCTCTCCCTCGCATGTGTCTTTCCTCCTCTCTCTCCCTTGTGTATTTCCCCCTCTCTCTCCCGTGTATCTCTTTCCCCCCTCTCCCTCATCTGTGTCTCTTTCCCCCTATCCCTCCCCTGTGTCTTTCCCCCTCTCTCTCCTGTGTGTCTCTTGCCCCCTCTCCCTTCCCTGTGTCTCTTTCCCCCCTCTCCCTCCCCTGTGTCTCTTTCCCCCTACCCCTACCATGTGTCTTCTTTTCCCCTCTCCTGTGCCTCCTTTGCCTCTCTCCCCTCCTTTTCCCCCATCTCCCTCCCCTGTGTCTCTTTCCCCCCTCTACCTCCCTTGTGTCTGATCCCCCTCTCCTTCCCCTTTGTGTTCCCCCTTTCCCTCCCCTGTGTCCCTCCCCCCTCTCCCTCCCCTGTGTCCCTTCCCCCCTCTCCCTCCGCTGTGTACCTTCCCCCCTCTCCCTCCTGTGTCTCTTCCCCCCGCTCCCTACCCTGTGTCTCTTCCCCCCGCTCCCTCCCCTGTGTCCCTTCCCCCCTCTCCCTCCCCTTTGTCTATGCCCCCTCTCCCTCTCCTGTGTCTGTTTCCCACACTCCATCCCCTGTGTCTCTACCCCTGCTAATTAAAGAATTACTCACATTCTTATATCAGAAACATTAGCTAGTGCCTTAGCAGAAAAACTGTAAGACTATTTGGCCCCCATGGTTGAACTCAAATTATGGCAAACTTATAATTTCTTCTCTTGAAGGAATTATAAGATTAGATTATATAATATTAATTCATAACTAACATATTTAATTTTCTTAAAAAAAGGGGGTTACACTTATTGATTTTTTTTTTATGAAGGCACAATTGCACTATTTAATAATCATATATGTGATTGACTGAAATGAGACTCTAACTCAAATAATAATGTAATTCTGAATGAAATGTAATTTGTCTATTCAAATAAAATTGAAAAAAAGGTCAATGTTAATAACAAGAACTACTAGCCTAAAAGTTAGAAACAACATGGCCATTTGGGGCAAAAAATCATCTTCTAATTGCCCCTCTTTTCTGTATATCACTTATGCATAGAGTGGCTGGTCTTATACTTAGTGGCCTTAGAGGTATAATGGAAATTGTAAAGTAACATTGCTGACTTAAAGCGATTCTTTAAAATTCAAACTGTCTACATATTTTATAATATGTTTGAAGAAAGACCTTCTTAGAATTGAGTTATTTCTTGGGAAAACATTTATGAGCCAAATGTCCAAATTTGTATACATAAATAATACAAAAACAGACATGGTATCCATTCCCTGCATATGTATATAATCCTATATATATAAACACACCCATTTATATATTTAGCATTAGCATTACCAAAGCAGACAGGGTCTCCGCCCATGGGTGTAGGAAGTGGGGGGTGACGGGGACAAATCCCCCCCAGATTTTTCAAAGTGTGTGTTTTTGTGTAGAGAAGCAGTTATATGGTATATTATACTATATACGGTATTCCTCCATGATTTTCTTTTGATCCTACACACATGTCTCCGCCTCCTATTCACTGACCTCTCATTGGTTCCTTGTTGACATTTACACCACTTCTATTCACAGTTGATTCATATGAATAGACAGGTACTGACCATACATTCATTAGCATATTAACCCTCTGAGTGTCAACCATGTTAAGTTAACATAGTTGGCTGTCTAGGCCTAAGGGGCCAAAAACATTAATTTAACATGGTGCAATGATTCAAACTGATAAACTGCCCTACTGGGGAGGGGACCAGTATAATGGCGAATCTAATAATGGATTGAAGAATATCCCCATGCCCTGCCCTGGATTAATAAAAAAACATTCAAATAAATATAAACAGCCTTATTAAATTGCAATTCTGTAAATTTAAAAGGACTCTCTTTAAGCACACAGCATATTTTTTTTACAAAAGTTTTTAGTTAGTGAACTTCTATCCAAAAGCAAGATCTTCACTAACTAAAAACTTCTGTAAATAAAATATGCTTAAATAGAGCCCTTTTAAATGTACGGAATCGCAATTTAATAAGGCTGAAAATGTTTAATCCCTTCTTCCATTCCTTATGTTCACTCCCTGGAAATAAGGAAAGGAAGAGGGTAACAAACAGTCATTTTTATGTTTAAATGTTGTATTGGATTGTTTGTTGTTTTTGTATAAAATTCAAATAAAAAAATAAAAAATAAAAAAATAATTTTATTTAAATATATTTATTAAAAAATTAGGGAAAGGGGTGAGGTTATTCTTTCATTCCAGGCTAAAATCACCCCCTTCTCCCTCCCAATTATCCTCTCCTACCCTCCAATATTCCCCTGCCGGTGCATCAGAACATTTGTAAACCCCAGGGTATGTGTGTGTCCTTACTGTGGACTCACACTCCCAGCATGCTCAGAAAAAAACCTAATGCATGTGGGGAGAGTGACTGCTGATGGACTATATATGTATATATATATATATATATATATATATATATATATATATATATATATATGTATGTCAGAAGGCTTTTTTGCCTTGAAAAACGCAAAGCACAAATCTACCTATTTATGTGGCTTAATGTTCATCTAACCCTATACATCAACACGATCAGATAAATAATACATTTATATACTATATATATATATATATATATATATATATATATATATATATATATATATACAATGTGCATAAATGTTTACTTTTATAGAAAGGTGTACTTCTGGGCTTTCAGGTGTGTTCACCAAACTTTCTTTAATTGTGTAAATTTTAGTAAAAATAGAAAGCAACAAATAATAAAAACAATTTTTTTTTCAGAATGCATATTATTATTATTATTATCTTTATTTATAAAGCACCAACATATTCTGTAGCGCTGTACAGGGGTTGAGTACATGGCAGAACAAACTGAACACCTTATCAAGAATGGAGGGCCCTGTTTTTGAGCTTAGAATCTAATATACATAAAGCTTGTTTCCAAGATACTGATACAAGACTGAAAACTGGAAAACTACTTATTATAAAAAAAAAATAATTCCCATTTTACATACAACTACAATAACAAATGCACTGATAGAAAGCTGAAGTCCTACTGTAAACAAAAACAGTATTTAATTTGCATATGTAAATACAAGTAAGCTGACAGAAACCTAGTCTAAACAGATGTCACTCAAAGTATTGCAAATGCCTCCTGCCTCAGGCAGTGAAAGGGTTAATAGAGGCTTTGGGAGGAGCCTGTGGATAGGGTGGAGCTTGAATACGCTCCTCCATAAATGTCAGGTAGACGGCCTACAAGGTGTTGTATTCTGAATATTCTCAGAGGAACAACTCATTTTGCAGACTGGAGATTTTGGAAGCTGAACTCCATTTTCCTAGACCTGTAGAGACAACAAGACTACAAGCCCACCAGATATCTGACTTGTGACAGGTGAGATGAATGTTCCACCATCGGGTATTGAGTTGGGTAGATGGACACATATAATGTTATTTCATGGATGCTGATGTATTATCTACATAACATATCATGGACTATTCCTCTGTTAATGGTTATTTCTTGAGTAATTACAGTATATATATCCATTATATTGAAGTCTATTTGGTTCTGGTCTTTTTACTATTATTTATTGATTACAGGAAAAGCATAATGTCTTGTCTCAATCTTGTCTTACATTTGCAGTTAGATAAGTTACTATTCTGAAACATATTCTTGTAATTTCTTAGATATTTGTGTTTTTATGTTAAAACATTCAATTTATCCTTATACTTGAACCATAAAATCCGTCATTATCACCTTTACAGACTATTTTTACAGACAGTCAATGTTAATAACTTAAGAACTATTCAAGTATCATATTGCTCTTCAATTTCTTGTTCATACCATTTATGTTATTTATTATCCATCTTGAAATATTTTTGACACTTTTTCAAACGTGTAATAATGTTATGGTTAGTTCTGCCCCTTTACCTCTCATTGGATATGGGTCCATATTAGTATAAGTCTGTAAATGAAGGATGTGCATTTTTTGCATTATTATCCATGACTTTAAAAAAACAAAAAAAAATAGCTATTATTTCCTCTTAAACTACTAGAGTGTTTGACACTAATGCAGTATCTGTCACCCTTAATATTAGCAGCCTTATTACATTGTGATTTGGCCAATTGAATAGGGCTCTATATAAGCACAGAGCATATTTATGTACAGAAGTTTTTAGTTCTATCCAAAAGCAAGGTCTTCACTAACTAAAAACTTCTGTAAACATATATGCTCTGTGCTTATATAGAGCCCTATTCAATTGGCCAAATCTCAATGTTATTATACTCAATCTTTATTTAGACTCACTCAATGGGCATCATATATATCTTTTAAGTGTCCAACTTTAGTCTTAATTGGAATTAAATTACTAACAACAATTATGTCTAATATTATATTTGTAATGTAATAGAATAAAATAATAATTGAGTAATAGAAAAAACTATTGGTCCATAAAGTATAGCCTTTTTAGATCTTGTCCAATCCTTGTAATATGTGGTAATTCATCAAGAGTAAGACAAAGTATATATGCATGTACACTTTTTTCCCCTTATGAGACATGTGGAGAGTGAGTCTTGAAAAATTGTACATAATAGTTTTGTTATTACCAGACCCGGTTCCCTCAGTACCATGGGATGTATTCTATTTATACTTGGCGCTTTATTATTGGGTTATTGTATTTATTCATGTGTTAAATTATTTGGTGAAGGTGTTGCATGGTCCTAACCATTGATTACGCTTATCCGCCTTTCCTTTGTCATTGTTTGTAATTGAATAGGATTTACTTATGCTCTATGCATTTTCAACACAACAGATTTCTTTGTTTTTGTCAGAAATATTAATATCATAATTTCTATTTTCAGACAGTAGAAATATTAAGAACCTGCAGTCCAAGATGGATCAAACTTCTAGAGAGAATATCATAGATAAGTACAAGATCATTGGGGAACTGGGTCATGGAAGCTTTGGCCAAGTCTTAAAGGCAGAAGATTTGGAATCAGGTATGGAGACAGATTGTGTGAGAATGGTAACACGCTGTACCTTGTTTGTGAACAATTTTACCCCTATGTACATACATTGTTCATATGGCACTGTCTTTATAAAATACTCACAAGATGTCCTTTTTTATTCCAGGTATATGTGTTGCTCTGAAATTCTTAAGGAAAGATGCAACCAGGCGTGAAACCTTCTTCCAGGAGTTTAGCATTTCTATAAACCTTTCAAATTATGAAGGCATAATCACGACATACAATAGTTGTATAGAGACACCGGACCACTATATCTTTACACAGGAGTTGGCATCAGCTGGGACTCTTGACTCTATCATTGAGACCGAGGTAAGAAAAACAGAGAACCAACTTTACCAGATATTATTCTCAGTCCCACTATTATATTGAGATTATCTGCTAAATTATGATGTCCATTACTGTTAGTCAAACCTCCAACACTTTAATCAAAAGACCATTCTACCTCTCATCTGTCATTTACTGTTTTTATTTATATTATTGGTTTATCTCAGAAAGTTTGCAAATTTTTGGGAAGAAAAATTATGTTTTCACAGATAAGAGAGTAATTCTCTAGGTGTTATTATAATGCATATGTAATCTAGAATAATAGATAAGGAACATATAATTACCATATGCATTTCTCTTTGGATTCTGTTGACCTGTGTTTTTATTTCATTTCTAGATTGGGATTCCAGAAGAGATGGTGAAACGTTGTGCTGTGCAGCTCATTGGGGCCCTGGAATATATGCACAGCAGAGGACTAGTGCACAGAGACCTGAAGCCAGACAATGTCCTGCTGATGGACAAAGAGTGTCACCAAATCAAACTGAGTGACTTTGGACTTACCCAGCATGTGGGTACCCCAGTCTCACCTACGTCACACATAATTCCATACATGGCACCAGAACTTTGTTCCATCTTACCAAAGCACTTCTTACTCCTAGATTACAGTGTCGATTTTTGGGCATTTGGAATACTCATCTATGTAACACTAACTGGATATTTCCCCTGGTTGGAAGCTGTGAAAAATAACAAAACATTCCAGGAGTTTCTTTACTGGCAACTTAACGGATATTATGTTTCTCCACCTAGTTGCTGCAACAGATTCACCAGTGAGGCTCAGACCATGTTCCACAAACTGCTACACCACGATCCTTCCATCAGGAGTCCAGTTGGTATTGTCTTAGACTATCTCAATTTCCCTTGGAATACTAAAGACATCCTGAATCAGGTTGTCTGTATTGAGAGCCATATTGTACTGGAAGAACAAGAGGAAGAGGAAATCGTAATCATCACAGATAATGAGGAGTTTAATTGTGAAGTGATTGTGGATGAGGAAATAGGGACCATGGAATGTATTTTTGTTAATGTTACAGAAGATGATTTTAAGCAATTCTTTCTGCTTCAAATAGGAAATAATTCCTTGGATGTCGGGGCTGAGGTAGAAATAATGTGAACACCATATTCTCAAGACTAAGTTTGACCATTTGGAGACAGTCTTGTGGTCCAGGTTCTCGAGTGTGAGGTAGATGACTGGAAGCTGGGAAGAACTTCTGGATATAAGTAAGTAAATATTGTCCAGTAAATTAGGCCAATTTTATTATTTTATATTATCCACTAACCATTATTTGACTTGTCTTTTGAGTATATCATGCTAGGAAGAGCCTGATGTTCATAGAAGAATGGATGCATAGAATGGACAGCTTAATCTATTTACCATCGGAGCAGAAAGATAAGTAGAAGACCAAGGCCCTCATTCTATTACCGGCCGTAGGAGATGCGGGGCCGCAAGGACCAGCCGCAAGCTATTCTGCTATTCTACTCCCCTCCGGCCGGGGATTCCGGCAGGCTTGCGGCCGGCGCCTTGCTATCCCTTGCGGCCGCACGCACCGCAGAAAAGCCTTTCATCTAAAACGGCCGCAAGAGTTTCGGCCGCAAGAAAAGCCAGGTTGCTATTCTATTGCTCCGGCAACCATCTCTGCAAGGCTAAAAGCGAGCCGCAGCTTACTTGCAGGAAAAAGGTCCCGCTAGCACCAATTAACCACATTATAAAGCCAAAATAAAGCCATCCTGCACTCTGAGGAGACTAAAAAGTGATTGTAGGTGTTAGCAAAAATAGCACAACATTCCCCTACACTCAAATCCGTAAAAAAAATGTTTTTTAATTTATGTCAAAAATCCATGTAAAAAGTCCAGAGTGCTTGGAGCACCTCAGACCCGGCCACGCTGCTGCCGGAAAATAAACAGTTAATGTAAACTCGGATTTGGGCTGATGTGCAAGCTTGAGAGTGGGTTACTATTAATCCTCATGTCCCCCAATATGATCCCTAGCATTTACAGAGCTTTTCAGTGCTGTCTTGAATTTATTTTTGACTTTAAAGATTTCTGAGCTTACGGCCGGTTGCAAGATATACGTCCGGCCGTAAGAGGAGATCCTTGCGGGCCGTTTAATAGAATTGCGAGGTAACGGAACCCCCGCAAGGAATCGCAGCCTTGCGGCCATTTTACGGCCGATAATAGAATGAGGCCCCAAGTAATTAGTTATTTCTTATTGTAAAATAAAGTTCAAGTTGCGGGTCTTTCAGACAATTTGCTTATAGAGACATGGAAATATTTTTTTCTTTGTGGTCAGATACTATTGTACTGTACATTGATTTCCTTTATCCTAGAACCTGAGTCAGTGTGAATTTAGGTACATTTTCTTATTCTATTTTTGTATTTAATGAAAGGATTTAAAAGACCTGGTAACATTACTGAAAAGGTAAGACTGCCACATTTTAATAAAATGTTAATTTCCTTTTTATATATTATTCCTTTGTCTCCAGAAGAAGTCGGCTCTTCTTGTGTAGATGTTGGAGAAGGAAGCTTCCTCTCCCCGGCCCCTCCTATCTGCTGCCCCATGTCAGAAAACAACATGAAGCAGTTAATAGGGGGGTTGGGGGCAGGATATGTCAAGTTGTTGTAGCAGTGATCTGGAAGGTAGGTAATTATTTTATTAATCTCAATGTTTACTGACTTCCCCATTATCGCTTTTTTATCATTCTCTTTAAAAAAAATTCCATTATTCCCTCTTTATATATGTATCTCTTATTGGCAGCATATTTTTACATATTAAATAGGAAAAAGTGCATATGGCTCATGAGAGGGACATTTACATCTCTGCAGAAGCAGGGTTTGCACTTTGTATTACGACTACCTGCTTCTAAAAAAATGTCCATTCAAGGAGAGTGGTGTTGTATTAAAAATGTAATTCACTTTCCAATTTTTCTTGTAAAATTTATATTTCTTTAATACGATTGAAATTAAATCACCAAGTAAGTCCAGATAACAATAATTGTGTGGTCCATATCATTCGGTCCATGTTGTCTCATAGTATCTAGAATTGGTACTTTGTCTCTCATGTGATGTATACTATCATTTGTGTATTATTGGGTATAACCTGCATCCTAGTGACACACACACATATACACACATATACTGTATCTTTGTCAAGTTCATGTTTCCTGTTTTATGTTGAAATGTGTAAGATAAAGTTCCACAACTGGTGTCCACCAAACAAGTCATTATCACGTGTCCTCACTGTGATTAAATTAATTAATTAACTTATGGGTCTCCATCCAGTCTATTCTTTTGGGATGAATCTTACTCTGTCGGTTTCAGTTATTAAACAAACTCATTGTCATGAGATAAGATGTCTCTGAATGTTGCTGAATTGGAGAGTGTTGGGTATATACCTCAATGGAACACCGAGGTGTCAATTCTGGTATGCTTTATGGATAACCAGTCTGGTAAGATGTGTGGAAAGCTTTGAAACCTCTATTATCTGTTGGATTTATTAGGGAATCTAAATAATAATCAGTAAAGCATTTACAATGTTATTTAAGCCAAGTGTTTTATATTTATCTAAATATAATATATGTAGCAGTAGAGTATCTGAGATATTTATGGATGACCCATATGAGATATGTATGGATGAATTCTATAACATGACCAGTGTTTAAAGACCCTGCAGCCGGATAATTCATAGAAACTAGGAAATCATGATATTCACAATAATGAAGAAAGCACATTTTCTAAAAAACTTGCAATATGTATTTAATAATCTGGACAATTTTAGTAAATAGAAAATTTATAAATATATTAATATTTATATATTATATTTCTATTGGTATTATTAGGGTTTTATGTTAAATGTTTTCACTTTTTAATAAATTCACAACTGCGATGTGTTTATCAAAATCACTGGCGCTGAATAATATTCACTGGAATTTTAGCATATTATCATTAACTAACTGTCAAACTAAAATTACATTACCCATTTATACTAGTACATCAATAGATTATACAGCTACCAATTGGTTTAAGATATTTCTATTTTGATTAACCTTTCCAGCAAAAATCAATAGTTCTTTTGTGAGTAAAGCAACCGATGATCCAGATATTTTGAACATTTCCGTTTTCTGAATAAATACTTTATATATTTTGCTTATTTAAAATGCATCAATTTTTTTTTTTTTTTATTGAATGCAACTACTGTTGAAATCTGTAATATTTCTAAATTGTTTTTGAGAATCTATTCCAAAATCTATCTATAATTCTGTTTGTTTCCAAGCATTCACTTGTTATTGCATTCACTCTTATATACAAAGTTTTATTGTAAATTGTAATTCTTTTTTTTTTTAATAGTTTATTCAGTTTTTTGGTAGAATACCAATCTTTAAAACAATACACACATCTTAACTCAAGAATAACTATTTAATAGTTCCTGATTATTACATCTCTTTTTCATCAAGCATTATATTAGAAAATTGTATCACAGAGCCATTTATTACAACAATGGATTACAATATTTTAATTAATCTCTTAATTTAACCCTATCTTAATTCTGGGCCAGGCATCGGCGAGGTGGAAGGCAAGACAAATCTCTTGGTTTTCATTATGGAGGAAACAGTTTTTCTAATACAGAGTTTTTAATATTTATACATTTTGGACCTATACTTTTCCCAAATTTTCCACCTTCATTTCTTGTTTATTATAATACCCAAGTCACTGATTTCTGTTTCCATTAAGTAATTTTTTTCCAATCTATTAGTTATTTTAATCCAGGTTGGAACACTATTTTGTTTCCAATTACTTCCTATCAGTGCTTTGGCTATTATAAGTGTTTGAAATAAAAACATTCTAACATTACCATTTAATTTATCAGGAAACATATGTAGTAGGGAGATCTCAGGGGTCAAATTTATTTTTTCTTTAGTGATCTCAGTTAACTTGGAAGAAAGTATTCTCCAAAAATGTTGGATTAAAGGGCATCCCCACCATATATGTATGAACAACCCTTCCTCACCACAATTCCTCCAACAAAGATTGGTATTTTGTACTTTATCAACATGGTGTAGTGTTGAAGGGACAAAATGCCACCTATTGATAATTTTACAGTGTTGCTCTCTTTGAGACACATTTTTTATCACTGACTCTGTGACCTTCCCATTTTAGCAAATTATTAGGTTTTACTTCCTCAAAATTCTTTCTCATTATATTAAACATTTTTGATGTTAAATGTCGATAGTCTCTCGTTCTTATCAATTTTTCACATGAGCTTTCTTCCCTCTTTCTAAAAAAATCAACACCTAAGCTTTTCAAGTTTGAACATAATGCTCTATAATCGATCCAATTTGCCGTTATACTAGGGAGTTTAATTTTTTTTATCTCTTCAAAGGTTCCAGTTCTATTGTTGACTAATAGGTCTCCTATTTTAAGTTTCTCTTATCTATTAGATTTTATCTTTTAATTTAAACTTAGATTGAAAAATTTCTAATGGGAGAATTAAACCCGGAAAATATATTAATCTATATTTTTTATTCAACTTTTTACATAATTTGATATTGCTTTTTATCAGTGTACCTTCTAAAAAAAGATCGCTTCAGTTGTAGGATTTTCTTGATAAAGAATTTTCCCAAGTTCTCTTAAACCTGCACAATCATTTTCTATCTGAACCCATCCATTTTCAGCACTATCTTGACTCCATTCAATAATATGTGATATCGAAATTGCCTTTTGCAATTTTGAGATTGATGGGTATGCCATCCCCTCCTATTGAATCGATGCTCTAAGATAGGTCTCCTTATTCTGAATTAAAAAATCATCTTAGTTGATATTATCTTTCCTGCCCATGAGATATTTAATCCATGCCAATTCTTAATGAATTGTTCTATTTCTTCACTTATCTTGTTATAATTTATATTGATTATATTTTGTATATCCTTGTGTAATCTAATTCCAAGATGTTTAATTTCTTGTTGCCATTTTAGATTGTAGTTACTCTTTAATAAATCCAAGTCTTTCTCCCTTATATTCAGCCATAAAGCCTCTGTTTTTTGTAAGTTCGATTTATAATTAGCTACTTGACTATACTCCTTTACACAAGAAAAGAGCTTCCCTATGGACTGCAGAGGATTACAAATAGTAATCATGATGTTTTTGGCAAAAGCCATCAATTTATACTATTTAGTACCAATCTTAATTCGTTCAAAAGTCATATCATTTTTTATGAGAAGCAAAAGTGGCTCCAATGTTAATGCGAAAATCATGGGTGACAGGGGACACCCCTGTCTAGTCCCATTGGAAATCCGGAACTTCTCTGATGTAAAACCCATACCTCTGACAGAGGCGGCTGGAGATGCATACAGAGCACCTATTGCACATGTTCCAAACCTTCCCAAGCCATATTTGGTCAATACTTGGTGCATGAATCCCCAACCGACCATGTCAAAGGCTTTCTCTGCATCCAATGAGAGGAAGACCACTGGTATCCGTTTCTCTCCAACACGAGATATCATTTTTATCCTTGTCTATTTGGAACAATTACATTTTTATATCTAAATTGACCAGGCTAATAGGTTGAAAATTTCTACACACTGGGGGCCTCATTCTATTATCGGCCGTAGGAGATGCGGGGCCGCAAGGACCGGCCGCAAGCTATTCTGCTATTCTATCCCCCTCCGGCCGGAGATTCCGGCAGGCTTGCGGCCGGCGCCTTGCTATCCCTTGCGGCCGCTCGCACCGGAGGAAAGCCTTTGATCTAAAACGGCCGCAAGAGTTTCGGCCGCAAGAAAATCCTGGTTGCTATTCAATTGCTCCGGGAACCCTCTCTGCAAGGCTAAAACCGAGCCGCAGCTTACTTGCAGGAAAAAGGTCCCGCTAGCACCAATTAAGCACATTATAAAGCCGAAATAAAGCCATCCTGCACTCTGAGGAGACTATAAAGTGATTGTAGGTGTTAGCAAAAATAGCACAACATTCCCCTACACTCAAATCCGTAAAAAAAAAAAAAAATTAATTTATGTCAAAAATCCATGTAAAAAGTCCCGAGAGTTTGGAGCACCTCAGACCCGCCCACGCTGCGGCCGGAAAATAAACAGTTAATGTAAACTCGGATTTGGGCTGATGTGCAAGCTTGAGAGGGGGTTGCTATGAATCCTCATGTCCCCCAATATGATCCCTAGCATTTACAGAGCTGTACAGTGCCGTCTTGAATTTATTTTTGCGTTTAAAGTTTTCTGAGCTTACGGCCGGTTGCAAGATATACGGCCGGCCGTAAGGGGGGATCCTTGCGGGGCCGTATAATTGAATTCCAAGATAACGGAATCGCAGCCTTGCGGCCATTTTACAGCCGATAATAGAATGAGGCCCTAGATATTTAAGTTTCTCCTTTGGAATTGGCACTATATTAACCTCTACCATTTCTTTAGGTGCTACGCCTTTTGTTTTAATTTGATCAAATGTTTCTTTTAAAGGTACTATCAATTGTTTAATACATATTTTATAATAGTGTGCTCTAAACCCATCTGGTCCTGGCGATGTATTTAATTTTAAATTAGAAATAACGTCCTTGATTTCTTTTTTCCTAATTTCTCAGTGTTATGGGACCGATTTCTGTTCTATTTATTCTTTGTAAAATACTCTCTAAGATGAGGATATAATCTAACCTAGAAAAGGTTTTGTGCCTATGTGAAAAAAAGTAAAATATCTCTCATTTGAGTGAAAGACTCTCCATGAGTCAAAAATATTTTGCTTAAACAGTATATTCTGAGAAAGTTTAGAATTTCTATTGCCTTTCAAATCAGGGCTAGATGATAGTTCTGCTTTTCTATCCAATTCCCAGTCTAGGCACAGATTAAAATCCCTGCAAATTACCAAATTTATATCACTATAGGAATCTAATCTGATTTGTATTGGGTACATATAAGTTTACCATTGTAATGTTTCATTTTCTACCAAACTTTCCATATAATATAACAAGCATTTGGACCCTTCAATACAACATCATCTACTACATTCAACTTACTATTAAACAACATTGAGAACCCAGTGCTTTTTTTTGTAAATTGAATTTACTGCCTCCTTAAATCCTTTTATCTTTAAGTATGGAGTTTTATCAGTTTGGAAATGGGTTTCTTGAAGGCAGATTATATCAAAATGGTCAGCTCCATAATTTCTATTTAATATATGTTGTTTAAAAGGCACATTTAGTCTGTGCACATTTTGAGTACAAATCCTTAATTTTCCCATATTTGATTATATAAATTCTCTAATAACTTTATCGATTCTGTTCCTAATAATCCACTCATGTTTTCTCCTAAGATTCTGTCTTTTTTGCCCCCCACCTCACCATTCCTTTTCCTAATTCCATACATTCTCACCTCATTCATACAACTTAAAATAGATGCTTCATCACCTCCACCTTCTTTGAAACCCCCTCCCACCCTAAGGGTTTCCTATCTGGTTTTGGTAAAGGTGAACTTCATTAAGTTCAAAATTTTAGGACCCAGTAGGCAGGTTCCCCTCAGCAGACATGCTGTCTGCTGAGGGGAACCTGCCTATTGGGTCCTAAAATTTTGAACTTAATGAAGTTCACCTTTACCAAAACCAGATAGGAAACTTTAAGACTACTCTTTTCTGGACTGGAGAGAGAATTAGCTACTTCTGTTAAAATGTAAATTTCTTCAAATTTTATATCTTCTATTCTTACTTTCCTTTTATACATTATCATGCTTTTCCATATCCTCAACAAAGGGTACTCAATAGCAGACTCAATTTGTTTAAACTTATATTACTAATTATTTCACGTGTATCTGTTATTTATTTTTTTCCACTTTTTTTTTGTGCAATATTTATTTCTTAATCTATACAATTTTTAAACAAGTGACTATTCAGTGCTTTCATTTTTGTAATCCCCTCTTACACTCTTTTACCTTACTCTCTTATTTTATATTTTATTATATGCAAGTCTAATGTTCCATTACTTTTATTTTTTTTGTACCCAAAACAATCAAGTGATATTTTACTCTACCTTTTATATTAATGTATCGATTATGTGATTCTTCTTTCTTTTAAAGTGAACTAGTTCCCTTTTTCTTTTTTATTTTACTTTCTTCACCTCCTAGTGAAGTATTACAAAAAATGTATTTTATTTTCTATTTCTTGTGATCTTAATCAATATTTAAATCTGCCATACCATTTCATTTGTTGACTAGCACTTCAAGGATTTTATTTCTTATACCCTTTAATTATATATTTTACATAAAATAAATTATTCTCCCCCCAGCCAAAAACTTATCCTTTTTATTACCCCGTCTTGTGATGCTTTAATTAATTTTTTTGGGAGGGATTTGGCCTCTGGTTTATTACATTGTATTTTTTTTTATATTTTATTTAAAGTTTAAATATACAAAACATCACAATAAATCACATAAAAGGTATACATTACAACATTCATCTGTCCCATAATTCCAATTTAGATGAAGGACACCCTTTTTTTTTTTTTTTTACTTTATTGTACTCTCTGAATCATGGGATTCAAAATCTCTGTTTCTAATTATGCATCTTAAAATTTCTCGAAGTGAGGAAGTGAGCGAGTTAATTCTGATTTCCAGCATTTTGTCATTTTTGCTTTAATAACTAGAAGGATGTGAGAAATTAACAGATAGCACTTGTAAGGAACTTCTAAACCACTTACTACATGTAGTGTGCAGTTCCTTCTCCCAACCTATCATCCCTATGGTTTTATCATTTTTTCACATGATATTAATATCTTTTGGCAATTAGTTACTCTGTGCATAGTATTATCACTATACAACAATGATTCAAAATGTGTTATTGGTGTCATCCCTTTTTTACCATAGCCTTTTTGCTTTAAAGAGGCTTGTATTGAGATGATTTTCTCGAGCTTATATTTCTGTTGTAAACTGGTCCAGCTGCGCAGTACGCCCCCTGAATTTAGGTTGTTTATATAGTTTATTCCCTGTCTCTTCCACCTTTGTAGTCCATCTGAATTTTGAGAGGTTCAAAGAATATCATTTGGGGCATCTAATGAAGGGCACTCAGATAATTTTAATTTACCACTTGTTTTGTCCAAAATTTTAATAATGATTTCACACCTCTAGGAAGAAGTTTTATTCTATTTTGATCTATTTCAGGGAGCCATAGTATTGAGTTCATCGTTGTAATTTATGGCAAGTTGTATTCCAAAATCCTCCATAATGGATTAATATGTGGAGTACTCCATGTCATGATTTTGGAGAGAGCAATAGGAATATATATATATATATATATATATATATATATATATATATTATGGAGGATGCTCCTAAGCCTCCTGCTAATGATGTTCTTTTAGTGATGTCTAGTGAAATTCTAGCTAACTTTTTTCCTTTTCCCCATCTCCCTCCCCTGTGTCTCTTCCCCCCTCCCCCTCCCCTGTGTCTGTACCCCCCTCTCCCTCCCCTGTGTCTCTTTTCCCCCTCTGCTACCCCTGTGTCCCTTCTCCCTCCATGTGTCTCTTCCCCCCTTCTCCCTCCCCTGTGTCGGTTTTCCCCCTCTCCCTCCATGTGCCTCTTTCCCTCCTCTCCTTCCTCTATGTATCTTTCTCCCTCTCCCTCCCTTGTGTCTTTCCCCCTCTCCCTCCATGTGCCTCTTTCTCTCCTCTCCTTCCTCTATGTCTCTTTGCCCCTCTCCCTCCCCTGTGTCTTTCCCCCCTCTACCTTCCACGTGTCTCTCCCCCCATCCCTCCACTGTGTCTGTTCCCCCCTCTGCCTCCCCTTTGTCCCTTCTCCCTCCATGTGTCTCTTCCTCCCTCTCCCTCCCCTGTGTCTCTCTCTCCCCTGTGTCTCTATCCGCCCCTCTCCCACACCTGTGTCTCTTTCCGCCCCTCTCCCTTTCCTGTGTCTGTTTTCCCCCCTCTCCCTCCCCATGCCTCTTTTCCTCCTCTCCTTCCCCTTGTCTCTTTCCCGCTCTCACTCCCCTGTGTCTTTCTCCCCTCTCTCTCCCATGTGTCTCTTTCCCCCCTCTCCCTCCCCTGTGTCTCCTCCCCCTCTACCTCCCCTTTGTCTCTTCCCCCCCTCCCTGAGTCTCCATTCCCCCTTTCTCTCTCCTTTTCCCCCTCTCCCCCTCCCTCCCCTGTGTCTCCTTCCCCCCTTTCCCTCCGTGCAATGCTCATGCATCATAATTGCAAGTGTTACCAACAAACTTGCAATAATGACAACTATATATCTACTAGCGAATTGCCCGTTTGGTGTGTAATAATGAAATATATAATACATTAATAAATTAATATACTTTACCTTTTTTGAAGCATTGTGTTGAAGAGCTGGCAATCTGTTTTGATGTTGCTGCAGCATTAGTGGTGTTGAGCTGCTGTGTAAGCGTGCTGAATGTGTGCAGTGTAATAGTGTGCGTGCGCAAGACCAAACCATTACCGTAGTCGTGTACTTCCGCATTGTCGTAAAATGGCGGGTAATGTGTGGTATGCGTCTTAGGGGAATATCCGTAGGTCTTTTGTGGTGTTTTGCGAGTTTGTTGTGGTGTTTTGCATGTTTAAAATGCTGTAGCCTCGTTTTTGTTTTGTTCGGTGGCCATTTTTTGTCTCGCTTAGCGAATTTTTTAGTGTCGAAACTCTTTTATTTTGAGTTAAATGAATGTGTAAGGTGCTTTTTTGAGGTCCTGGATGCTCCCTCTTGCTGTAGGTAGGCTTTTTTTGTATGTGTTGTGTGTATTTATTGTGATTTTTGCGAGGTCGTAATGTGTGCTAACGTGTCTTGTATGTTTGCGTTGTGAGGTAAAGTTTGCGAGGGTCGTAGTTGGTGTGTCGTGTTGTTTGCGTGGTTGCGTTTGAACGTAAATTTTGCGAGGCTCACAGTTGCTGGCAAGGAGCGCCTTCGGCACTCCATGCCAGCAACTGAGGCCCTCGCCCGCATCCCTCGCTACAACCTACTCAGTGATGTACTTGCATTTTAATCCTGCAATGCTGTTTTATTTTAGCTCAAGCTTTTTAAGTAAATGTAGCCATGAAATCAGGAAATTTAATGTAAGAGTTAAGTAATTTGATTGAAAATTTAAGTTCTAAATAGAATTACACTAAAATATGCCAATGGTCTACAAACGAAATTGTTTAGAGTAGATCCATCTACTCCTTCTGAAACAATATGTTTAATCTGTAGTGTTATGTATTATGTACTTACTAAATTAATTAATTTCCTTGAATATACTACTAGATAAATGTGAAGCTTTATAAATGAACGTTAATAAGAATTGGGCATCTAAACCAAGAAAGTGTAGATGCAAGAGCAAATTACATTAAGCTTCATTGTAAAAAAAAAAAAAAAAAAAAAAAGATTAAACAAGTTGAGTTTTTTGGAGAGGATTATCTGAAAAGCTAATTCACAGAAAATAAAGTCAGAAGGGCATAGGTTTGTAATATCTAATAGATCTAGGTAAGCAAATAATTAGATGTCCGGTGGCACAAGCAGAAGAGAAAACAGCTCTTATAACAAAACTCTCTTTCGTTATATTAGTGTGGGGAATAAAACAAAAGGTGTTAAAGGACCACTAGTGTCCCATATTTACATTGTATTCTTGAAGAATGGGGGGACATTTTAATGGTAAAGAACACTGAAGTGTCATGTATATAGAGGAAATGTTATTTTAGGAAGCAAAAAGAAAATTAATGCAATGTTTTATTTTTAGCCATTATATTCAAGCTTCCTTTGTTTTGTTAGTCACATACTTACTCATCTGGAAGGGATTTTGGATCTACATAGGGTACACAATTCTATCAAAAGACTGCTACTTTTTTTTTTTTTTTACTTTAATTAGTTTTTCAAGTAACAAAATTACACAAAACAAACAGACAAGACTATGCCTTATAATTAAACATAAATATAACAAATTATTATATAATAACAAAAAAAAGACAAAATAGAAACAAAACAAAGAAAGAAAAAACAGATATAGCCTCATTCACACCACATTCATAACCTGTGATAATACCCAGATAAGGATCAAAAGACTCTCATAAACACGCGATATCTCCTTTAACACAATTTTATTTTTATTCATTCTTTTTTATTGTTGAAGACACGGTAACAATATCACATTGCATTTAGTAAAAGGATAAAGAACAGAACAACAAGACAGTTATATCTTACAGTTACACAATTCCCCAACATCTTAACCAAGATACTGTCTGCAGGAAAAAACAGGGAAGGGAAAAGGGTAGTGTTCACCTGGTGTACTTCTCCAAACCCACATTGGCTGGGATTCATAGGTATAAGTGGTCATCCGGGCTCCCCCCGACCACCATCCCCGAGCAAGAGCCTCGGTCCCCTCCGTCCCAGTCACTTTCCCAGCTTAATGCTGTAGGCTGAGGCCAGCCACAGAGTCCAGATATTCTGAAATAGGGGGACCATGTTCTGTAGGACATGGGACAGTCTCTCATTTACCATAACATAATTTGTTTTTAAAATGATCTCTTTGGCGGTCAGTGTTGCCACTTTCCAGTTTTTTGCTATGCAGCTTTTGGTGGCGAGAGCCATGAATTGCTTTTTTGAATGAATTGTTTTGTTCTTTTGAGAGATTGGGCCCATGAACCCCCAGAAGACAAATCTCCATCTCTGGCCCCAGCAAAGTCCCTGTCACCTGCGAGAATAGGTCAGTCATCTCCCTCCATACCTTTTGTACTACCTGGCATGTCCACCATATATGCAGAAAGTCTCCCCTGAGTTTGCATCCTCTAAAGCAGTCCTCACTAAGACTATTATTAAGTCTGGACATCAGATATGGAGTATAGTAGGTCCTATGCAACACTTTGACTGAGGTCTCCAGTAAGCTATATGTGTATGACCCTTTTGTTAGATTGCTCTATCTAGCTCCCTACCTAGGTCTTTCTCCCATTGCAGCATATATTTTGGTTTCTGTATGTTCTGAGAATCATTCAGAAATGAATATAGAGACCCAAGGAGGCCTTTGATAGAGGGTAGTTTTGCACATATAGTCGACCACCAGGAATGTTTCGGGGTCCCGTATACCCGGGCTAGTGAGGATATCCAGTGTCTAATTTTTCTGTAATTCCAGAGTTCACTTTCTGGTATGTGGTATTTGGTAATAAGGGAGGTATGGGGTAGCAAAGCATCGTCTGAAAACCAGATTCCTGCTCTTTCCGGGGGACTGCCTAGCCACCACTGTCTAGAGGTGGAACTAAACTCCGTCCGAAATTCCGGGAAGGATTTGACTGACAACAATGGTGACAGGAGGGGAGCCAGACCACCGACCGTGTTTATTTGCTCCTCTTAAAAAATGTATTCATTCAATAATTGTTTCTAATAACGTCAATTTAAAACCAGAAGAAATTTTTAATTTTCTGTTTAATTGGAAAAAATTATTTAATAAAAATACTTACCTAGAACTCATATCGTTTTATCTAAATTAAATAAAATGTTTCCATCCACCTTTTAGAGATTGTGAGATTTAGAGATTATTTATACTCTTTGGGATTGTCAAAAACTCTTTAATTTATGGTATAAAATTGATAAAATTCTATTTGATATTCTAAATTTTAAATTAGACTCAATCAATTGTCTATTAAGTCTTCTACATAATCTTACTTCTCATGCTTTTATTACAAATAATTTTTGCTGAAACATGTATTTTTGCTATTTAAAGAATTTCTCACATTCTTATAATGGGAACCTTAGCTAGCGCCTTAGCAGAAAAAAACATAAACCTATTTGGCCCACATGGTTGAACTCAAATTATGCAAATCTTATAATTCCTTCTCTTAATTATTAAAAAAAATTAGATGATATAATATTAATTCATAACTGATATATTTAATTTTCTTAAAAAAGGGGGGGGTTGAACTTTAATATTTTTTGTTTATATGAAGGCAGAATTGCACTATTTATAAATCATATATAAGTGATTGACTGAAATGAGACTCAAATATTAATGTCATTCTGAATGTTCATGTAAAAATGTAATTTGTCTATTAAAATAAAATTGAAAAAAAGGTCAATGTTAATAACTTAAGAACTACTAGCCTAAAGGTTAGAAACAACATGACAGTTTGGGTAAAAAAATCATCTTCTAATTGCCCCTCTTTTCTGTATATCACTTATGCATAGAGTGGCGGGTCTTATACTTAGTGGCCTTTGAGGTGTAATGGAAATTGTAAAGTAACATTGCTGACTTAAAGCGATTCTTTAAAATTCAAACTGTCTACATTTTTTATAATATGTTTGAAGAAAGACCTTCTTAGAATTGCGTTATTTCTTGGGAAAACATTTATGAGACAAATGTCCAAATTTGTATCCATATAAATACCAAAACAGACAAGGTATCCATTCCCTGCATATGTATATAACCCTATATATATAAACACACCCATTTATATATTTAGCATTAGCATTACCAAAGCAGACAGGGTCTCCGTCCATGGGTGTAGGAAATGGGGGGGACGGGGACAAATCCCCCCCAGATTTTTCAAAGTTTTTATTTTTGTGTGGAGAAGCAGCTATGTGGTATATTTATACTATATACGGTATTCCTCCATGATTTTCTTTTGATCCTACACACATGTCTCCGCCTCCTATTCACTGACCTCTCATTGGTTCCTTGTTGACATTTACACCACTTCTATTCACAGTTGATTCATATGAATAGACAGGTACTGACCATACATTCATTAGCATATTAACCCTCTGAGTGTCAACCATGTTAAGTTAACATAGCTGGCTGTCTAGGCCTAAGGGGCCAACAACATTAATTTAACATGGTGTAATGATTCAAACTGATAAACTGCCCTACTGGGGAGGGGACCAGTATAATGGCGGATCTAGTAATGGATTGAAGAATATCCCCATGCCCTGCCCTGGATTAATAAAAAAACATTCAAATAAATATAAAATGTTTAACACCTTAATCCTTTCCTTATGTCAACTACCTGGAAATATGGAAAGGAAGAGGGTTAAAAACACACATTTTTATGTTTAAGTGTTGTAAAGGACATGTTTGTCTTTTACTTTACATGATTTTAATTGTATGATTGCTTGTTCTTTTTGTATAAAATTCAAATAAAAAAAACAAATAAACATTCATTTAATTTAAATATACCGTATTTATTTAAAAATTAGGGAAGGGGGTGAGGGTATTCTTTCATTCCCCTTCACCCTCTCAATTATCCCCTGCTACCCTCCAATATTCCCCTGCCAGTAAAGCAACACAGTTGTAAACCACAGTGTGTGTGTGTGTGTGTGGTGGGGGCAAACCATTGTGGTCTAGGCGGTTGGGGGTTCACCTGAGAATGTACACCCCCAGCAACTCCCCATTGTCCTTTCTGCTTACTGTAGTCCAAGTGGACTCACTCTCCCAGCATGCTCAGAAAAAAACCTGATGCATGCTGGGAGAGTGACTGTTGATGGACAATATATATATATATATATATATATATATATATATATATATATTGTATCTACATGTCTATATCTATCTATCTATCTATATATATATATATATAGGTGTACTTTTGGTCTTTCATGTGTATTCGACAAACTTTCTTCAATTGTGAAGGTTTTAGTAAAATTAGAAAGGACCAAATGATAACACTTTTTTTTTCAGAATGATTATTATTATCTTTATTTACAATGCACCAACTTATTCTGTAGCGCTGTACAGGGGTTGAGTACATGGCAGAATAAAATGAACTCCTTATCAAGAATGGAGGGCCCTGTTTTTGAGCTTAGAATCTAATGTACATAAAGCTTGTTTCCAACACACTGACACAAGACTGAAAACTGGAAAACTACTTATTATAATTTTTTTAAATTCTCATTTTACATACAACTACAATAACAAATACACTGATAGAAAACTGAAGTTCTACTGTAAACAAAAACAATATTTAATTTGCATATGTAAATACAAGTAAGCTGACAGAAACCTTGTCTAAACAGATGTCATTCAAAGTATTGCAAATGCCTCCTGCCTCAGGCAGTGAAAGGGTTAATAGAGGCTTTGAGAGGAGCCTGTGGATAGGGTGGAGCCTGACTGCGCTACTGCTTAAATGTCAGGTAGACGGCCTACAAGGTGTTGTATTCTGAATATTCTCAGAGGAACAACTCATTCTGCATACTGGAGATTTTGGAAGCTGAACTCCATTTTCCTAGACCTGTAGAGACAACAAGACTACAAGCCCACCAGATATCTGACTTGTGACAGGTGAGATGAATGTTCCACCATCAGGTATTGAGTTGGGTAGATGGACACATATAATGTTATTTCATGGATGCTGATGTATTATCTACATAACATATCATGGACTATTCTTCTGTTAATGGTTATTTCTTGAGTAATTACAGTATATATATCCATTATATTGAAGTCTATTTGGTTCTTGTCTTTTTACTTTTATTTATTGATTACAGGAAAAGCATAATGTCTTGTCTCAATCTTGTCTTACATTTGCAGTTAGATAAGTTACTATTCTGAAACATATTCTTGTAATTTCTTTAAATATATTTGAGTTTTTATGTTAAAACATTCAATTTATCCTTATACTTGAACCATAAAATCCGTCATTATCACCTTTACAGACTATTTTTACGGACAGTCAATGTTAATAACGTAAGAACTATTCAAGTATCATATGATTGCTCTTCAATTTCTTGTTCACACCATTTATGTTATTTATTATCCATCTAGAAATATTTTTGACACTTTTTCAAACTTGTAATAATGTTATGGTTAGTTCTGCCCCTTTATCTCTCATTGAAAATGGGTCCATATTAGTATAAGTCTGTAAATGAAGGATGTTCATTTTTGGCATTATTATCCATGCCTTTAAAAAAAAAAAAAAAAAAACTATTATTTCCTCTTAAACTACTAGAGTGTTTGACACTAATGCAGTATCTGTCACCCTTAATATTAGCAGCCTTATTACATTGTGATTTGGCCAATTGAATAGGGCTCTATATAAGCACAGAGTATATTTATTTACAGAAGTTTTTAGTTCTATCCAAAAGCAAGGTCTTCAGTAACTAAAAACAAATATGCTCTGTGCTTATATAGAGCCCTATTCAATTGGCCAAATCTCAATGTTCGTATACTCAATCTTTATTTAGACTCACTCAATGAGCATCAGATATATCTTTTAAGTGTGCAACTTTAGTCTTAATTGGAATTAAATTACTAACAACAATTATGTCTAATATTATATTTGTAATGTAATAGAATAAAATAATAATTGAGTAAAAGAAAAGACTATTGGTCCATAAAGTATAGCCTTTTCAGATCTTGTCCGATCCTTGTAATATGTGGTAATTCATCAAGAGCAAGACAAAGTATATATGCATGTACACTTTTTTCCCCTTATGAGACATGTGGAGAGTGAGTCTTGAAAAATTGTACATAATAGTTTTGTTATCACCAGACCCGGTTCCCTCGGTACCATGGGATGTATTCTATTTAGACTTGGTGCTTTATTATTGGGTTATTGGATTTATTCCTGTGTTAAATTATTTGGTGAAGGTGTTGCATGGTCCTAACCATTGATTAATTAAGCTTATCCGCCTTTCTTTTGTCATTGTTTGTAATTGAATATGATTTACTTATGCTCTATGCATTTTCAACACAACAGATTTCTTTATTTTTGTCAGAAATATTAATGTCATAATTTCTATTTTCAGACAGTAGAAATATTAAGACCCTGCAGTCCAAGATGGATCACACTTCTAGAGAGAATATCATAGATAAGTACAAGATCATTGGGGAACTGGGTCATGGAAGCTTTGGCCAAGTCTTAAAGGCAGAAGATGTGGAATCAGGTATGGAGACAGATTGTGTGATAATGGTAACACGCTGTACCTTCTTTGTGAACAATTTTACCCCTATGTACATACATTGTTCATATGGCACTGTCTTCATAAAATACTCACAAGATGTCCTTTTTTATTCCAGGTATATGTGTTGCTCTGAAATTTTTAAGGAAAGATGCAACCAGGCGTGAAACCTTCTTCCAGGAGTTTAGCATTTCTATAAACCTTTCAGATTATGAAGGCATAATCACGACATACAATAGTTGTATAGAGACACCGGACCACTATATCTTTACACAGGAGTTGGCATCAGCTGGGACACTTGACTCTATCATTGAGACCGAGGTAAGAAAAGCAGAGAACCAACTTTACCAGATATTATTCTCAGTCCCACTATTACATTCAGATTATCTACTAAATTATGATGTCCATTACTGTTAGTCAAACCTCCAACACTTTAATCAAAGGACCATTCTACATCTCATCTGTCATTTACTGTTATTATTTATATTATTGGTTTATCTCAGAAAGTTTGCCAATTTTTGGGAAGAAAAATTATGTTTTCACAGATAAGAGAATAATGCTCTAGGTGTTATTATAATGCATATGTAATCTAGAATAATAGATAAGGAACATATAATTACCATATGCATTTTTCTTTGGATTCTGTTGACCTGTGTTTTTATTTCATTTCTAGATTGGGATTCCAGAAGAGATGGTGAAACGTTGTGCTGTGCAGCTCATTGGGGCCCTGGAATATATGCACAGCAGAGGACTAGTGCACAGAGACCTGAAGCCAGACAATGTCCTGCTGATGGACAAGGAGTGTCACCAAATCAAACTGAGTGACTTTGGACTTACCCAGCATGTGGGTACCCCAGTCTCACCTACGTCACACATAATTCCATACATGGCACCAGAACTTTGTTCCATCTTACCAAAGCACTTCTTACTACTAGATTACAGTGTTGATTTTTGGGCATTTGGAATACTCATCTATGTAACACTAACTGGATATTTCCCCTGGTTGGAAGCTGTGGAAAATAACAATACATTCCAGGAGTTTCTTTACTGGCAACTTAACGGATATTATGTTTCTCCACCTAGTTGCTGGAACAGATTCACCAGTGAGGCTCAGACCATGTTCCACAAACTTCTCCACCACGATCCTTCCATCAGGAGTCCAGTTGGTATTGTCTTAGACTATCTCAATTTCCCTTGGAATACTAAAGACATCACTCTCTTGAATCAGGTTGTCTGTATTGAGAGCCATATTGTACTGGAGGAACAAGAGGATGAGGAAATCATAATCATCACAGATAATGAGGAGTTTAATTGTGAAGTGATTGTGGATGACGAAATAGGGACCATGGAATGTATTTTTGTTAATGTTACAGAAGATGATTTTAAGCAATTCTTTCTGCTTCAAATAGGAAATAATTCCTTGGATGTCGGGGCTGAGGTAGAAATAATGTGAACACCATGATCTTAACACTAAGTTTGACCATTTAGAGACAGTCTTGTGGTCCAGGTTCTCAAGTGTGAGGTAGATGACTGGAAGCTGGGAAGAACTTCTGGATATAAGTAAGTAAATATTGTCCAGTAAATTAGGCCAATTTTATTATTTTGTATTATCCACTAACCATTATTTGACTTGTCTTTTGAGTATATCATGCTAGGAAGAGCCTGATGTTCATAGAAGGATGGATGCATGGACTGGACAGCTTAATCTATTTACCATCGGAGCAGAAAGATAAGTAGAAGACCAAGTAATTAGTTATTTCTTATTGTAAAATAAAGTTCAAGTTGCAGGTCTTTCAGACAATTTGCTTATAGAGACATGGAAATATTTTTTTCTTTGTGGTCAGATACTATTGTACTGTACATTGATTTCCTTTATCCTAGAACCTGAGTCAGTGTGAATTTAGGTAGATTTTCTTATTCTATTTTTGTATTTAATGAAAGGATTTAAAAGACCTGGTAACATTACTGAAAAGGTAAGACTGCCACATTTTAATAAGATGTTAATTTCCTTTTTTCATATCATTCCTTTGTCTCCAGAAGAAGTCGGCTCTTCTTGTGTAGATGTTATAGAAAGGAAGCTTCCTCTCCACGGCCCCTCCTATCTGCTGCCCCATGTCAGAAAACAACATGAAGCAATTAATAGGGGGGTTGGGGGCAGGATATGTCAAGTTGTTGTAGCAGTGATCTGGAAGGTAGGTAATTATTTTATTAATCTCAATGTTTACTGACTTCCCCATTATCGCTTTTTTTATCATTCTCTTAAAAAAATGTTTCCATTATTCCCTCTTTATATATGTATCTTTTATTGGCAGCATATTTTTACATATTAAATAGGAAAAAGTGCATATGGCTCATGAGAGGGACATTTACATCTCTGCAGAAGCAGGGTTTGCACTTTGTATTACGACTACCTGCCTCTAAAAAAATGTCCATTCAATGTAATTCACTTTCCAATTTTTCTTGTAAAATGTATGTTGCTTTAATACAATTGAAATTAAATCACCAAGTAAGTCCAGATAACAATAATTGTGTGGTCCATATCATTCGGTCCATGTTGTCTCGTAGTATCTAGAGTTCGTACTTTGTCTCTCATGTGATATATACTATCATTTGTGTATTATTGGGTATAACCTGCATCCTGGTGACACACACACATATACACACATATACACACATATACACACATATACTGTGTCTTTGTCAAGTTCATGTTTCCTGTTTTATGTTGAAATGTGTAAGATAAAGTTCCACAACTGGTGTCCACCAAACAAGTCATTATCACGTGTCCTCACTATGATTAAATTAATTAGCATTCACTTATGGGTCTCCATCCAGTCTATTCTTTTCTGAGGAATCTTACTCTGTCGGTTTCAGTTATTAAACAAACTGATTAGAACTCATTGTCATGAGATAAGAGGAGGAGATGTCTCTGAATGTTGCTGAATTGGAAAGTGTTGGGTATATACTTTAATGGAACACCGAGGTGTCAATTCTGGTATGCTTTATGGATAACCAGTCTTGTAAGATGTGTGGAAAGCTTTGAAACCTCTATTATCTGTTGGATTTATTAGGGAATCTAAATAATAATCAGTAAAGCATTTACAATGTTATTTAAGCCAAATGTTTTATATTTATCTAAATATAATATATGTAGCAGGATAGTATCTGAGATATTTATGGATGACCCATCTGAGATATGTATGGATGAATTCTATAACATGACCAGTGTTTAAAGACCCTGCAGCCGGATAATTCATAGAAACTAGGAAATCATGATATTCACAATAATGAAGAAAGCACATTTTCTAAAAAACTTGCAATATGTGTTTAATAATCTGGACAATTTTAGTAAATAGAAAATGTATAAATATATTAATATTTATATATTATATTTCCATAGGTATTATTAGGGTTTTATGTTAAATGTTTTCACTTTTTAATAAATTCCCAACTGCCATGTGTTTATCTAAATCACTGGCGCTGAATAATATTCACTGGAATTTTAGCATATTGTCATTAACTAACTGTCAAAAACTAAAATTACCCATTTATACTAGTACATCAATAGATTATACAGCTACCAATTGGTTTAAGATATTTCTATTTTGATTAACTTTTCCAGCAAAAATCAATAGTTCTTTTGTGAGTAAAGCAACCGATGATCCAGATATTTTGAACATTTCCGTTTTCTGAATAAATACTTTATATATTTTGCTTATTTAAAATGTATCAATTTTTTTTATTTTTTTATTGAATGCAACTACTGTTGAAATCTGTAATATTTCTAAATTGTTTTTGAGAATCTATTCCAAAATCTATCTATAATTCTGTTGGTTTCCAAGCATTCACTTGTTATTGCATTCACTCTTATTTACAAAGTTTTATTGTAAATTGTAATTCTGTTTTTTTTAATAGTGTATTCAGTTTTTTGGTAGAATACCAATTTTTAAAACAATACACACATCTTAACTCAAGAATAACTATTTAATAGTTCCTGATTATTACATCTCTTTTTCATCAAGCATTATATTATAAATTGTATCGCAGAGCCATTTTTTACTACATCGATATAAATATCTCCTGAGTTAGCATTCGTACATGGATTACAATATTTTAATTAATCTCTTAATTTAACCCTAGCTTAATTCTAGGCCAGGCATCGGTGAGGTGGAAGGCAAGTCAAATCTCTTGGTTTTCATTATGGAGGAAACAGTTTTTCTAATACAGAGTTTTTAATCTTTATACATTTCGGACCTATTCTTTTCCAAAATTTTCCACCTTCATTTCTTTTTTATTATAATACCCAAGTCACTGATTTCTGTAGAATACCAATTTTTTTTTTTCAAAATCTTTTTATTGACATATAATCAGTATTCAGTAACACAATGTTGTTTGACTCGCAGGTCCAACACAGTTTTGCATAAACAGGATTTTAAAACAATATTTTAGATATCTTGTACAACTTTGTTGTCAATAATGGTTATCCTGTCCTGACATTTTTGGGTGTCTGCTTTATGTGTCCACCATAACCTTTTTCCGTTTTCTCATCTTTGTAGGAAACGCCTGCTAGCTATTCCTTCCCTAGCAATTGACTTCTCAATACTAAACTTGTCAAATTCTTACATGTGAGCTAACTTGTTGTCTTTCCATATAAATATATATAGATGTTCAATTTTGCATAGCTCGAGATTTACATTATTCACCTAAATATGGGAAGTATAACATCGAACAAACAATGAATAAACAAGTCAATGAACTTATTACCTGTATCTTCCTTGCTTTTTTTTTTTCCCCTCCTTCTTCCTGTCTATCTTCTTCAGTTTACTCAATTCGCCAGTAGTTGTCAACGCCCAAGACACCCGTCACCCCGGCCTCGAGTCTCTGCTTCATCCGATTACGCCTTCCCTTCCTAGTGTACTAATTTCCATTCTAAATCAAGTTTTTGTTAAATTAAAATAGCTTTGTCGGACTCCATCCATCTGTTCCAAATTTGACTAAAAGTGGAGAGGGAGTTGTTTATTGAATGCGTCATTTTGTCATAAATCATGATGTGGTTTAATTTTTTTATAACCTCTTGGGCGTCTAAATGGAGTGATTTCCAATTCTTTGCAATGTGGCTTTTGGTTGCCAGCATGACCATTTGTATCCACTTGTTATAGTTCTTACTAACGTTTAGTACTGGCATTCCCAGTAAGCATGTCTCCCTAGAGGGATCTATTTCCCTGTCTAATACCTCAGAGATCATTGAAGTTACCCTTCACCACAGGGCCTGTACTCTTGTGCAGTCCCACCAGATGTGGCCAAAGGTTCCTCTATCTGAGCAGTTCCTAAAGCACTCAGGAGGGGAAAGCGGATTTATCTTATTTAGCCTGTCAGGTGTCATGTATACCCTGTGTAGTACTTTAGTTGCTGTCTCTAAATAGCTAAAGAAGAGGGAGCCTTTAGTCAGTGCCTTGTGTATTTTTCCCCATCTCTGGGTGTCCCATTCTATTCCCATTTCCTGTTCCCATTGTAGGACATGTTTAGGCTTTTGGTCTTTAAGTGGCTTGTTGGCAAGCGAGTAAAGGGTACCAATTATGCCTCTGGCTAGGGGATTCTGCACACATACTTTCGCAAACCAGGTGTCCTGTGGGATTTGACCAGTTCTTGGACCCTGTGGCATATCTTGCTATAGTTAAATATCTCCCTGTCTGGTAGATTGTACTTATTTATGAATTAGTGAAAATGGAAAACCCCACTTGTAGAGGATTTCATCTCCTTTCTTTTCTACAGCGTGGCTGGAGCCAAGTCCATGTATACTTGTATAGATGAGTTGTCCGGACCTTTGATTTCTTTGAGCCTTCTCGCTGCTGTGAGTATCAGGTCTCTTGCGCTTTGTTTGGCAAATCTTATTATTATATCCTTAGGTTGGTTGTTAGCTTTTGTTGGGCCAAGGGCCCTATGTGCTCTTTCAATAGACCAGTCTGCTTCGCTGCTTGTGGGAATGATCCCAAGTATGACCGCTTTTGAGTACTGCAGTATGTCTGAAATGCTGTTTGGGACATTTCTTAGTCTTATGTTATGTCTTCGTGAGCGGTTTTCAAGATCTTCAACCTTGTCGGTCAGCTCTTTTATCTGTGTGGAGTGTTGCGCCATTACCTCTTGATCATGCATCTGGGCTTCTGCTATCTGGTCAGTTTGCTCCTCTAACAGCTGCGTTCTTTGTCCCAAGCCATGCAGCTCCCTTTTCAGGTCAGTGATAGCAGTCGTCATTAGTTCTTGGAACATCAGTTTTATTTTTTCCATGTATTTGTCTGTTAGTTCCACCTGAGCATGTGCTACCTCCGGCTCTCCCTCTCTGACCGGCGAGTTTGAGTTGTGCGGGAATAATGGCGCATCATTTGGAGCTTTGTAAAACTCCTGGATGTTTCTACTCGCTTGTTTTTTTGGGGGTTTGGTGCTGCTGCAAGCCGCCATGATGCCGCCTTGTCCTGAGGGTGTGATCTATAGAGGTTGCCGTCTTCTGAATCTGTGCTGTAGGTGAAGCAGGCTAGGGATTTTGCTTAGTTGAGCATGAGAGTTTAGGTAGGCTAGAGCTTTTCTGGTAGCCGGCTCATGTATGTGACTTGCGTAATTCAGTGAGTTAATGCATCCTGCTTTTTTAATTGTTTAACATATTTACAATCCTAGTGAAACTTGTCTAGATAAGTCTTGCCAGCTTATTTGTGACATGTTTCTCACAACTTGTTGTCGTTTATTAAGTTAGGAGAGATGCTGGGTTGTGATTCTGTCTCTTAAATCTTTTAACTCCTTTTAATCTTAATCTTTGCACAGATGAGTTGAAGGCAGTAATTGTGCTGTTGTAGGCTTTCCAGTTGGGGACTCCCCTGTGGGGCTTAAAAAGGCTGCTGTTAGTGCTGTCTGGGCCCCATTTTGGAGCCTTGTCTGGGGGTGGCCCTCTTGGTGGTTGTGTCTCAAGATGGCCTCGTGCCCCCTCTAAGTGCTGTGTCAAATAGAGTTGTGCCACTTTAGATGTTGGTGTCTAGGCTGCCCCTTTTTTTTTTTTAATGCTTATGCACTACTTGTGTAGGGATGGTTAGGAAGGGATCTGGTGTACTGTGTCCCGCTTACCTCGCAGAGCAGCCTCTCATTGAAGTCTGGCACTTCTTTCAGTCTCTGGTGTGAGTTCAGCGGTGGACCAGGTGGTGGAGGCCTCAACCACTTACTTTGTTCCAGTGGCAGGTGATGATCGTTGGGGGTTAAAAGTGGGCTTCTGGGCTGCTTGGGTCGCCCCTGCTGCACTGCTCTGCTGTGCTGCTGCTGCTGATCGCCGGGGAGGCCGGGTGCACCAGGCCTCGACCACCCGGCGTGTCAATTTGCCCCGATTTTCAAAATGTTTCTGTCCTCCTCTTCCCCTGCACCCCCTTACTCTTGTGCTGGTGCTTAAAGGTTTTTTTTGTGGGGGGTAAGGGCAGATTTCCCTGGATTGTCTGGGTATTGGATTGGAGCTGATGCCGGGCATGTCTTGCTGCATCTCCCGTTAGGCCATGCCCCAGAGAATACCAATTTTTAAAACAATACACACATCTTAACTCAAGAATAACTATTTAATAGTTCCTGATTATTACATCTCTTTTTCATCAAGCATTATATTATAAATTGTATCGCAGAGCCATTTTTTACAACATCAATATAAATATCTCCTGAGTTAGCATTCGTACATGGATTACAATATTTTAATTAATCTCTTAATTTAACCCTAGCCTAATTCTAGGCCAGGCATCGGCGAGGTGGAAGGCAAGACAAATCTCTTGGTTTTCATTATGGAGGAAACAGTTTTTCTAATACAGAGTTTTTAATATTTATACATTTCGGACCTATTCTTTTCCAAAATTTTCCACCTTCATTTCTTTTTTATTATAATACCCAAGTCACTAATTTCTGTTTCCATTAAGTAATTTTTTTCCAATCTATTAGTTATTTTAATCCAGGTTGCAACACTATTTTGTTTCCAATTACTTCCTATCAGTGCTTTGACTATTATAAGTGTTTGAAACAAAAACATTCTAACATTACCATTTAATTTATCAGGGAACATATGTAGTAGGGAGATCTCAGGGGTCAAATTTATTTTTTCTTTAGTGATCTCAGTTAACTTGGAAGAAAGTATTCTCTAAAAATGTTGGATTAAAGGGCATCCCCACCATATATGTATGAACGACCCTTCCTCACCACAATTCCTCCAACAAAGATTGGTATTTTGTACTTTATCAACTTGGTATAGTGTTGAAGGGAAAAAATACCACCTTTTGATAATTTTACAGTGTTGCTCTCTTTGAGACGCATTTTTTATCACTGACTCTGTGACCTTCCCATTTTAGCAAATTATTAGGTTTTACTTCCTCAAAATTCTTTCTCATTATATTAAACATTTTTTATGTTAAATGTCGATAGTCTCTCGTTCTTATCAATTTTTCACATGAACTTTCTTCCCTCTTTCTAAAAAAATCAACACCTAAGCTTTTCAAGTTTGAACATAATGCTCTATAATCGATCCAATTTGCCGTTATACTAGAGAGTTTAATTTTTTATCTCTTCAAAGGTTCCAGTTCTATTGTTGACTAATAGGTCTCTTATTTTAAGTTTCTCTTATCTATTAGATTTTATCTCCCCATTTAATTTAAACTTAGATTACAGAATTTCTAATGGGAGAATTAAACCCCGAAAATATATTAATCTATATTTTTTATTCAACTTTTTACATAATTTTATATTGTTTTTTATCAGTGTACCTTCTGAAAAGATCGTTACAGTTGTAGGATTTTCTTGATAAAGAATTTTCCCAAGTTCTCCTAAACCTGCACAATCATTTTCTATCTGAACCCATCCATTTTCAACACTATCTTGACTCCATTTAATAATATGTGATATCGAAATTGCCTCTTGCAATTTTGAGATTGATGGGTATGCCATCCCCTCCTATTGAATCTCTGCTCTAAGATAGGTCTCCTTATTCTGAAGTTCTACCCACTATGGACCAAACAGTCTATTTTTTTCTGAAGTTTATTTATTAAGTGATGCGGTAAACGAAAAGGGATGGATTTCAAAAAGTAGGCGATTTCTGGTGGTAAAATCATCTTAGTTGATATTATCTTTCCTGCCCACGAGATATTTAATCCATGCCAATTCTTAATGAATTGGTCTTTTTCTTCACTTAGCTTGTTATAATTTATATTGATTATCTTTTGTATATCCTTGTGTAATCTAATTCCAAGATGTTTAATTTCTTGTTGCTATTTTAGATTGTAGTTACTCTTTAATAAATCCAAGTCTTCCTCCCTTAGATTCAGCCATAAAGCCTCTGTTTTTTGTAGGTTCAATTTATAATTAGCTACTTGACTATACTCCTTTACACAAGAAAAGCGCTTCCCTATGGACTGCAGAGGATCACAGATAGTAATCATGATGTTTTTGGCAAAAACCATCAATTTATACTATTTAGTACCAATCTTAATTCGTCTAAATGTCATATCATTTTTTATGAGAACCAAAAGTGGCTCCAATGTTAATGCGAAAATCATCGGTGACTGGGGACACCCCTGTCTAGTCCCATTGGAAATCCGGAACTTCTCTGATGTAAAACCCATACCTCTGACAGAGGCGGCTGGAGATGCATACAGAGCACCTATTGCACATGTTCCAAACCTTCCCAAGCCAAATTTGGTCAATACTTGGTGCATGAATCCCCAACCGACTATGTCAAAGGCTTTCTCTGCATCCAATGAGAGGAAGACCACTGGTATCCGTTTCTCTCCAACATAAGATATAATATTTATCCTTGTCTATTTGGAACAATTACATTTCTATATCTACACTGACCAGGCTAATAGGTTGAAATTTTCTACACATTGGATATTTAAGTTTCTCCTTTGGAATTGGCACTATATTAACCTCTACCATTTCTTTAGGTGCTACGCCTTTTGTTTTAATTTGATTAAATGTTTCTTTTAAAGGTACTATCAATTGTTTCATACATATTTTATAATAGTGTGCTCTAAACCCATCTGGTCCTGGCGATGTATTTAATCTTAAATTAGAAATAACGTCCTTGATTTCTTTTTTCCTAATTTCTCAGTGTTATGGGACCGATTTCTGTTCTATTTATTCTTTTTAAAATACTCTCTAAGATGAGGATATAATCTAACCTAGAAAAGGTTTTGTGCCTATGTGAAAAAAAAGTAAAATATCTCTCATTTGAGTGAAAGACTCTCCATGAGTCAAAAATATTTTGCTTAAACAGTATATTCTGAGAAAGTTTAGAATTTCTATTCCCTTTCAAATCAGGGTTAGATGATAGTTCTGCTTTTCTATCCAATTCCCAGTCTAGGCATAGATTAAAATGCCTGCAAATTACCAAATTGATATCACTATATTTTTTTTATTAGTTTGCAGACTCTGTTTAGGAATCTAATCTAATTTGTATTGGGTAAATATACGTTTACCATTGTAATGTTTTCATTGTCTATCAAACCTTTCCATATAATATAACAAGCATTTGGATTCTTCAAGACAACATCATCTACTACATTCAATTTACTATAAAACAACATTGAGAACCCTGTGCTTTTTTTTCTAAGTTGAATTTACTGCCTCCTTAAATCCTTTTATCTTAAAGTATGGAGTTTTATCAGTTTGGAAATGGGTTTCTTGAAGGCAGATTATATCAAAATGGTCACCTCCATAATTTCTATTTAATATATGTTGTTTAAAAGGCACATTTAGTCTGTGCACATTTTGAGTATAAATACTTAATTTTCCCATATTTGATTATATAAATTCTCTAATAACTTTATCAATTATGTTCCTAATAATCCACTCTTGTTTTCTCCTAATATTCTGTCATTTTTGCCCCCCACCTCACCAATTCTTTTCCTAATTCCATACATTCTCACCTCATTCCTACAACTTAAAATAGATGCTTCATCACCTCCACCTTCTTTGAAACCCCCTCCCACCGTAACGGTTTCCTCTCTGGTTTTGGTAAAGGTGAACTTCATTAAGTTCAAAATTTTAGGACCCAATAGGCAGGTTCCCCTCAGCAGACAGCATTTAAGACTACTCTTTTCTGGACTGGAGAGAGAATTAGCTACTTCTGTTAAAATGTAAATTTCTTCAAATTTTATATATTCTATTCTTACTTTCCTTTTCTACATTATCATGCTTTTCCATATCCTCAACAAAGGCTACTCAATAGCAGACTCAATTTGTTTAAACTTATATTACTAATTATTTCACGTGTATCTGTTATTTATTTTTTTCCACTTTTTTTTTTGCAATAATTATTTCTTAATCTATACACTTTTTGAACAAGTGACTATTCAGTGCTTTTATTTTTGTAATCCCCTCTTAAACTCTTTTACCTTACTCTCTTATTTTATATTTTATTATATGCGAGTCTAATGTTCCATTACTTTTATTTTTTTTACCCAAAACAATCAAGTGATATTTTACTCTACCTTTTATATAAATGTATCGATTATGTGATTCTTCTTTCTTTTATAGGGAACTAGTTCACTTTTTCTTTTTTTCTTTTACTTTCTTCACCTCCTAGTGAAGTATTACAAAACATTTATTTTATTTTCTATTTCTGGTGATCTTAAACAATATTTAAATCTGCTATACCCTTTCATTTGTTGACTAGCGCTTCAAGGATTTTATTTCTTATACCCTTTGATTATAGATTTTACATAAAAGAAATTATTCTCCCCCCAGCCAAAAATGTATCCTTTTTATTACCCCGTCTTGTGATGCTTTAATTATTTTTTTTGGAAGGGATTTGGCCTCTGGTTTATTACATTGTATTTTTTTTTATATTTTATTTAAAGTTTAAATATACAAAACATCACAATAAATCACATAAAAGGTATACATTACAACATTCATTTCATCCATTCGCCCTGGGTGTCAGAAGCGATAATAGATAGAGCAAATTTGTTGAGCTACATAAGATAACCCACAATCCAATAATAAAGGCAGGATTAGCTGTAAACAAACTTTCCATGTAGACAGATGAACAATATTACATGTTAATCAAGCTTTATTTTCTTCTCCGTGTATCTGTCCCACAATTCCCATTTAGATGAGGGACACCCTTTTTTTTTTACTTTATTGTACTCTCTGAATCACGGCATTCTTTTTTTTATTTTTTTATTGACACAAAAAAGATAAGTACATACTGAAGTTCCTTTAACATAAGTATTACAAAAAAACATTACATTAAATAATTTACCATTCTTACTCATGCATTCCTCATTCATTCTAGAAAGGGAAAGGAAAAAAAAACAAAAAAAGGAAAACTAGCTAGTTGTTTCTTGTTTTTGGTCCCATGATTTCCATTTCAAAGGATCAGCTTTAATTAGACCTCTTTGTATATAGTTCCTTTCCAGTTCATGAGTATGTTTTATTTTCCAAACAATGTCAGCAAAGAGAGGAACAGTCTTCTCTTTCCAATTACTGATTATTAACTTTTTAGCTGTTGAAAAAATCAAAATAGCAAACGCTTTTTTTCCCGTACTGACATCGCCTGGAAAAAAATGTAGCAAACTGCATTCTCCTGTCATTGGGAAATGAATTTCCACAATCTTAAATAACAATTCATAAACATTTTTCCAAAAAGAGTTTAATTTAGGACATTCCCATTGGATGTGTAGTAGGTTGGCAGAATTACCACACTCCCTCCAGAACATAGTCTGTCCGAAGGAGAGTGTGAAATCTGCGAGATTTTCACCGGAGTGATATACCAATTATTAATTATTTTAAAATGCATTTCTCTAAGTGATGGTTGTTTGACAAATCTATTGGTCAGATTAAAGGCTTTATCCCAGACTTTCATTTCTATTGCCAGATTTAAATTCAGTTCCCATTGCTTCATACTGCTCGTTTTAGGTTGTTCTCCCAAGGATCTTATGATATTAAAACATCTTGATATCAAATGTTTTTTCTCCAATTTAAGGAGGATTTTTTCTATAGGTTTTAACTCATTATTGTTTTGTGGGCCAAAGTTAAATTCGCCACAGGCCGTTCTATAAGCTTCGTATGTTAGCCATCCTTCTGCTGCAATGTTAAATTTGGTTCTAATTTGTTTGAAGGACGCAATTGACCCTTCAATCAACGTGTCTTTAACACGTTCTAATCCTTTGTTGTTCCAAGCTTTGATCCCACCTGCCATATTTGGGTGTAACAAGGCTTCCACTGGCATTACTACACTGCCTTTGGGAAGAACATTTTTTCTCTTATTAATCTGTCTCCAATTTTTTAAGATTTCTTTTACCACAGATGATTCAATCATAAGATCTGTGTAAAAGGTTTTCTCCCCAAACACCAAAGCTGATGGATGACAATTTGGGATTAAAGCTTTTTCTATAATCATCCATGGAAGTTTATCTGCTGGTTCCAGCCATTTCAAAGTGTGTACTATACAATTAGCTTCTTGATAGAGTTGCAGTGAGGAGTAAGAGACTCCTCCCTTTAGGAAACTTCTTCCCATGACTGCTTTTTTCACCCTCATATATTTCGAGTGATGTATAAAATAATCAATTGCTTGTTGCAGTTTCTTTAACCAATACCTAGGGATATTATAAGGGATACATCTCAAAATATAATTCATTCTTGGGAGTAAAATCATTTTTACTACAGCAATTCTACCATAGAATGAAAATCTATCTCCTCTCCATTTCTCTATAATATTTTGAAACTTGGCAAATTACTCCTTATAGTTTTTATCTACCATTCCCTGAGAGTTACCCAAAAATATGATGCCCAGATGTTTAAATGATTTAGAATTCCAATCAAAGGGATATGTAGCTTTCAGCTTAGCTAACAAGCTTAGTGAAAAGTTGGAAAACAGTGTTTCTGATTTCCTATAGTTCAACTTATAATAGGAGATTTTGCTGTAGCTTTGTATTAAATTTGACAGATACTGAAGTGAAACCTCAGGCCTGGTAAGAGATAAAACAATGTCATCTGCATATAAACTAATTTTGTGTTCCCTCTCTCCCACCCTGATCCCATGGATTTGTGGGCATGATCTTATGGCTTCCGCCAATGGTTCTATCATCAATGCGAACAAGGTGGGAGAGAGGGGGCAACCCTGTCTAGGGCCATTTGATATTCCAAAGGGGATTGTTCTACATCCCAAACCTGTTACTTTTGCCAAGGGAAATTTATACAGAGCCCCTACCACCCGGGCCCCAAATTCCCCAAATCCAAATTTGGACAATGTTAATCGCATGTATTCCCACCCTATTCTGTCAAATGCTTTTTCGGCATCTAAAGACAAGAACAGGGTGGGAATACCTTTTGCCCTTGCTACTTCACCCAAATTCATAATCTTCCTAATGTTCTCTGATCCTTGCCTTCCAGCCACAAAACCCATTTGTTCTATTGCAATTAGTTTCTCTACATATTTTTGAATTCTAAGTGCCAGAATTTTCACATACAATTTAATATCTGCGTTTAATAGTGAAATGGGTCTGTAGTTGGCGCACAACTGTGGGTCTAGGTTGGACTTAGGGATCATTATAGGGATCATTATTAATGCTTCTTTTGTCATTTCCCTTGGCATGGTGCCTTTTTTTTATTTCATTAAACATTTCTGTCAAACAAGGACTTTGGCAAAATGTTTTATAAAAAAGATTAGTATATCCATCTGGGCCTGGCGTAGTGTAAGGTTTCAGATGCTTAATCACTTGTTGGACTTCCTGAATTGTAATTGGATTATTCAGATCCATTTGATCATCTTCTGATAATTTCGGTAATTGAATACCGTCCAAAAATGTTTGTATTTCATCTACTGATGGTTTACTGAAGGAAGCGTTTTTTTCCAGATTGCACAAGCCCTGGTAATAGTTTGAAAATGCTTGTCCTATTTCTTGAGGGGAGGAGAGATATTTACCATTTTCCTTAATAACTACTATTCTTTTCTTTTTTCTTTTTTGCTTGAGTGGCAAGTAATTTGCTATTTCTATTATTTTGAAAGTGGTGTATCTGTTGGTAACGCCAAAGTGCGCTATCTGATCTATGTTGATTAATCTTATTTATGCTATTTTGTATTAATTTAATTTCCATCATAATCTGCGGTTGCGGATCCACCAAAAATTTGGATTCCAGTTTATTCAAATCTATATATAATTTTTTTAGTGAGTCTCCTCTCTGTTTTATCCACTGAGATTTAAGTTTGATAATCAAACCTCTTGTGAAAGCTTTTTGTGCGTTCCAAATCGTGCAATAGGAAGGGACAGTGTAATTATTTAAATCAAAAAATTCTGAAATTTCTTTATTTAAAGTTTCCTTATTTTTTTCTATTTTTATTATAGTGTCATCTAGTCTACATTGTGGTCTATCTAATTTTACTTTATTTATTTCAACCATTAGTGTGGTATAAGCGTGATCTGAAATTACAATATTACCTATTTCAGTGTGTGTTATTTTATCGATTATTTGAGAATTTACTAATATTAAATCAATTCGTGAATAAGTCTTATGTGGGTTTGAATAAAATGAGAATCTTTTTGATTTGGGTGCTGAAATTATTGTTTATAATCCATTCTGTAAATACTTGAGCAATTTTATTCACTCTTTTTAAATTTTTATCCACCAATATTTTAGACCTATCCAGATTTATGTTTGAAACCAAATTAAAATCCTCTGCCATAATGAGCGGGCCCTGTGCATATTTCTTAATTACCTTTCCTATTTTTTTATAAATTTAATTTGTTTCTCATTAGGGGCATAAATATTGATCAGCGTTATTTTCTGATTATTAATCTGGCCATTCCATAGAATATAACGTCCATCTGGGTCTATAATTGAAATTACTTCCACTATTTCTAAATCATTGGGGAAAAAAATTGATACTCCTCTCTTTTTTTCCCCCCCTGTTAAATGGTGTCTAAGATCAAAGTAACCTTCCGCAAACCCCGGAATTTTATCTTTCCCCCAGTGGGTTTCCTGAAGAAAAATCAGATCTGCTTTCTCATTTTTACAGTGTCTGTAAATTGTTTTCCTTTTGCTGGGTGAATTTAAACCCCTAACATTCCAACTTAATAGTTTCAGAGCCATTTTTGTTGGGATACTTCTTTAAGAATACTGTTATTTACCAAACAATTATTTGAGAATACTTCATTTGCTATAAATTTATAAATCAACAAACAAAAACCTTTCTTACTAACATTAATACATTCATTCATACTATTGGAACAGATTGGGTTATACTGCATTCTTTTCCCAATTATGTTCCACAGGGATTTAGCCGTTGTTCAAAAATGGGAAGCGGTATATTGTAGAGATGGCAGTACCGTTTACTTCTTATTCATCTTTTGTTTAACTATGATTATATATCTCCTTTCTAAAGACTATTAATTACTAATCAGTATCATTCCTAATCTTCCCATCTCCTTTTGCTACTATCCTGTTTCTAAGAGGGTATAAATAATTTTAAAATAGCTTTAACTATTAATGCTGTCATTTCTTAATCTGTATCCATAAAAAAGATCCTCCAATTTATACAATAATTAGTCCAGATAAAGATATAAGCCATTATTCCGCTTGTTTTCTCTCTTATTGGGAGTCATTTCTCCTGCCACTCTGGTGTTGGAATTTTCAATTCAGAAGATAAATCTTTTGAGTCTCGTAAATTGATCTTCAGGTTTCTCAAAAAAGTTTCTCCTTCTGCAATAGAACTGATCCTATGCCAAGAGGTTCCTTGTAAAATTAATAAACCTACTGGAGAAGTCCATTTATAAATAAAGTTATGCTTCCTTAATTCTTGTGTTATGGGCCTGAATTCCTTTCTTCTATTAATTGTCGCTTTTGACAAATCTGAAAAAAATTGTATTTTTTCATACAGAGCTTCAAATATCTTTTTTGTATAACTTGCTTTAGAGATTGCTTCCTTTGTCGGAAAGTGATGAATTTTAACGATCACATCTCTAGAGGTTTTGTTTTGTAAATTAATTGGTAAAGGGATTCTATGAACTGTCTCAAATTTCTGATCCAGTTGTGAGAAGGATGGAGTAATATTAGTAAATAGATCTTTTAGATATGTTGAGAGATCTTCTTTTTTTATAGCTTCTGGAATTCCTCTTATACGGAGATTATTTTTTCTTTCTTTATCTTCCATTTTATTTATTTGATCGTTCAAAGTCATAATTTGAGTAGACATTTTTGAGGATTGCTCCAATAGCATATTATGGTCCATAACTAATTTATCAAATTAAACTTCCAAATCTGCTGATCTTTCATTCACTTCCTTTATTGATTTGGCATTTTCCATAATTTGGATCTTGATCTCTGCTAAAAATTCTGCTTGGAAGTTCTTTAAGATCTCTTTTATTTTATCAATAGTAAGTAAATTTTCTTCTTGAGACTCCAATTCTCTACTTGGTGAGTTGGGAGAGGGGAGAGCTGTACTTTGGTTTAAACCTTCTTTCGACGTTTGTTTTTGAGTCAAATTAGTTGAATTTTTTAGGGTGAAAAAGGGGGATGGCTCTGCAGTCAAACTCTTTCTTAGTTTAGCTTTGTTTTCCGTAGCCATCTTGTCACCTTTTTTCCTCCCCACTTTCACGTTTTCTTCTTTCCTCTATTTCTCTTTTCCTTTAAACTCCTTGATATAGGGCTAATACCAGGATTTAATCCCCCTTCTCTTTTACTTCTTTCTTCTTCCCGTCTCCTTCTCTTTCCCTTTCCTTACAGGTGTACTTTTATGTTTATGTTTAAAGTTCCATATTAGTTCCAGGTTTATCCAGTTCCAGATGTTTTTTACCTCTCCTGGACTCGGTATAGCTTTAATAAGCCTCTTGTATGTTTTCCGAGTTTCTGCAGTAATATCCAGAAAGTACCTTCCCCCAAAAATGGTGGACATATATCCTTTCAGTTATTTAAAGGAGATTAATATAATTGTATCCCTTTGCTTTGGTAGATTATTTACTAGAAGACCCGATGGTTTCCTTAACCGTGTGCACAGTCTTTTAGGGTTTGTTCTTTATCAGGCCTCTTGGGCAAATTTGCTTCCTTATGAAGTGATATTTTTAAAGTGTAGCATTCTGCACACTTTTGCCATTGTTACTGTATAAATGTTCTCTGTAGGGGCCAGGCCCAGTTACCCAGTCTAATGTCATATATTACAGCAAATGCTGGATTGTGTTCCCCTTATCAAAAGAAGGAAAATAATAATTTACTTAGCTTTGTTGAGCTTGTCTCCTGGGTCCCATCTGCCTTAATGCTGGCTCAGCGTCCATCACAATCTCTGTGCCCCAAACCTCTTGAGCCTGTGCTGCTGAGATCCGCAGTCACGGAGCTGCACTCTTGCCTGTGAGGTCACCACTTCCACCGTGAAGTCCGCATTCCACAGACCTCCACCTTTTTGCCTTCTTGCGCTTTATGCACTATAGTCAGTGCTGGAAACCCCTCCTGAGTATGGCGCTCTCTATCACGTCCGTTTACCCTTTCTTAGGGCTGTCGGGTCTTTGCTGCTCACTGCTCTGCGTGGTCGCTGTTTTTTTTAACTCTCCTTCTCCTTTGCAAGTTGTACTTAGAGGGCTATGCCCTCACTCGCTCAGCACACGGTTACCATCGGTCCTCTCTCACGGACGCCATCTCCACCCGCAGACACCGACCTTCGCGGCTACATTACCATTTCCGGTCACTCCCCGATCTGAATCACGGGATTCAAAATCTCTGTTTCTAATTATGCATCTTAAAATTTCTTGACGTGAGGAAGTGAGCGAGTTAATTCTGATTTCCAGCATTTTGTCATTTTTGCTTTAATGACTAGAAGGATGTGAGAAATTAACAGATAGCACTTGTAAGGAACTTCTAAATCACTTACTACATGTAGTGTGCAGTTCCTTCTCCCAACCTATCATCCCTATGGTTTTATCAATTTTTTCACATGATATTAATATCTTTTGTCAATTAGTAACTCTGGGCATAGTATTATCACTATACAACAATGATTCAAAATGTGTTATTGGTGTCATCCCTTTTTCACCATAGCCTTTTTGCTTTAAAGAGGCTTGTATTGAGATGATTTTCTCGAGCTTATATTTTTGTTGTAAACTGGTCCAGCTGCGCAGTACGCCCCTGAATTTAGGTTGTTTATATAGTTTATTCCCTGTCTCTTCCACCTTTGTAGTCCATCTTAATTTTGAGAGGTTCAAAGAATATCAATTGGGGCACCTAATGAGGGGCACTCAGATAATTTTAATTTACCACTTGTTTTGTCCAAAATTTTAATAATGATTTCACACCTCTAGGAGGAAGTTTTATTCTATTTTGATCTATTTCAGGGAGCCATAGTATTGAGTTCATTGGCAAGTTGTATTCCAAAATTCTCCATAGTGGATTAATATGTGGAGTACGCCATGTCATGATTTGGGAGAGAGCAATAGGAATATATATATATATATATATATATATATATATATATATATATATATATATATATATATATATATCTTTTATGGAGGATGCTCCTAAGCCTCCTGCTAGTGATGTTATTTTAGTGATGTCTAGTGAAATTCTAGCTAACTTTTTTCCTTTTCCCCATCTCCCTCCCCTGTGTCTCTTCCCCCCTCCCCTGTGTCTGTTCCCCCATCTCCCTCCCCTGTGTCTCTTCTCCCCCTCTGCCTCCCCTGTGTCCCTTCTCCCTCCATGTCTCTTCACCCCTTCTGCCTCCACTGTGTCTGTTTCCCCCCTCTCCCTCCATGTGCCTCTTTCCCTCCTCTCCTTCCTCTGTGTATCTTTCTCCCTCTCCCTCCCCTGTGTCTTTCCCCCCTCTACCTTCCACGTGTCTCTCCCCCCATCCCTCCACTGTGTCTGTTCCCCCCTCTGCCTCCCCTTTGTCCCTTCTCCCTCCATGTGTCTCTTCCTCCCTCTCCCTCCCCTGTGTCTCTCCCTCCCGTGTCTCTTTCCACCCCTCTCCCACCCCTGTGTCTCTTTCTGCCCCTCTCCCTTCCCTGTGTCTGTTTTCCCCCTCTCCCTCCCCATGCCATTCTTTTCCTCCTCTCCTTCCCGTATGTCTCGTTCCCCCTCTCACTCCCCTGTGTCTTTCTCCCCTCTCTCTCCCATGTGTCTCTTTCCCCCCTCTCCCTCCCCTGTGTCTCTGCCCCCTCTACCTCCCCTGTGTCTCTTCCCCCTCTCCCTCCCTGAGTCTGCTTTCCCCCTCTCTCTCTCATTTTCCCCCTCTCCCCCTCCCTCCCCTGTGTCTCCTTCCCCCCTCTCCCGCCGTGCAATGCACATGCATCATAATAGGAAGTGTTACCAACAAACTTGCAATAATGACCACTATATATATACTAGCGAATTGCCTGTCAAAAAATGATGGCAATGAAATTGTAAGGTAGCTAATGCTGTTTGGTGTATAATAATGAAATATATAATACATTAATAAATGAATATACTTTACCTATTGTGAAGCATTGTGTTGAAGAGCTGGCAATCTGTTTTGATGTTGCTGCAGCATTAGTGGTGTGAAGCTGCTGTGTAAGCGTGATGAATGTGTGCAGTGTAATAATGTGCGTGCGCGAGACCAAACCGTTAGCATAGTCGCGTACTTCCGCATTGTCGTAAAATGGCGGGTAATGTGTGGTATGCGTCTTAGCGGAATATCCGTAGGTCTTTTGGGGTGTTTTGTGAGTTTGTTGTGGTGTTTTGCGCGTTTAGAGTGCTGTAGCCTCGTTTTCGTTTTGTTCGGCGGCCATTTTTTCTCTCGCTTGGCAAATTTTTTAGTGTCTAAACTCTTTTATTTTTAGTTAAATGAAGGTGTAAGTTGCTTTTTTGAGGTCCTGGATGCTCCCTCTTGCTGTAGGTAAGCTTTTTATGTATGTGTTGTGTGTATTAATTGTGTTTTTAATTTTTTATGTACGCGGGTTGCGGCCGATTTTTGCGAGGTGGTAATGAGTGGTAACATGTCTCGTATGTTGTTTGCGTTTGTAGCCTCATTTTCGTTTTGTTCGGCGGCCATTTTTTCTCTCGTTTGGCGAATTTTTTAGTGTCTAAACTCTTTTATTTTGAGTTAAATGAAGGTGTAAGTTGCTTTTTTGAGGTCCTGGATGCTCCCTCTTGCTGTAGGTAAGCTTTTTATGTATGTGTTGTGTGTATTTATTGTGTTTTGAATTTTTTATGTTCGCGGGTTGCGGCCGATTTTTGCGAGGTAGTAATGAGTGGTAACATGTCTCGTATGTTGTTTGCGTTTGTAGCCTCGTTTTCGTTTTGTTCGGCGGACATTTTTTCTCTCGCTTAGCAAATTTTTTAGTGTCTAAACTCTTTTATTTTGAGTTAAATGAAGGTGTAAGTTGTTTTTTTGCTGTAGGTAAGCTTTTTATGTATGTGCTGTGTGTATTTAATGTGTTTTGAATCTTGTAATGTTCGCGAGTTGCGTCCGATTGTTGCGAGGTCGTAATGTGTGGTAAAGTGTCTTGTATGTTTGCGTTGTGAGGTAAAGTTTGTGAGGGTTGTAGTTGATGTGTCGTGTTGTTTGCGTGGTTGTTTGCGTTTAAACGTAAATTTTGCGATTTTGCCCTCGCCCGCAGCCCTCGCTACAACCTACTCAGTGATGTACTTGCATTTTAATCCTGCAATGCTGTTTTATTTTAGCTCAAGCTTTTTAAGTAAATGTAGCCATGAAATCAGGACATTTCATGTAAGAGTTAAGTAATTATTATTTATTTATTTTTTACATTTAAAATTCTTTATTATTTCAAAGTTTCAAAACATTACATAAAAATAAAGAATACATGGATGAACTACTTTAAACACAGCACCATAATATATAAGATCACCTGATAAATTATAATTTTAAATAGATCATTCATTCTTTCTTCATTAACGGTAGCCTAGTCTTTTTTCTACAAGTGTTACACTTATAAAGAAGCAAGTAGTATAGTAAACATTAGTATCACTGATGGGTGCCACATGACCTTTAGTTCAATTTTCGACACATATCTTTTTGGTACGTTTACTTTTATGCATGTTTTAAAGAATATTAAAGTAGGAGTAGCAAAAGTAAAAGAAATAATAATAATAATAAACAAAAAAAAATCAAAGAGAGAAAAAAAAAAAAAGATTTGGCCAGGAAGTGAGTCTGAGGTAGGGGGTGGAGTCGAGAAGGCGGGATATTTTTATAACACCCTTAGGAAAAAATAATCTCTCCTATCCTTTATAATTCTGGTCCCATACTTTCCATTTGCTACGTGGGAGATGGTATATCCCGATATCCTCTATATCTCTTTCTAGATCACAAATTGTATTTATTTTTATCAAGATTTCAGACCAGGATGGAACTTTTTCTTGTTTCCAATATAAAGCTATGGAATTTTTAGCTGCCAAAAAGATATGAATCAAAAGCGCTTTATAGTCCATCGTGATTTCTTTAGGAAAGATGTGAAAAAGGGGCATTTCTTTCTTTAGGGGGAGATCTAGGTCAAATGTGGTTTTTATTTTAGAGAAACATTCTATCCACCATTTTTGTATGATCGGGCAATCCCACCAAATGTGGATATGTGTGCCTTTTTGTCCACAATTACGCCAACAAAGTTGACTTTCCCTATTTTTGGTAATTTGGGAAACTTTTAGGGGAACAAAATACCACCTATTTATTATTTTAAAGTAAGTTTCTTTATGGGATGCATTTTGAAGGAACTTATCTGTAGTAGAGAAAGCTGAGATCCATGTCTCTAGTGGCCATTCTTCTCTTGCTTCTGTTTCCCATGTTTTTATACTAGATGTTTTAATAGGGATCTGTTTGTTTTTAATCACATTATGGCATTTGGCCATTAAGTGAGATTTATTAACATCTAGGATTAGTTTTTCGCAATCGGTCAGACTTCTTCTTCTTTCTAAAATATACCCTTGTAGTTTCAGCTTTTCACACATACACAAGTATTCTAGCCATAGTGAGCTATGTAGTTTAAATTTGCCTATTAACTCATCAAAGGAGATAATGGAACCATTTAGATCTAATAAAGATCTAATAAATACATTTCCCCTTTTTTGGTTAAGATTTCCAAGAGAGGGATATTCATGTCTCTGGCTAGTTTTTCTAGCGAAATTATCGGACTTGGAAATGGAATTAAGGAATATTTTTCATTCAATTTATCCCAGTATTTAAAGTTGTTTCTTAATGTTTCTCCCATAGATTCTACCCTTATTAAGTTCTTTATTTAATTTTTTTGTAATATTATGCTTTGCAAATCTATATTAGGCGACATTTCTTTTTTCAATTTGGAACCAGTGCCTAGATTCCCCCTGATCTGTCCATCTTATAATATGTGCTATAGTAATAGCTTCTTGAAACGTCTGAATAGAGGGATATGCCATGCCTCCCTTTTGACATTTTTTAGTTAAATTTGTTATTTTGATTCTCATTTTTTTACCTTTATGAATGAACTTATCTAGAATATTTTGAAATATTTTTATTTTTTAATTTGGTAGATGAAAAGGGATACTTTTCATTAAATACATTATTTTAGGGACCAGAAACATCTTTGCTGCTATAATCCTTCCCGACCATGAGTCATAAGTGTTTCTCCATCTTTCTATGGGAGCTTTTAGGTTTAAAATAGTTTGCTTAACATTAATATCCATCATCTGTTTAAACTCTGGATTTATTCTTATGCCCATGTGTTTTATACTATTTTGCCAGATAAATGAGAAATGAGACTCTGGTTAATCATCAAAGCTTCTGATTTAAGTACATTTAGTTTGTAGTTAGAGATTTTACTAAATTCACGGATGGTCTGTTGGAGATTTTCTATAGATTTGGACGGGTCTTCTAGAGAGAGTACAATATCATCCGCAAACATAGTTACTTTGTGTTCTATTGTTGCGAGGTCGTAATGTGTGGTAACGTGTCTTGTATATTTGCGTTGTGAGATAAAGTTTGTGAGGGTCGTAGTTGGAGTGTCGTGTTGTTTGCGTTTGAACGTAAATTTTGCGAGGCTCGCAGTTGCTGGCAAGGAGCGCATTCGGCACTCCATGCCAGCAACTGAGGCCCTCGCCCGCAGCCCTTGCTACAATCTACTCAGTGATGTACTTGCATTTTAATCCTGCAATGCTGTTTTATTTTAGATCAAGCTTTTTAAGTAAATGTAGCCATGAAATCAGGAAAGTTCATGTAAGAGTTAAGTAATTTGATTGAAAATTTAAGTTCTAAATAGAATAACACTAAAATATGCCAATGGTCTACAAACGAAATAGTTTAGAGTAGATATGTCTACTCCTTCTGAAACAATATGTTTAATCTGTACTGTTATGTATCATGTACTTACTAAATTAATTAATTTCCTTGAATATACTACTAGATAAATGTGAAGCTTTATAAATGAAGGTTAATAAGAATTGGGCATCTAAACCAAGAAATTGTAGATGCAAGAGCATCTACAAAAAAAAAAAAAAAAAAGATTAAACAAGTTTAGTTTTATGGAGAGGATTATCTGAAAAGCTAACTCACAGAAAATAAAGTCAGAAGGGCATAGGTTTGTAATATCTAATAGATCTAGGTAAGCAAATAATTTAATGTCCGGTGGCACAAGCAGAAGAGAAAACAGCTCTTATAACAAAATTCTCTTTATTTATATTAGTGTGGGGAATAAAACAAAAGGTGTTAAAGGACCACTAGTGTCCCATATTTTCATTGTATTCTTGAAGAATGGGGGGGACATTTTAATGGTACAGAACACTGAAGTGTTATTTATATAGAGGAAATGTTATTTTAGAAAGCAAAAGGAAAATTAATACAATGTTTTATTTTTAGCCATTATATTCAAGCTTCCTTTGTTTTGTTAGTCACATACTTACTCATCTGGAAGGGATATTGGATCTACATAAGGTACACAATTCTATCAAAAGACTGCTAGTTTTTTTTTTTTTTTACTTTTATTAATTTTTCAAGTAACAAAATTACACAAAACAAACAGACAAGACTATGCCTGATAATTAAACATAAATATATCAAATTATTATATAATAACAAAAAAAAGACAAAATAGAAATAAAACAAAGAAAGAAAAAACAGATATAGCCTCATTCACACCACATTCATAACCTGTGATAATACCCAGATAAGGATCAAAGGACTCTCATAAACACGCAATATCTCCTTTACCACAATTTTTTTTTTATTCATTCTTTTTTATTGTTGAAGACACGGTAACAATATCAAATTGCATTTAGTAAAAGGATAAAGAACAGAACAACAAGACAGTTATATCTTACAGTTACACGATTCCCCAACATCTTAACCAAGATACTGTCTGCATTTTTCCTAGTTTTCTGACTGAAATGTTGTAACACAATTCTATCAAAAGACTGCTACTTTTTTTTTTTTTTTTTTTTTACTTTTATTAGTTTTTCAAGTAACGAAATTACACAAAACAAACAGACAAGACTATGCCTGATAATTAAACATAAATATATCAAATTATTATATAATAACAAAAAAAAGACAAAATAGAAATAAAACAAAGAAAGAAAAAACAGATATAGCCTCATTCACACCACATTCATAACCTGTGATAATACCCAGATAAGGATCAAAGGACTCTCATAAACACGCAATATCTCCTTTACCACAATTTTTTTTTTATTCATTCTTTTTTATTGTTGAAGACACGGTAACAATATCAAATTGCATTTAGTAAAAGGATAAAGAACAGAACAACAAGACAGTTATATCTTACAGTTACACGATTCCCCAACATCTTAACCAAGATACTGTCTGCAGGAAAAAACAGGGAAGGGAAAAGGGTAGTGTTCACCTGGTGTACTCCTCCAAACCCACATTGGCTGGGATTCATAGGTATAAGTGGTCATCCGGGCTCCCCCCGACCGCCATCCCAGAGCAAGAGCCTCGGTCCCCTCCGTCCCAGTCACGTTCCCAGCTTAATGCTGTAGGCTGAGGCCAGCCACAGAGTCCAGATATTCTGAAATAGGGGGACCGTGTTCTGTAGGACATGGGACAGTCTCTCATTTACCATAACATAATTTGTTTTTAAAATGATCTCTTTGGCGGTCAGTGTTGCCACTTTCCGAGTTTTTTGGCTATGCAGCTTTTGGTGGCGAGAGCCATGAATTGCTTTTTTAAATGAATTGTTTTGTTCTTTTGAGAGACTGGGCCCATGAACCCCCAGAAGACAAATCTCCATCTCTGGCCCCAGCCCAATCCCTGTCACCTGCGAGAATAGGTCAGTCATCTCCCTCCATACCTTTTGTACTACCTGGCACGTCCACCATATATGCAGAAAATCTCCCCTGAGTTTGCATCCTCTAAAGCAGTCCTCACTAAGACTATTATTAAGTCTGGACATCAGATATGGAGTATAGTAGTTCCTATGCAACACTTTGACTGAGGTCTCCAGTAAGCTATATGTGTATGACCCTTTTGTTAGATTGGTGCAAATTTCTCTCCAAGTTGCTCTATCTAGCTCCCTACCTAGGTCTTTCTCCCATTGCAGCATATGTTGGTTTCTGTATGTTCTGAGAATCATTCAGAAATGAATATAGAGACCCAAGGAGGCCTTTGATAGAGGGCAGTTTTGCACATATAGTCGACCACCAGGAATGTTTTGTGGTCCCGTATACCCGGGCTAGTGAGGATATCCAGTGTCTAATTTTTCTGTAATTCCAGAGTTCACTCTCTGGTATGTGGTATTTGGTAATAAGGGAGGTGTGGGGTAGAAAGCATTAGCTGAAACCCAGATTCCTGCTCTTTCCAGTGGACTGCCTAGCCACCACTGTCTAGAGGTGGAACTAAACTCCGTCCCAAATTCCGGGAAGGATTTGACTGACAACAATGGTGACAGGAGGGGAGCCAGACCACCGAACGTGTTTATTTGCTCCTCTTAAAAAATGTATTCATTCAATAATTTTTTCTAATAACGTCAATTTAAAACCAGAAGAAATTTTTAATTTTCTGTTTAATTGGAAAAAATTATTTAATAAAAATACTTACCTAGAACTCATATCGTTTTATCTAAATTAAATAAAATGTTTCCATCCACCTTTTAGAGATTGTGAGATTTAGAGATTATTTATACTCTTTGGGATTGTCAAAAACTCTTTAATTTATGGTATAAAATTGATAAAATTCAATTTGATATTCTAAATTTTAAATTAGACTCAATCAATTGTCTATTAAGTCTTCTACATAATCTTACTTCTTATGTTTTAAACATTTTATTACAAATAATTTTTGCTGAAACATGTATTTTTGCCATTTAAAGAATTTCTTGCATTCTTATAATGGAAACATTAGCTAGCGCCTTAGCAGAAAAAAACGTAAACCTATTTGGCCCACATGGTTGAACTCAAATTATGAAAATCTTATAATTCCTTCTCTTAATTATTTAATAAAATTAGATGATATACTATTAATTCATAACTGATATATTTAATTTTCTTAAAAAAAGGGAGGGTTGAACTTTATTATTTTTTGATTTTATGAAGGCAGAATTGCACTATTTATAAATCATATATACCGTATGTGATTGACTGAAATGAGACTCAAATATTAATGTCATTCTGAATGTTTATGTAAAAATGGAATTTGTCTATTAAAATAAAATTGAAAAAAATGTCAATGTTAATTACTTAAGAACTACTAGCCTAAAGGTTAGAAACAACATGGCAGTTTGGGTCAAAAAATCATCTTCTAATTGCCCCACTGTTCTGTATATCACTTATGCATAAGAGAGGCTGGTCTTATACTTAGTGGCCTTTGAGGTGTAATAGAAATTGTAAAGTAACATTGCTGACTTAAAGCGATTAATTAAAATACAAACTGTCTACATATTTTATAATATGTTTGAAGAAAGACCTTCTTAGAATTGAGTTATTTCTTGGGAAAACATTTATGAGCCAAATGTCCAAACTTGTATACATATAAATACCAAAACAGACAAGGTATCCATTCCCTGTAAATGTATGTAATCCCATATATATAATCCCACCCATTTATATATTTAGCATTAGTATTACCAAAGCAGACAGGGTCTCCGCCCATGTGTGTAGGAAATGGGGGGTACGGGGACAAATCCCCCCCAAGATTTTTCAAAGTGTGTGTTTTTGTGTGGAGAAGCAGTTATATGGTATATTTATACTATATATGGTATTCCTCCATGATTTTCTTTTGCTCCTACACACATGTCTCCGCCTCCTATTCACTGACCTCTCATTGGTTCCTTGTTGACATTTACACCACTTCTATTCACAGTTGATTCATATGAATAGACAGGCACTGACCATACCTTTATTAGCATATTAACCCTCTGAGTGTCAACCATGCTTATTTAACATAGTTGGCTGTCTAGGCCTAAGGGGCCAACAACATTAATTTAACATGGCGCAATGATTCAAACGGATAAACTGCCCTACTGTGCAGTGGAGGCGGCCAGTATAATGGCGGATCTAGTAATAGATTTGATGAATATCCCCATGTCCTGCCCTGGATTAATAAAAAAACATTCAAATAAATATAACATGTTTAATCCCTTCTTCCTTTCCTTATGTCAACTACCTGGAAATAAGGAAAGGAAGAGGGTTAAAAACATATTTTTTTTATTTTTACATGTTGTATTGGACATGTTTGTCTTTTACTCTACATGATTTCAATTGTATAATTGTATGTTGTTTTTGTATAAAATTCAAATAAAAATAAATAAAAAAAACATTCATTTTATTTAAATATATTTATTTAAAAATTAGGGAAGGGGATGAGGGTATTCTTTCATTCCCCACTAAAATTACCACCTTCTCCCTCCCAATTATCCCCTGCTACCCTCTAATATTCCCCTGCCAGTGAACCAGCACATTTGTAATCCCCAGGGTATGTGTGTGGGGGTGGGGGGCACTCCATTGTGGTCTAGGAGGTTGGGGGTTCACCCGAGAACGTACACCCCAAGCAACTGCCTCCCCATTGTCCTTACTGTAGTCAAGTGGACTCACTCTGTCAGCATGCTCAGAAAAATGTGCATAAATGTTTACTTTTATAGAAAGGTGTACTTCTGGACTTTCAGGTGTATTTGCCAAACTTTCTTTAATTGTGTAGGTTTTAGTAAAAATAGAAAGCCGCAAATAATAAAAAAAAATGTTTTTTTTGTTGTTTTTTTCAGGATGATTATTATTATTATTATCTTTATTTATATTGCGCCAACATATTCTGTAGCGCTGAACAGGGGTTGAGTACATGGCAGAAAAAACTGAACACCTTATTAAGAATGGAGGGCCCTGTTTTTTAGCTTAGAATCTAATATACATAAAGCTAGTTTCCAACACACTGACACAAGACTGAAAACTGGAAAACTACTTATTATAATTTTTTTAAATTTCTATTTTACACACAACTACAATAACAAATACACTGATAGAAAGCTGAAGTTCTACTGAAAACAAAAACAATATTTAATTTGCATATGTAAATACAAGTAAGCTGACAGAAACCTAGTCTAAACAGATGTCATTCAAAGTATTGCAAATGCCTCCTGCCTCAGGCAGTGAAAGGGTTAATAGAGGCTTTGGGAGGAGCCTGTGGATAGGGTAGAGCCTGACTGCGCTACTGCTTAAATGTCAATGTTAGACGGCCTACAAGGTGTTGTATTCTGAATATTCTCAGAGGAACAACTCATTCTGCAGACTGGAGATTTTGGAAGCTGAACTCCATTTTCCTAGACCTGTAGAGACAACAAGACTACAAGCCCACCAGATATCTGACTTGTGACAGGTGAGATGAATGTTCCACCATCAGGTATTGAGTTGGGTAGATGGACACATATAATGTTATTTCATGGATGCTGATGTATTATCTACATAACATATCATGGACTATTCCTCTGTTAATGGTTATTTCTTGAGTAATTACAATATATATATCCATTATATTGAAGTATATTTGGTTTTGGTAATTTTACTTTTATTTATTGATTACAGGAAAAGCATAATGTCTTGTCTCAATCTTGACTTACATTTGCAGTTAGATAAGTTACTAGTAGGAAACATATTCTTGTGATTTCTTAGAAGATATTTGTGTTTTTATCTTAAAACATTCAATTTATCCTTATACTTGAACCATAAAATCCGTCATTATCACCTTTACAGACTATTTTTACTTAATAACGTAAGAACTATTCAAGTATCATATTGCTCTTCATTTTCTTGTTCACACCATTTATGTTATTTATTATCCATCTAGAAATATTTTTTACACTTTTTCAAACTTGTAATAATGTTATGGTTAGTTCTGCCCCTTTATCTCTCATTGGATATGGGTCCATATTAGTATAAGTCTGTAAATGAAGGATGTGCATTTTTGTCATTATTATCCATGACTTTTCAAAAAAAATAAAACTATTATTTCCTCTTAAACTACTAACTCAACTCACTCAATGTGCAACTTTAGTCTTAATTGGAATTCAATTACTAACAACAATTATGAGTAAAAGAAAAGACTATTGGTCCATAAAGTATAGCCTTTTTAGATCTTGTCCAATTCATGTAATATGTGGTAATTCATCAAGAGTAAGACAAAGTATATATGCATGTACACTTTTTCCCCCTTATGAGACATGTGGAGAGTGAGTCTTGAAAATTTGTACATAATAGTTTTGTTATTACCAGACCCGGTTCCCTCAGTACCATGGGATGTATTCTATTTAGACTTGGTGCTTTATTATTGGATTTATTCCTGTGTTAAACAACTATTTGGTTAAGGTGTTGCATGGGCCTAACTATTAGTACATTTCTTCTCTATACAAAAGAAATTCATTTATTAAGCTTATCTGCCTTTTCCTTGTCATTGTAATTTAATATGATTTACTTATGTTCTATGCATTTTTTGTCAAAAATATTAATATTGTGATTTCTATTTGCAGACAGTAGAAAGCTTAAGACCCTGCAGTCCAAGATGTATCAAACTTCTAGAGAGAATATCATAGATAAGTACAAGATCATTGGGGAACTGGGTCATGGAAGCTTTGGCCAAGTCTTAAAGGCAGAAGATATGGAATTAGGTATGGAGTCAGATTGTGTGATAATAGTAACACGTATCTTGATTGTGAACAATTTTACCCCTATGTACATACATTGTTCACATGGCACTATCTTCATATAATACAAGATGTCCTCTTTTATCCCAGGTATATGTGTTGCTCTGAAACTCTTGAAGAAAGATGCAACCAGACGTCCTTCTTCCAGGAGTTTAGCATTTCTATAAACCTTTCAGATTATGAAGGCATAATCACGACATACAATAGTTGTATAGAGACACCGGACCACTATATCTTTACACAGGAGTTGGCATCAGCTGGGACACTTGACTCTATCATTGAGACAGAGGTAAGAAAAGCAGAGAACCAACTTTACCAGATATTATTCTCAGTCCCACTATTACATTGAGATTATCTGCTAAATTATGATGTCCATTACTGTTAGTCAAACCTCCAACACTTTAATCAAAGGACTATTCTACATCTCATCTGTCATTTACTGTTATTATTTATATTATTGGTTTATCTCAGAAAGTTTGCAAATTTTTGGAAGAAAAATAATGTTTTTACAGATATGAGAATAATGGTCTAGGTGTTATTATAATGCATATGTAATCTAGAATAATAGATAAGGAACATATAATTATCCATTTTTCTTCGTCTTCTGTTGACCTGGGTTTTTATTTAATTTCTAGGTTGGGATTCCAGAAGAGATGGTGAAACGTTGTGCTGTGCAGCTCATTGGGGCCCTGGAATATATGCACAGCAGAGGACTAGTGCACAGAGACCTGAAGCCAGACAATGTCCTGCTGATGGACAAGGAGTGTCACCAAATCAAACTGAGTGACTTTGGACTTACCCAGCATGTGGGTACCCCAGTCTCACCTATGTCACACATAATTCCATACATGGCACCGGAACTTTGTTCCATCTTACCAAAGCACTTCTTACTACTAGATTACAGTGTTGATTTTTGGGCATTTGGAATACTCATCTATGTAACACTAACTGGATATTTCCCCTTGTTGGAAGCTGTGGAAAATAACAAAACATTCCAGGAGTTTCTTGACTGGCAACTTAATGGAGATCATGTTTCTCCACCTAGTTGCTGGAACAGATTCACCAGTGAGGCTCAGACCATGTTCCACAAACTACTCCACCACGATCCTTCCATCAGGAGTCCAGTTGGTATTGTCTTAGACTATCTCAATTTCCCTTGGAATACTAAAGACATCACTCTCTTGAATCATGTTGTCTGTATTGAGAGCCATATTGTACTGGAGGAACAAGAGGATGAGGGAATCATAATCATCACAGATAATGAAGAGTTTAATTGTGAAGTGATTGTTGATGAGGAAATAGGGACCATGGAATGTATTTTTGTTAATGTTACAGAAGATGACTTTAAGCAATTCTTTCTGCTTTAAATAGGAAATAATTCCTTGGATGTCGGCGCTGAGGTAGAGACCATGTGAACACCATGATCTTAACACTAAGTTTGATAATTTGGAGACCGTCTTGTCGTCCAGGTTCTAAAGTGTGAGGTAGATGACTGGAAGCTGGGAAGAACTTCCGAATATAAGTAAGTAAATATTGTCCAGTAAATTTGGCCAATTTTATTATTTTGTATTATCCACTAACCATTATTTGCCTTGTCTTTTGAGTATATCATGCTAGGAAGAGCCTGATGTTCACAGAAGGATGGATGCATGGATTGGACAGCCTAATCTATTTACCATCGGAGCAGAAAGATAAGTAGAAGACCAAGTAATTAGTTATTTCTTATTGTAAAATAAAGTTCAAGTTGCAGGTCTTTAAGACAATTTGCTTATAGAGACATGAAAATATTTTTCTTCTTGCACTCTCCTTGAATCCTTATTCTTGTATATTACTCTATTGTTACTATATTGAGACTTTATGGTGAAGGAATTGGCTTTCTATCTTTCTTTTAAGTTAGTAGTGGACCTGGAGCTTTAGAGCTGTATCTATCATGCTCCACGCTATATTGGCGTGGTCTGCGCTGTGATCGCGCTTACTGATGACATCACAATCTCCAGACGCGCGTTTCGTGAGGCTCTATCAGTCTCTCACTCATCAGGGGCACTATTTCTTTAACTGAATTTGTGTTTTCTATCATCTGTTTTGTTAGTTCCATGGTAATCTTTTCTTGAAAATCATATAGGAGGTCTTTCATTTTTAAATATGTAAATGGTTCCTCTTGTGATTTTTCAATACCTTCAAGGGGAGATTGTACTGTTTTCTTCGGGGAGGAATTTAAAGATTGTTCCAAAAAAGAGGATTCTGATTGTGTTATTTCTAATGTGTTAATTTTTTGTTTTGGCGAAAAAAATTGATTTGTTTCTGGAGCCCCTGTCTTCTTCTCCTTACTTTTTATTTTCATAACATTTGGAGGTTTCTTATTAGCCATCTTGTTATTTTTGGATAATAATCCTGTGGATCCTTGTTTTAATCTTCTTCACTTTGCTTTTTAGTACAGTCCTTTTGTTTTACTTGTCTTATTTAATTTGTATTGGTTGTATCACCTTTCATAATATCTTGGAATGATGCTTTCTATATCTTCACCCTTAGCCTCTTACATATTTTCATAAATCTTATTGTTTTACCTTAACCCTTTCTCCTCTACTTCCTCTGCTTTAACATAGTTCCATTGTCCTTCTCTTTTCTATACCCCATTTTAGCTCCCTAGCGGGTTCTAGTTATAACTAGTCTTTTTATCTCAATTTGATATTCCTGGTGCGTAGTATGCCTCTTGCATTTGCTCACCTCTGTTTTTAGGCCTTATATCTTGTTTGTTTGTTCAGACTTTGGCGCGTCTTCTAGCGTCTTCTCGCGGGATCTTCACGGGGACAGTCTCCGTCCTCGGACTTTACAAAACTCGGCTTAATTAGCTTTTTTTGGGCTTTTAGCCACGCTTTTATCCCTGCTAGTAGCCTTGGGGTTTTATCTTTTTACTTTTTTTATAGCATAAGGTGAGAAGGGAGATGGGAAGGGTAAACTTCTAAACACAGTACATATTATTTATTTTTTAAGCTTTACTTAGCTGTATTACGTTGCAAAAGACCTTCTCGAGGCTTCTAGGGCATCTGTGGTAACTGTAGCCTTGGATCTGGTATAGAATCAGGTTGACCGCTGTCTGCTGTACATGACCTCCCAGCTCTCCTACCACCAGCTCATTTTCGGTCTGGTGTGTATTCCACTACAGTCCTCGATAATTGAACAGATTTTATACATATGAGATAGTGAGGTTTCACATTTGTATAATAGGCTGCTATTATGTTATATGAAAACATCTTTCTTAACAGCCCAAATAATTTACGATAATAATTATTTGTTTGCTAGGGAACATATATTTTTTTAACTTAATAAGGCATTTCTTTTATCGGAATAAAGAATAGTTTATTACAAAACCATATTGACCCATAAGAAAATATTTGTAAATAATATGTCATATTACACTATAACACATCTCCTCACAGGGCCTAGAACATACAGCCAACCCACAAAATCTGGTACCTATACTGATAAGTATTTATTTTAATAATATCCCACAGATGGTATAAAAAAAAGCTTTGACGATATAGAGGAAACAAATTATATAAACTGAATTACCTATAATTTACAACAAATTAATAAGCCCTTTTTTATATAAATTATGAGTGGCATTGATTGGTTAAATAAATTAATATGCCACTCTGATTATAACTTAGACATTGTCCCTCTAAATAAATATACTAAATATGCCACTTTATTGATATGACACAGAATATGCCAGTAAGAATAAAAAATATATTATAATGTAAAGGTAAAGTAAGTTCCTCTGGTTTAAAACAATAAATATCTCACACTAATGAAATGAAATTAATAAGGCTTTGCAAAGTAAAATCAAAATGTCTGCAATCTGGTTTTAAAAAATAGACAAGGCCCTCATATGTAATAAGTATGACACACTGATAGTATCGGTTCAATAATATAAGTTAAAATAAAGAATGTGCCCTTCTGAATTATTATAATAATATGAATTAAATATATTTTAATCGGAAAAAAAAATGTAACTGTGGTTTAAACTAGTAAATATGATATTATGAACTCAATGTAGTACATGATCATGTGTAGTAAAAATGCCACTCATGTCAAAAATAATTAAATTGCTAATCTGATAATATACATTCAATTTAAGGTAAAAATATAAATTTCCAAAAAATTAATAAAATGACCCTCAATTTTAAAATAAGTATGGAACACATATGGGTTTAGAAATACATGAAGACCCGAGAAGGGGTCCTTGACCTCTATTCAGACTCTAAACCCAAAGAAAATATATTTTAAGAAATGTAGGATCTATTGTATTATTTTATGGGCAAGATGACAGAAGAAGACAGTCATGGTTGGCTAAAATGAGACTCTAACACAAATATTAATGCCATTCTGAATGATCAGGTAAAAAATTTATTTTTCTATTAAAATAGTGTTCAAAAGAGTCAATATTAATGACTTAAGAACCATTAGCCTAAAGGTTAGAAACAACATGGCTGTTTGGGGCAAATAATCATCTTTTAATGTCCTATTTGTTCTGTATATCATTTATGCATAGAATGGCTGGTCTTATACTTAGTGGCCTTTGAGGTGTAATGAAAATGATGAAGTAACATTGCTGACTTAAAGTGATTCATTAAAATTCAAACTGTCTACATAGATACATAAATTAAGAGGTTTGAAGGAAGATCTTCTTAGAATTAAATTATACCTTGGAAAAACATTTATGAGAGAGATGTCAAAATCTGTATATATATATAAATACCAATACAGACAAAGTATACACCTTGTATTCTATTCCCTGCATATGTATATAATCATATATAAACACACCCATTTATATATTTAACATTAGCATAACCAAAGCAGACAAGGTCTCCTCCCTCTATTCACTGACATTTCATTGGTTCCTTGTTGACATTTACACCACTTCTATTCAGTTGATTCATATGAATAGACAGGTACTGACCACACATTCATTAGCATATTAACCCTCTGAGTGTCAACCATGTTAAGTTAACATAGCTGGCTGTCTAGGCCTAAGGGGCCAACAACATTAATTTAACATGGTGCAATGATTCAAACTGATAAACTGCCCTACTGGTGAGAGGACCAGTATACTCAAGGATCTAGTAAGGAATTGGAGAATATCCCCATACCCTACCCTGATTTAATGAAAAAATACATTAAAATACATATAACATTTGCAATACCTTCTTTCCTTATGTCCACTCCCTGGAAATAAGGAAAGGAATCGGTTTAAAAACATTTTATTTAAATATATGTATTTAAAAATTAGGGAAGCAGATGAGGGTATTCTTTCATTCCCCACTAAAATCACCCCCTACTCTCTCCGAAAGATGCCCTGCTACCATCCTCTCCCCACCCTTTAATATTCCCCTTCCAGTGAACCAACACATTTGTAAATCCCCGGGGGTGTGTTGGGGGGGGGGGGGTAATCCATTGTGGTCTAGGAAGTTAGGGGTTCACCTGCAAATGTACACCCTCAGCAACAGTCTCTCTATTGTCCTTACTGTAGTCCAACTGGACTCACTCTCCCAACATGCTCAAAAAAAACCTGATGGATGTTGGGAGAGTGATTGCTGATCGACTATATATATATATATATATATATAAATATACAATGTGCATACAGTATCTCACAAAAGTGAGTACACCCCTTACATTTTTGTAAATATTTTATTATATATTTTCATGCTACAACACTAAAGGAATGACACTCTGCTACAATGTAAAGTAGTAAGTGTACAGCCTGTATAACAGTGTAAATTTGCTGTCTCCTCAAAATAACTCAACACACAGCCATTAATGTCTAAACTGTTGGCAACAAAAGTGAGTACACCCATACATGGAAATGTCCAAATTGGGCCCAAAGTGTCAATATTGTGTGGCCACCATCATTTTCCAGCACTGCCTTAACCCTCATGGCATGGAGTTCACCAGAGATTCACAGGTTGCCACTGGAGTCCTCTTCCACTCCTCCATGATGACATCACGGAGCTGGTGGATGTTAGAGACCTTGCACTCCCCCACCTCCCATTTGAGGATGCCCCACAGATGTTCAATAGGGTTTAGGTCTGGTGAAATGCTTGGCCAGTTCATCACCTTTACCTTCAGCTTCTTTGGCATGGCAGTGGTCGTCTTGGACGTGTTTGGGGTTGTTATCATGTTGGAGTACTGCCCTGCTGCCCAGTCTTTAAAAGGGAGGGGATCATGCTCTGCTTCAGTATGTCACAGTACATGTTGGCATTCATGGTTCCCTCAATGAGCTGTAGCTCCCCAGTGCCAGCAGCACTCATGCAGGCCCAGACCAAACATATATACACATATGTCTATATGTGTATATATGTTTTCTATAATATGTTGTGTTGATTACCCCTATATGCATTTACCTGATGATGTCAGATGCTGTCTCCACTCTCTCTGCATCGCTGTTTACGTTCAAACTGAGGGTTTCATCTAATATCAGTGTTTTTGTGCTCTTTGCGCCTTATCCGTTCATCTGTCATTTAGGGATTATTTCAACTACTTTTCCTCAGTATAGATGTATACTTTTGGTGGTGGGAGTGTCATGGTCTTGGCCTGCATGAGTGCTGCCAGCACTGGGAAGCTACAGTTCACCGAGGGAACCATGAATGCCAACATGTACTGTGACATACCGAAGCAGAGCATGATCCCCTCCCTTCGGAGACTGGGCCGCAGGGCAGTATTCCAACATGATAACGACCCCAAAAACACCTCCAAGACGACCACTGCCTTGCTAAAGAAGCTGAAGGTAAAGGTGATGGATTGGCCAAGCATGTCACCAGATCTAAACCCTAGTGCTGGAAAATAATGGTGGCCATACATAATATTTACACTTTGGACCCAATTTGGACAATTCCACTTAGGGGTGTACTCACTTTTGTTGCCTATGGTTATACAGGCTGTACACTTACTACTTTACATTGTAGCAGAGCGTCATTTATTCAGTGTTGTCACATGAAAAGATAAAATATTTTTTTTTTACAAAAATGTGAATTTTTTTATGAGATACTGTAAATATTTACTTTTATAGAAAGATGTATTTCTGGGCTTTCAGGTGTATTCGCAAAACTTTCTTTGATTGTGTAGGTTATACGTATTATTATTTTTTGGAATTCCCATTTTACATAAACCTACAATAACAAATACACCGATAGAAAGCTGAAGTTCTACTGAAAACAAAAACAATATTTAATTTGCATATGCGAATGCAATTAAGCTGACAGAAACCTAGTCTAAACAGATGTAATTCAAAGTGTTGCAAATGCCTCCTGCCTCAGGCAGTGAAAGGGTTAATAGAGGCTTTGGGAGGAGCCTGTGGATAGGGTGGAGCCTGACTGCGCTACTGCTTAAATGTCAGGAAGACGGCCTACAAGGTGTTGTATTCTGAATATTCTCAGAGGAACAACTCATTCTGCAAACTGGAGATTTTGGAAGCTGAACTCCATTTTCCTAGACCTGTAGAGACAACAAGACTACAAGCCCACCAGATTTCTGACTTGTGACAGGTGAGATGAATGTTCCACCATCAGGTATTGAGTTGGGTAGATGGACACATATAATGTTATTTCATGGATGCTGATGTATTATCTACATAACATATCATGGACTATTCTTCTGTTAATGGTTATTTCTTGAGTAATTACAGTATATATATCCATTATATTGAAGTCTATTTGGTTCTGGTCTTTTTACTTTTATTTATTGATTACAGGAAAAGCATAATATCTTGTCTCAATCTTGTCTTACATTTGCAGTTAGTTAAATTACTATTCTGAAACATATTCTTGTAATTTCTTAGAAGATATTTGTGTTTTTATGTTAAAACATTCAATTTATTCTTATAATGGAACGATAAAATTGCTCATTATCACCTTTCCATTTTTTTATAGACAGTCAATGTTGAGAACTTAGGAACAATTCAAGTATAATATGATTGCTCTTCAACTTCTTGTTAACCCCACTTAGTTATGCATTATCCATCTACTTGAAATATTTTTCAACTTTTTTCTAACTTTTAATAATTTTATGGTTAGTTCTGGCCCTTTATCTCTTGCTGGATATGGTCCATATTATTATAAGGGTGTAAGTGAATAATGTTTCTTTTTGGCATTATTATTCATGCCATTTCAAAAATGTAAAACTATAATTTCCTCAAACTAATAAAGTGTTTGACACTAATGCAGTATCTGTAACCTTTAATATTAGGTCTTTAATTATATTTATTATACTCAATCTTTATTAAGACTCACTCAAAGAGCATCAGATACTTCTTCTACGTGTGCAATCTTAGCCTTAATTGGAATTAAATTACTATCAACAATGTCTAATGTTATATGTGTAATGTAATAGAATAACATAATAATTGAGTAAAAGAAAATACTATTGGTCCATAAAGTCCAGTCTTTTTGTATCTCATCATATCCTTGTAATATGTAGTAAGGCATTAAGAAGAAGGCAAAGTATATATGTATGTACACTTTTTTCCCCTTATGAGACATGGGGCGAGTGAGTCTTGAAAACATATACATAATAGTTTGGTTAATACCAGACCCAGTTCCCTCAGTACCATGGGATGTATTCTATTTAGACTTGGTGCTTTATTATTGGATTTATTCCTGTGTTAAACAACTATTTGGTTAAGGTGTTGCATGGGCCTAACTATTAGTACATTTCTTCTCTATACAAAAGAAATTCATTTATTAAGCTTATCTGCCTTTTCCTTGTCATTGTAATTTAATATGATTTACTTATGTTCTATGCATTTTTTGTCAGAAATATTAATATTGGGATTTCTATTTGCAGACAGTAGAAAGCTTAAGACCCTGCAGTCCAAGATGTATCAAACTTCTAGAGAGAATATCATAGATAAGTACAAGATCATTGGGGAACTGGGTCATGGAAGCTTTGGCCAAGTCTTAAAGGCAGAAGATATGGAATCAGGTATGGAGACAGATTGTGTGTTATTGGTAACACGTTGTATCTTGATTGTGAACAATTTTACCCCTATGTACATACATTGTTCATATGGCACTGTCTTCATATAATACTCACAAGATGTCCTCTTATATTTCAGGTATATGTGTTGCTCTGAAACTCTTGAAGAAAGAAGCAACCAGACGTAAAACCTTCTTCCAGGAGTTTAGCATTTCTATAAACCTTTCAGATCATGAAGACATAATCACGACATACAATAGTTGTATAGAGACACCGGACCACTATATCTTTACACAGGAGTTGGCATCAGCTGGGACACTTGACTCTATCATTGAGACCGAGGTAAGAAAAGCAGAGAACCAACTTTACCAGATATTATTCTCAGTCCCACTATTACGTTGAGATTATCTGCTAAATTATGATGTCCATTACTGTTAGTCAAACCTCCAACACTTTAATCAAAGGACCATTCTACATCTCTTCTGTCATTTACTGTTATTATTTATATTATTGGTTTATCTCAGAAAGTTTGCATATTTTTGGGAAGAAAAATAATGTTTTCACAGATAAGAGAATAATGCTCTAGGTGTTATTATGATGCATATGTAATCTAGAATAATAGATAAGGAACATATAATTATCCATTTTTCTTTGTCTTCTGTTGACCTGGGTTTTTATTTAATTTCTAGGTTGGGATTCCAGAAGAGATGGTTAAACGTTGTGCTGTGCAGCTTATTGGGGCCCTGGAATATATGCACAGCAGAGGACTAGTGCACAGAGACCTGAAGCCAGACAATGTCCTGCTGATGGACAAGGAGTGTCACCAAATCAAACTGAGCGACTTTGGACTTACCCAGCATGTGGGTACCCCAGTCTCACCTACGTCACACATAATTCCATACATGGCACCAGAACTTTGTTCCATCTTACCAAAGCACTTCTTACTCCTAGATTACAGTGTTGATTTCTGGGCATTTGGAATACTCATCTATGTGACACTAACTGGATATTTCCCCTGGTTGGAAGCTGTGGAAAATAACAAAACATTCCAGGAGTTTCTTGACTGGCAACTTAATGGAGATCATGTTTCTCCACCTAGTTGCTGGAACAGATTCACCAGTGAGGCTCAGACCATGTTCCACAAACTACTCCACCACAATCCTTCCATCAGGAGTCCAGTTGGTATTGTCTTAGACTATCTCAATTTCCCTTGGAATACTAAAGACATCACTCTCTTGAATCATGTTGTCTGTATTGAGAGCCATATTGTACTGGAGGAACAAGAGGATGAGGAAATCATAATCATCACAGATAATGAGGAGTTTAATTGTGAAGTGATTGTGGATGAGGAAATAGGGACCATGGAATGTATTTTTGTTAATGTTACAGAAGATGACTTCAAGCAATTCTTTCTGCTTCAAATAGGAAATAATTCCTTGGATGTCGGCGCTGAGGTAGAGATCATGTGAACACCATGATCTTAACACTAAGTTTGATAATTTGGAGACCGTCTTGTCGTCCAGATTCTCAAGTGTAAGGTAGATGACTGGAAGCTGGGAAGAACTTCCGAATATAAGTAAGTAAATATTGTCCAGTAAATTTGGCCAATTTTATTATTTTGTATTATCCACTAACCATTATTTGCCTTGTCTTTTGAGTATATCATGCTAGGAAGAGCCTGATGTTCACAGAAGGATGGATGCATGGATTGGACAGCCTAATCTATTTACCATCGGAGCAGAAAGATAAGTAGAAGACCAAGTAATTAGTTATTTCTTATTGTAAAATAAAGTTCAAGTTGCGGGTCTTTAAGACAATTTGCTTATAGAGACATGAAAATATTTTTTTCTTTATGGTCAGATACTATTGTACTGTCCATTTATTTCCTTTATCCTAGAACTTGAGTTAGTGCGAATTTGGGTCACTTTTCTTATTCTATTTTTGTATTTAGTAAAAGGATTTAAAAGACCTGGTAAACATTACTGAAAAGGTGAGATTGGAATATTAATTTCCTTTATTTTTCAGATCATTCCATTGTCTCCAGAAGAAGTCAACTCTTCTTGTGTAGACATCGTAGAAGTAAGCTTCTTCTCCCCAGCCCCTGCTTTCTGTTGCCCCATGTCAGAAAACAGCATGAAGCAGTTAACTGGGGGGTTGGGGGCAGGATATGTCACGTTGTTGTAGCATCTAGTAATCTGGATGTTAGGTAATCATTTTATTCATCCTAATGTTTACTGACTTCCCCATTATCTCTTTATCATTCTCTTAAATACATTTTTCCACTGTTCTCTCTTTATAATTGTATCTCTTATTGCCACAATCTTTTTACATATTAGATAGTGAAAAGTTCATAAGGGTCATGAGAGGGACATTTACATTTCTGCAGAAGCAGGGTTTGCACTTTGTATTACGACTACCTGCCTCTAAAGAAATGTCCAATGGAGGGAGGTGTCATCCTAAAAATGTCTCTCCCGATCTTATGACATAATTTTCTTTTGTAAAATGTATATTAATTTAATAAAATCGAAATGAAATCACCAAGTAAGTCCAGATTACAATAATTGTGTGGTACATATCATTCGTCCATGTTGTCTCATAGTATCTAGAGTTTGTACGCTCATGTAATGTATACTATCATTTGTGTATTATTGGGTATTTTCTTCATCATGGTCACACAGACATACACACATATACGGTGTCTTTGTCAAGTTCAAGTTTCCTGTTTTATATATAAATATGTAAGATAAAGTTCCACAGTTGGTGTCCACCAAACAAGTCATTATCATGTGTCCTCACTGTGATGAAATTAATTAGTATTCAATTATGGGTCTCCACCCAGTCTATTCTTTTGGGGGGAATCTTACTCTGTCTGGTTCAGTTTTTAAATAAATTGATTAGATCACATTGTCATGAGATAAGAGGGGGAGATGTCTCTAAATGTTGCTGAATTAGCCAGTGTGAAGCCTAATCTTTTGGGGGTATACCTTAAAGGAACACCAAAGTGTCAATTCTAGTATGCTTTATGGATAACCAGTCTTGAAGATGTGTGAAATCTCCCTCTGTTAACTGTTAGGTTTATTTGGCTAAAAATAAAAATCTAAATCTAAAAATAATAAACAGTAATGCATTTCAATTTTATTTAAGCCAAATGTTATATATATATATATATATATATATATATATATATATATATATATATTTATATATATACATATATATATTATGTATTGTATTTATACTATTAGGATTTTATGTTAAATGTTTTAAATTTTGTAATGATTTCACAACTGCCATTTGTTCATCCAAGTCACTGGCTCTCAGTAATATTCACTGGAATATTAGCATATAACCATTAAAAAAACTGTCACAAATTTTAATTACACATTTGTACTAGTACATGAATAGATTTATACAGCTCCCAATTGGTTTAAGATAATTCTATTTTGGTCAACTTTTCCAGCAAAAATCAACAGTTCTTTTGGAAGTAAAACAGATAATCCAGATATTTTGAACATTTCCGTTTTCTGAATTACTACTTTATATATTTTGCTTAATTAAAATGTATCACTTATTCTTAATATTTTTTATTGAATACAACTACTGTTGAAATCTGTAGTAATTCTAAAATGTTTTTGAGATTCTATTTCAAAATCTATCTATAATTTGTTTTCTGTTGGTTTCCAAGCATTCACTTGTTGCCTCTTAATTGCAATGTTTTATTGTAAATTGTAATTCTATAATTTAGTTTTTAGTGAGATTGTTTATTTTTGAAAACAGGACGTTTTAGAGGAAGGGTATTCTGTTCTATTTTTCCTTGAAAGTTATTTTATTCATTATTACGAAAATCATGTATGATGTAGATCTCTGTTACTCCTGTTAGTCCTCACTGGGGCATAAGAAAACAAAAACAAGAACACCTTTTTGCGATCTTTAAATCTGCACCACAAATTAATATTTACAATTCTTTTTAGATTTACTATTATTTATAATTCTTTTTAGATTTGATAGAGTCAGTTCATCTAAATGAAAAAGCAAACACCATAATTTTGGTATTTACAATAAAATTCATATTTATTATAGACATTTAAAACTTGATTTATTTGAAACATTTGAGTGGTTAAAAATAAGAGTTATTTTGCTCAATTTTCAAACGTCACAGTTAAGGTAGCCAAAAATCATATCTTTGTTTTTTTCGTTTTAGGCTATTAAGTCGCTTAACTATTTTGCAATTGGAGTAAAACTAAATTCAGCGTTTGTTTGCTGCTCCTTCCATGTGTAGTGTGACATCATCAATACCCGACGCACGTTTCAAAGGACTATCACATCCCAACCAGCTTGTGATAGTCCTTTGAAACATACGTTGGGTATATATAATACTGTCTAGTTTAAAATGAACAGTATGCCACTTTTTTTGTATGTAAAATTATATTATATATATGAACATATGTTAGGATAAATGTTTGTGATAAAATTGGTTACTTTATTAGAACTTGGGGTAACAACGGCGTATTAAAAACACATATAAAAAATCCAGGATTGGAACATAAGGTAAAAAAGAGGCTAAATTGTGTGAGATAAATTAACCACTAGAATGGTATATTGTTTGACTCTTAATAGAGGGGTATTTTTTATCTCTTCTGTTGCTTGTGTGTCAGGATATAGATGATTAAACCTGGTGTGTGGTCCTCCTAATAAAGTCCTTGAAGGGATATATCACAATTACTACTGACTTTTAGACAGTGTGATAGGGAGAAAATCACAAGAATAGCAGGGAGACTGCACTGGGTAGTACCCCCAGCACTATCTGTGTATCTGTAAACTATTTCTGCTGAGTGGGTCAATATTGGGAAGTGCTATTTCTCTGGAAGGTATAGTGGCTCTTATTTTTATCTGAGTTTTTTTACCAGTATATGGTTAATAAACTCTTTTCAAATATTTGGAGTACAGGTGGCTCACCTGTTTGATAGGTGTTTGTGCTCTAGTTCTTATCTCTTATATAAGTCCCTACTGGGAAATTGCAGCCATCATATAAGCTCTCAATGAGCTCTCAATAACCAGACTACCTAAATAGAAGTAAACTGCCTGTTAATAGAGAGTCTGTACTTTACCAATAATAAATCCTTCCATTGCAGCACTTATGCAACCTTTCACTCAATTGGATAAGGACAGGGAGGGTAACCATACACTCTACACACATGCACTCAGTATAGTCACATAAATGAGTATATATTTAACATAAATGAAAAAAACAAAACACATCAGTGTATTTAATTTAAACATTTTCAATATGTAAATATATATTGTTAGCCTTACTGTAAAAAACTGATAGTAGTCAGAGCAGGAGTTGCTGGGATTGAAGTACATGTCTAGGAAACACTATATGCTCTTTATCCTCAGTGTCTCAACTGGATCTCCTACCCAGGCAGCTGAGGTAGGTAGACATCTTTGTATCAAAGATAAAAAAAAAGTATAAAGCATCATAGATTCGTTATAGTTCCAGGACCATCCACTTCTAGAAAAATCCACTTCTATGTTCCATTTTTGTAGCAGCAACAATCCTTCTTTAACAGAGTCTATTTTGTTCCATATAGTGTCTTTCATTATGTATAGTCCTGTGGGATATTTCCATCTATATTTGATTTCTTCTTTCCTTAAGCTTTGTGTTATTGCCATATATTCTCTTCTTTTATTCAGAGTATATTTAGATAGATCCGGAAATATTTTTATCTTATCATATGGAGCATCCATCGGTCTTTTTATGGAGTTAGCTTTGATTATTGCATCTCTAAAAAGAAGAGATTGAAGATTGACTATAACATCTCTAGGTATATTTTTGTCTAGTCCTCTAGGGAGGGGAATCATGTGGATATTTTCTATTTTAGTGTCTTCTTTAGAAGTTTGGGGTGTTAAATTATTAAATAGATCTTTAATATATCCTGGTAGATCTTTTTCCAGTATATTTTAATTTATTCCCCTTATTCTTATATTTTTTTTCCTTGATCTATCTTCCATAAGATTTATCTTCATATTTAATTCTTCAATTTTATATTCCAAATTGTTTGTATATTTCAGTAATGCATTATTATCCATGATTAGTTTATCACATTTAATTTCAAGTTCATTTATTCTTTTACTTATTTCTTTATAATACTCAAAAAAATGATCTTAGTTTATTTTTTAGGCCTAGGTGTTATTACTTAAATGCAATCCAAAATATTGTCCTGTGGATCCTACTTAGGAATCCTTGAACAACCAACCAAGGTTGTACAGAAACACCGTTTATGCAGCCTTTATTTTAATTATTATTGCCACATACTAATTTAAAAAAATTCAATCTTTATTTGTACATTTAAAATGTTGTTAAAATGCAATGATTAAAAAAATCATGTTAAACCCAAGGGGCCTCATTCTATTATGGGCTGTAAAACGGCCCCAAGGCTGCGATCTCCCCTTACGGCCGGCCGTATATCTTGCAACCGGCCCTAAGCTCAGAAAACTTAAAACGCAAAAATAAATTCAAGACGGCACTGTACAGCTCTGTAAATGCTAGGGATCATATTGGGGGACATGAGAATTAATAGCAACCCCCTGTCAAGCTTGCACATCAGCCCAAATCCGAGTTTACATTAACTGTTTATTTTCCGGCCGCAGCGTGGGCGGGTCTGAGGTGCTCCAAGCACTCAGGACTTTTTACATGGATTTTTTACATAAATTAAAAAATATTTTTTTTACGGATTTGAGTGTAGGGGAATGTTGTGCTATTTTTGCTAACACCTACAATCACTTTATAGTCTCCTCAGAGGGCAGGATGGCTTTATTTTGGCTTTATAATGTGCTTAATTGGTGCTAGCGGGACCTTTTTCCTGCAAGTAAGCTGCAGCTCGCTTTTAGCCTTGCAGAGAGGGTTTCCGGAGTAATAGAATAGCAACCGGGCTTTTCTTGCGGCCGAAACTCTTGCGGACGTTTTAGATCAAAGGCTTTCCTCCGGCGCGAGCGGCCGCAAGGGATAGCAAGGCGCCGGCCGCAAGCCTGACGGAATAGCTTGCGGCCGGTCCTTGCGGCCCCGCATCTCCAACGGCCGATAATAGAATGAGGCCCAAGGTGTTTAATTCTTTGGGTTTTTTGACGTCCAGCAAATTATTAGAGGTTTATTTAAGTTTTATTTTTGTTGTTATTATATTCTTTGCTTTGATCACAGCTTTTTTATTTAAATACTTTATTATGCTCAAGTCATTAAAAGATTTGTTTTTTCAATTCAATTGTATTTGTGTATTTTTGGTTATGTTTCCTTAGTCAAATCCTTATCAGGTACCCTGGATTTTAATTTACAAAAGATTATTATTTTTTATTTTTTTTTACATAAGATTAAGATAAGGTTTCATAATCCTTTTGTCTGTTGTATAGTTTTGTTTATTCATACAGCACTTCACTGGAGTATATGTTTTAAGTGCCTTTGCATTTCTTTTGTGTTAATCTTTTATCCTGTTTATTTATGTTAATTCGGAATTCTATTTCTTAAAGTGCATTATAATTCAAGTTGTGTTATTCAAAAATTCTTATCTTAAAGTGCTTGTGCTATGTGACTTAGTGCTTATTTCTTCTTATATTACCCTTTTACCTCGTGACTGTTAGTCTGTCACAGTCACTACTTTACATTTATAGTGCTAATACTGTGCTATTTTAAAAAAATGTATACACTCCTGATCCAAAAAAGAGGATTCTGATTGTGTTATTTCTAATGTGTTAATTTTTTGTTTTGGCGAAAAAAATTGATTTGTTTCTGGAGCCCCTGTCTTCTTCTCCTTACTTTTTATTTTCATAACATTTGGAGGTTTCTTATTAGCCATCTTGTTATTTTTGGATAATAATCCTGTGGATCCTTGTTTTAATCTTCTTCACTTTGCTTTTTAGTACAGTCCTTTTGTTTTACTTGTCTTATTTAATTTGTATTGGTTGTATCACCTTTCATAATATCTTGGAATGATGCTTTCTATATCTTCACCCTTAGCCTCTTACATATTTTCATAAATCTTATTGTTTTACCTTAACCCTTTCTCCTCTACTTCCTTTGCTTTAACATAGTTCCATTGTCCTTCTCTTTTCTATACCCCATTTTAGCTCCCTAGCGGGTTCTAGTTATAACTAGTCTTTTTATCTCAATTTGATATTCCTGGTGCGTAGTATGCCTCTTGCATTTGCTCACCTCTGTTTTTAGGCCTTATATCTTGTTTGTTTGTTCAGACTTTGGCGCGTCTTCTAGCGTCTTCTCGCGGGATCTTCACGGGGACAGTCTCCGTCCTCGGACTTTACAAAACTCGGCTTAATTAGCTTTTTTTGGGCTTTTAGCCACGCTTTTATCCCTGCTAGTAGCCTTGGGGTTTTATCTTTTTACTTTTTTTATAGCATAAGGTGAGAAGGGAGATGGGAAGGGTAAACTTCTAAACACAGTACATATTATTTATTTTTTAAGCTTTACTTAGCTGTATTACGTTGCAAAAGACCTTCTCGAGGCTTCTAGGGCATCTGTGGTAACTGTAGCCTTGGATCTGGTATAGAATCAGGTTGACCGCTGTCTGCTGTACATGACCTCCCAGCTCTCCTACCACCAGCTCATTTTCGGTCTGGTGTGTATTCCACTACAGTCCTCGATAATTGAACAGATTTTATACATATGAGATAGTGAGGTTTCACATTTGTATAATAGGCTGCTATTATGTTATATGAAAACATCTTTCTTAACAGCCCAAATAATTTACGATAATAATTATTTGTTTGCTAGGGAACATATATTTTTTTAACTTAATAAGGCATTTCTTTTATCGGAATAAAGAATAGTTTATTACAAAACCATATTGACCCATAAGAAAATATTTGTAAATAATATGTCATATTACACTATAACACATCTCCTCACAGGGCCTAGAACATACAGCCAACCCACAAAATCTGGTACCTATACTGATAAGTATTTATTTTAATAATATCCCACAGATGGTATAAAAAAAAGCTTTGACGATATAGAGGAAACAAATTATATAAACTGAATTACCTATAATTTACAACAAATTAATAAGCCCTTTTTTATATAAATTATGAGTGGCATTGATTGGTTAAATAAATTAATATGCCACTCTGATTATAACTTAGACATTGTCCCTCTAAATAAATATACTAAATATGCCACTTTATTGATATGACACAGAATATGCCAGTAAGAATAAAAAATATATTATAATGTAAAGGTAAAGTAAGTTCCTCTGGTTTAAAACAATAAATATCTCACACTAATGAAATGAAATTAATAAGGCTTTGCAAAGTAAAATCAAAATGTCTGCAATCTGGTTTTAAAAAATAGACAAGGCCCTCATATGTAATAAGTATGACACACTGATAGTATCGGTTCAATAATATAAGTTAAAATAAAGAATGTGCCCTTCTGAATTATTATAATAATATGAATTAAATATATTTTAATCGGAAAAAAAAATGTAACTGTGGTTTAAACTAGTAAATATGATATTATGAACTCAATGTAGTACATGATCATGTGTAGTAAAAATGCCACTCATGTCAAAAATAATTAAATTGCTAATCTGATAATATACATTCAATTTAAGGTAAAAATATAAATTTCCAAAAAATTAATAAAATGACCCTCAATTTTAAAATAAGTATGGAACACATATGGGTTTAGAAATACATGAAGACCCGAGAAGGGGTCCTTGACCTCTATTCAGACTCTAAACCCAAAGAAAATATATTTTAAGAAATGTAGGATCTATTGTATTATTTTATGGGCAAGATGACAGAAGAAGACAGTCATGGTTGGCTAAAATGAGACTCTAACACAAATATTAATGCCATTCTGAATGATCAGGTAAAAAATTTATTTTTCTATTAAAATAGTGTTCAAAAGAGTCAATATTAATGACTTAAGAACCATTAGCCTAAAGGTTAGAAACAACATGGCTGTTTGGGGCAAATAATCATCTTTTAATGTCCTATTTGTTCTGTATATCATTTATGCATAGAATGGCTGGTCTTATACTTAGTGGCCTTTGAGGTGTAATGAAAATGATGAAGTAACATTGCTGACTTAAAGTGATTCATTAAAATTCAAACTGTCTACATAGATACATAAATTAAGAGGTTTGAAGGAAGATCTTCTTAGAATTAAATTATACCTTGGAAAAACATTTATGAGAGAGATGTCAAAATCTGTATATATATATAAATACCAATACAGACAAAGTATACACCTTGTATTCTATTCCCTGCATATGTATATAATCATATATAAACACACCCATTTATATATTTAACATTAGCATAACCAAAGCAGACAAGGTCTCCTCCCTCTATTCACTGACATTTCATTGGTTCCTTGTTGACATTTACACCACTTCTATTCAGTTGATTCATATGAATAGACAGGTACTGACCACACATTCATTAGCATATTAACCCTCTGAGTGTCAACCATGTTAAGTTAACATAGCTGGCTGTCTAGGCCTAAGGGGCCAACAACATTAATTTAACATGGTGCAATGATTCAAACTGATAAACTGCCCTACTGGTGAGAGGACCAGTATACTCAAGGATCTAGTAAGGAATTGGAGAATATCCCCATACCCTACCCTGATTTAATGAAAAAATACATTAAAATACATATAACATTTGCAATACCTTCTTTCCTTATGTCCACTCCCTGGAAATAAGGAAAGGAATCGGTTTAAAAACATTTTATTTAAATATATGTATTTAAAAATTAGGGAAGCAGATGAGGGTATTCTTTCATTCCCCACTAAAATCACCCCCTACTCTCTCCGAAAGATGCCCTGCTACCATCCTCTCCCCACCCTTTAATATTCCCCTTCCAGTGAACCAACACATTTGTAAATCCCAGGGTGTGTGTTGGGGGGGGGGGGGGGGGGGGTAATCCATTGTGGTCTAGGAAGTTAGGGGTTCACCTGCAAATGTACACCCTCAGCAACAGTCTCTCTATTGTCCTTACTGTAGTCCAACTGGACTCACTCTCCCAACATGCTCAAAAAAAACCTGATGGATGTTGGGAGAGTGATTGCTGATCGACTATATATATATATATATATATAAATATACAATGTGCATACAGTATCTCACAAAAGTGAGTACACCCCTTACATTTTTGTAAATATTTTATTATATATTTTCATGCTACAACACTAAAGAAATGACACTCTGCTACAATGTAAAGTAGTAAGTGTACAGCCTGTATAACAGTGTAAATTTGCTGTCTCCTCAAAATAACTCAACACACAGCCATTAATGTCTAAACTGTTGGCAACAAAAGTGAGTACACCCATACATGGAAATGTCCAAATTGGGCCCAAAGTGTCAATATTGTGTGGCCACCATCATTTTCCAGCACTGCCTTAACCCTCATGGCATGGAGTTCACCAGAGATTCACAGGTTGCCACTGGAGTCCTCTTCCACTCCTCCATGATGACATCACGGAGCTGGTGGATGTTAGAGACCTTGCACTCCCCCACCTCCCATTTGAGGATGCCCCACAGATGTTCAATAGGGTTTAGGTCTGGTGAAATGCTTGGCCAGTTCATCACCTTTACCTTCAGCTTCTTTGGCATGGCAGTGGTCGTCTTGGACGTGTTTGGGGTTGTTATCATGTTGGAGTACTGCCCTGCTGCCCAGTCTTTAAAAGGGAGGGGATCATGCTCTGCTTCAGTATGTCACAGTACATGTTGGCATTCATGGTTCCCTCAATGAGCTGTAGCTCCCCAGTGCCAGCAGCACTCATGCAGGCCCAGACCAAACATATATACACATATGTCTATATGTGTATATATGTTTTCTATAATATGTTGTGTTGATTACCCCTATATGCATTTACCTGATGATGTCAGATGCTGTCTCCACTCTCTCTGCATCGCTGTTTACGTTCAAACTGAGGGTTTCATCTAATATCAGTGTTTTTGTGCTCTTTGCGCCTTATCCGTTCATCTGTCATTTAGGGATTATTTTAACTACTTTTCCTCAGTATAGATGTATACTTTTGGTGGTGGGAGTGTCATGGTCTTGGCCTGCATGAGTGCTGCCAGCACTGGGAAGCTACAGTTCACCGAGGGAACCATGAATGCCAACATGTACTGTGACATACCGAAGCAGAGCATGATCCCCTCCCTTCGGAGACTGGGCCGCAGGGCAGTATTCCAACATGATAACGACCCCAAAAACACCTCCAAGACGACCACTGCCTTGCTAAAGAAGCTGAAGGTAAAGGTGATGGATTGGCCAAGCATGTCACCAGATCTAAACCCTAGTGCTGGAAAATAATGGTGGCCATACATAATATTTACACTTTGGACCCAATTTGGACAATTCCACTTAGGGGTGTACTCACTTTTGTTGCCTATGGTTATACAGGCTGTACACTTACTACTTTACATTGTAGCAGAGCGTCATTTATTCAGTGTTGTCACATGAAAAGATAAAATATTTTTTTTTTACAAAAATGTGAATTTTTTTATGAGATACTGTAAATATTTACTTTTATAGAAAGATGTATTTCTGGGCTTTCAGGTGTATTCGCAAAACTTTCTTTGATTGTGTAGGTTATACGTATTATTATTTTTTGGAATTCCCATTTTACATAAACCTACAATAACAAATACACCGATAGAAAGCTGAAGTTCTACTGAAAACAAAAACAATATTTAATTTGCATATGCGAATACAATTAAGCTGACAGAAACCTAGTCTAAACAGATGTAATTCAAAGTGTTGCAAATGCCTCCTGCCTCAGGCAGTGAAAGGGTTAATAGAGGCTTTGGGAGGAGCCTGTGGATAGGGTGGAGCCTGACTGCGCTACTGCTTAAATGTCAGGAAGACGGCCTACAAGGTGTTGTATTCTGAATATTCTCAGAGGAACAACTCATTCTGCAAACTGGAGATTTTGGAAGCTGAACTCCATTTTCCTAGACCTGTAGAGACAACAAGACTACAAGCCCACCAGATTTCTGACTTGTGACAGGTGAGATGAATGTTCCACCATCAGGTATTGAGTTGGGTAGATGGACACATATAATGTTATTTCATGGATGCTGATGTATTATCTACATAACATATCATGGACTATTCTTCTGTTAATGGTTATTTCTTGAGTAATTACAGTATATATATCCATTATATTGAAGTCTATTTGGTTCTGGTCTTTTTACTTTTATTTATTGATTACAGGAAAAGCATAATATCTTGTCTCAATCTTGTCTTACATTTGCAGTTAGTTAAATTACTATTCTGAAACATATTCTTGTAATTTCTTAGAAGATATTTGTGTTTTTATGTTAAAACATTCAATTTATTCTTATAATGGAACGATAAAATTGCTCATTATCAGCATTCCATTTTTTTATAGACAGTCAATGTTGAGAACTTAGGAACAATTCAAGTATAATATGATTGCTCTTCAACTTCTTGTTAACCCCACTTAGTTATGCATTATCCATCTACTTGAAATATTTTTCAACTTTTTTCTAACTTTTAATAATTTTATGGTTAGTTCTGGCCCTTTATCTCTTGCTGGATATGGTCCATATTATTATAAGGGTGTAAGTGAATAATGTTTCTTTTTGGCATTATTATTCATGCCATTTCAAAAATGTAAAACTATAATTTCCTCTTAAACTAATAAAGTGTTTGACACTAATGCAGTATCTGTAACCTTTAATATTAGGTCTTTAATTATATTTATTATACTCAATCTTTATTAAGACTCACTCAAAGAGCATCAGATACTTCTTCTACGTGTGCAATCTTAGCCTTAATTGGAATTAAATTACTATCAACAATGTCTAATGTTATATGTGTAATGTAATAGAATAACATAATAATTGAGTAAAAGAAAATACTATTGGTCCATAAAGTCCAGTCTTTTTGTATCTCATCATATCCTTGTAATATGTAGTAAGGCATTAAGAAGAAGGCAAAGTATATATGTATGTACACTTTTTTCCCCTTATGAGACATGGGGCGAGTGAGTCTTGAAAACATATACATAATAGTTTGGTTAATACCAGATCCAGTTCCCTCAGTACCATGGGATGTATTCTATTTAGACTTGGTGCTTTATTATTGGATTTATTCCTGTGTTAAACAACTATTTGGTTAAGGTGTTGCATGGGCCTAACTATTAGTACATTTCTTCTCTATACAAAAGAAATTCATTTATTAAGCTTATCTGCCTTTTCCTTGTCATTGTAATTTAATATGATTTACTTATGTTCTATGCATTTTTTGTCAGAAATATTAATATTGGGATTTCTATTTGCAGACAGTAGAAAGCTTAAGACCCTGCAGTCCAAGATGTATCAAACTTCTAGAGAGAATATCATAGATAAGTACAAGATCATTGGGGAACTGGGTCATGGAAGCTTTGGCCAAGTCTTAAAGGCAGAAGATATGGAATCAGGTATGGAGACAGATTGTGTGTTATTTGTAACACGTTGTATCTTGATTGTGAACAATTTTACCCCTATGTACATACATTGTTCATATGGCACTGTCTTCATATAATACTCACAAGATGTCCTCTTATATTTCAGGTATATGTGTTGCTCTGAAACTCTTGAAGAAAGAAGCAACCAGACGTAAAACCTTCTTCCAGGAGTTTAGCATTTCTATAAACCTTTCAGATCATGAAGACATAATCACGACATACAATAGTTGTATAGAGACACCGGACCACTATATCTTTACACAGGAGTTGGCATCAGCTGGGACACTTGACTCTATCATTGAGACCGAGGTAAGAAAAGCAGAGAACCAACTTTACCAGATATTATTCTCAGTCCCACTATTACGTTGAGATTATCTGCTAAATTATGATGTCCATTACTGTTAGTCAAACCTCCAACACTTTAATCAAAGGACCATTCTACATCTCTTCTGTCATTTACTGTTATTATTTATATTATTGGTTTATCTCAGAAAGTTTGCATATTTTTGGGAAGAAAAATAATGTTTTCACAGATAAGAGAATAATGCTCTAGGTGTTATTATGATGCATATGTAATCTAGAATAATAGATAAGGAACATATAATTATCCATTTTTCTTTGTCTTCTGTTGACCTGGGTTTTTATTTAATTTCTAGGTTGGGATTCCAGAAGAGATGGTTAAACGTTGTGCTGTGCAGCTTATTGGGGCCCTGGAATATATGCACAGCAGAGGACTAGTGCACAGAGACCTGAAGCCAGACAATGTCCTGCTGATGGACAAGGAGTGTCACCAAATCAAACTGAGCGACTTTGGACTTACCCAGCATGTGGGTACCCCAGTCTCACCTACGTCACACATAATTCCATACATGGCACCAGAACTTTGTTCCATCTTACCAAAGCACTTCTTACTCCTAGATTACAGTGTTGATTTTTGGGCATTTGGAATACTCATCTATGTGACACTAACTGGATATTTCCCCTGGTTGGAAGCTGTGGAAAATAACAAAACATTCCAGGAGTTTCTTGACTGGCAACTTAATGGAGATCATGTTTCTCCACCTAGTTGCTGGAACAGATTCACCAGTGAGGCTCAGACCATGTTCCACAAACTACTCCACCACAATCCTTCCATCAGGAGTCCAGTTGGTATTGTCTTAGACTATCTCAATTTCCCTTGGAATACTAAAGACATCACTCTCTTGAATCATGTTGTCTGTATTGAGAGCCATATTGTACTGGAGGAACAAGAGGATGAGGAAATCATAATCATCACAGATAATGAGGAGTTTAATTGTGAAGTGATTGTGGATGAGGAAATAGGGACCATGGAATGTATTTTTGTTAATGTTACAGAAGATGACTTCAAGCAATTCTTTCTGCTTCAAATAGGAAATAATTCCTTGGATGTCGGCGCTGAGGTAGAGATCATGTGAACACCATGATCTTAACACTAAGTTTGATAATTTGGAGACCGTCTTGTCGTCCAGATTCTCAAGTGTAAGGTAGATGACTGGAAGCTGGGAAGAACTTCCGAATATAAGTAAGTAAATATTGTCCAGTAAATTTGGCCAATTTTATTATTTTGTATTATCCACTAACCATTATTTGCCTTGTCTTTTGAGTATATCATGCTAGGAAGAGCCTGATGTTCACAGAAGGATGGATGCATGGATTGGACAGCCTAATCTATTTACCATCGGAGCAGAAAGATAAGTAGAAGACCAAGTAATTAGTTATTTCTTATTGTAAAATAAAGTTCAAGTTGCGGGTCTTTAAGACAATTTGCTTATAGAGACATGAAAATATTTTTTTCTTTATGGTCAGATACTATTGTACTGTCCATTTATTTCCTTTATCCTAGAACTTGAGTTAGTGCGAATTTGGGTCACTTTTCTTATTCTATTTTTGTATTTAGTAAAAGGATTTAAAAGACCTGGTAAACATTACTGAAAAGGTGAGATTGGAATATTAATTTCCTTTATTTTTCAGATCATTCCATTGTCTCCAGAAGAAGTCAACTCTTCTTGTGTAGACATCGTAGAAGTAAGCTTCTTCTCCCCAGCCCCTGCTTTCTGTTGCCCCATGTCAGAAAACAGCATGAAGCAGTTAACTGGGGGGTTGGGGGCAGGATATGTCACGTTGTTGTAGCATCTAGTAATCTGGATGTTAGGTAATCATTTTATTCATCCTAATGTTTACTGACTTCCCCATTATCTCTTTATCATTCTCTTAAATACATTTTTCCACTGTTCTCTCTTTATAATTGTATCTCTTATTGCCACAATCTTTTTACATATTAGATAGTGAAAAGTTCATAAGGGTCATGAGAGGGACATTTACATTTCTGCAGAAGCAGGGTTTGCACTTTGTATTACGACTACCTGCCTCTAAAGAAATGTCCAATGGAGGGAGGTGTCATCCTAAAAATGTCTCTCCCGATCTTATGACATAATTTTCTTTTGTAAAATGTATATTAATTTAATAAAATCGAAATGAAATCACCAAGTAAGTCCAGATTACAATAATTGTGTGGTACATATCATTCGTCCATGTTGTCTCATAGTATCTAGAGTTTGTACGCTCATGTAATGTATACTATCATTTGTGTATTATTGGGTATTTTCTTCATCATGGTCACACAGACATACACACATATACGGTGTCTTTGTCAAGTTCAAGTTTCCTGTTTTATATATAAATATGTAAGATAAAGTTCCACAGTTGGTGTCCACCAAACAAGTCATTATCATGTGTCCTCACTGTGATGAAATTAATTAGTATTCAATTATGGGTCTCCACCCAGTCTATTCTTTTGGGGGGAATCTTACTCTGTCTGGTTCAGTTTTTAAATAAATTGATTAGATCTCATTGTCATGAGATAAGAGGGGGAGATGTCTCTAAATGTTGCTGAATTAGCCAGTGTGAAGACTAATCTTTTGGGGGTATACCTTAAAGGAACACCAAAGTGTCAATTCTAGTATGCTTTATGGATAACCAGTCTTGAAGATGTGTGAAATCTCCCTCTGTTAACTGTTAGGTTTATTTGGCTAAAAATAAAAATCTAAATCTAAAAATAATAAACAGTAATGCATTTCAATTTTATTTAAGCCAAATGTTATATATATATATATATATATATATATATATATATATATATATATTTTATATATATACATATATATATTATGTATTGTATTTATACTATTAGGATTTTATGTTAAATGTTTTAAATTTTGTAATGATTTCACAACTGCCATTTGTTCATCCAAGTCACTGGCTCTCAGTAATATTCACTGGAATATTAGCATATAACCATTAAAAAAACTGTCACAAATTTTAATTACACATTTGTACTAGTACATGAATAGATTTATACAGCTCCCAATTGGTTTAAGATAATTCTATTTTGGTCAACTTTTCCAGCAAAAATCAACAGTTCTTTTGGAAGTAAAACAGATAATCCAGATATTTTGAACATTTCCGTTTTCTGAATTACTACTTTATATATTTTGCTTAATTAAAATGTATCACTTATTCTTAATATTTTTTATTGAATACAACTACTGTTGAAATCTGTAGTAATTCTAAAATGTTTTTGAGATTCTATTTCAAAATCTATCTATAATTTGTTTTCTGTTGGTTTCCAAGCATTCACTTGTTGCCTCTTAATTGCAATGTTTTATTGTAAATTGTAATTCTATAATTTAGTTTTTAGTGAGATTGTTTATTTTTGAAAACAGGACGTTTTAGAGGAAGGGTATTCTGTTCTATTTTTCCTTGAAAGTTATTTTATTCATTATTACGAAAATCATGTATGATGTAGATCTCTGTTACTCCTGTTAGTCCTCACTGGGGCATAAGAAAACAAAAACAAGAACACCTTTTTGCGATCTTTAAATCTGCACCACAAATTAATATTTACAATTCTTTTTAGATTTACTATTATTTATAATTCTTTTTAGATTTGATAGAGTCAGTTCATCTAAATGAAAAAGCAAACACCATAATTTTGGTATTTACAATAAAATTCATATTTATTATAGACATTTAAAACTTGATTTATTTGAAACATTTGAGTGGTTAAAAATAAGAGTTATTTTGCTCAATTTTCAAACGTCACAGTTAAGGTAGCCAAAAATCATATCTTTGTTTTTTTCGTTTTAGGCTATTAAGTCGCTTAACTATTTTGCAATTGGAGTAAAACTAAATTCAGCGTTTGTTTGCTGCTCCTTCCATGTGTAGTGTGACATCATCAATACCCGACGCACGTTTCAAAGGACTATCACATCCCAACCAGCTTGTGATAGTCCTTTGAAACATACGTTGGGTATATATAATACTGTCTAGTTTAAAATGAACAGTATGCCACTTTTTTTGTATGTAAAATTATATTATATATATGAACATATGTTAGGATAAATGTTTGTGATAAAATTGGTTACTTTATTAGAACTTGGGGTAACAACGGCGTATTAAAAACACATATAAAAAATCCAGGATTGGAACATAAGGTAAAAAAGAGGCTAAATTGTGTGAGATAAATTAACCACTAGAATGGTATATTGTTTGACTCTTAATAGAGGGGTATTTTTTATCTCTTCTGTTGCTTGTGTGTCAGGATATAGATGATTAAACCTGGTGTGTGGTCCTCCTAATAAAGTCCTTGAAGGGATATATCACAATTACTACTGACTTTTAGACAGTGTGATAGGGAGAAAATCACAAGAATAGCAGGGAGACTGCACTGGGTAGTACCCCCAGCACTATCTGTGTATCTGTAAACTATTTCTGCTGAGTGGGTCAATATTGGGAAGTGCTATTTCTCTGGAAGGTATAGTGGCTCTTATTTTTATCTGAGTTTTTTTTACCAGTATATGGTTAATAAACTCTTTTCAAATATTTGGAGTACAGGTGGCTCACCTGTTTGATAGGTGTTTGTGCTCTAGTTCTTATCTCTTATATAAGTCCCTACTGGGAAATTGCAGCCATCATATAAGCTCTCAATGAGCTCTCAATAACCAGACTACCTAAATAGAAGTAAACTGCCTGTTAATAGAGAGTCTGTACTTTACCAATAATAAATCCTTCCATTGCAGCACTTATGCAACCTTTCACTCAATTGGATAAGGACAGGGAGGGTAACCATACACTCTACACACATGCACTCAGTATAGTCACATAAATGAGTATATATTTAACATAAATGAAAAAAACAAAACACATCAGTGTATTTAATTTAAACATTTTCAATATGTAAATATATATTGTTAGCCTTACTGTAAAAAACTGATAGTAGTCAGAGCAGGAGTTGCTGGGATTGAAGTACATGTCTAGGAAACACTATATGCTCTTTATCCTCAGTGTCTCAACTGGATCTCCTACCCAGGCAGCTGAGGTAGGTAGACATCTTTGTATCAAAGATAAAAAAAAAGTATAAAGCATCATAGATTCGTTATAGTTCCAGGACCATCCACTTCTAGAAAAATCCACTTCTATGTTCCATTTTTGTAGCAGCAACAATCCTTCTTTAACAGAGTCTATTTTGTTCCATATAGTGTCTTTCATTATGTATAGTCCTGTGGGATATTTCCATCTATATTTGATTTCTTCTTTCCTTAAGCTTTGTGTTATTGCCATATATTCTCTTCTTTTATTCAGAGTATATTTAGATAGATCCGGAAATATTTTTATCTTATCATATGGAGCATCCATCGGTCTTTTTATGGAGTTAGCTTTGATTATTGCATCTCTAAAAAGAAGAGATTGAAGATTGACTATAACATCTCTAGGTATATTTTTGTCTAGTCCTCTAGGGAGGGGAATCATGTGGATATTTTCTATTTTAGTGTCTTCTTTAGAAGTTTGGGGTGTTAAATTATTAAATAGATCTTTAATATATCCTGGTAGATCTTTTTCCAGTATATTTTAATTTATTCCCCTTATTCTTATATTTTTTTTCCTTGATCTATCTTCCATAAGATTTATCTTCATATTTAATTCTTCAATTTTATATTCCAAATTGTTTGTATATTTCAGTAATGCATTATTATCCATGATTAGTTTATCACATTTAATTTCAAGTTCATTTATTCTTTTACTTATTTCTTTATAATACTCAAAAAAATGATCTTAGTTTATTTTTTAGGCCTAGGTGTTATTACTTAAATGCAATCCAAAATATTGTCCTGTGGATCCTACTTAGGAATCCTTGAACAACCAACCAAGGTTGTACAGAAACACCGTTTATGCAGCCTTTATTTTAATTATTATTGCCACATACTAATTTAAAAAAATTCAATCTTTATTTGTACATTTAAAATGTTGTTAAAAATGCAATGATTAAAAAAATCATGTTAAACCCAAGGGGCCTCATTCTATTATGGGCTGTAAAACGGCCCCAAGGCTGCGATCTCCCCTTACGGCCGGCCGTATATCTTGCAACCGGCCGTAAGCTCAGAAAACTTAAAACGCAAAAATAAATTCAAGACGGCACTGTACAGCTCTGTAAATGCTAGGGATCATATTGGGGGACATGAGAATTAATAGCAACCCCCTGTCAAGCTTGCACATCAGCCCAAATCCGAGTTTACATTAACTGTTTATTTTCCGGCCGCAGCGTGGGCGGGTCTGAGGTGCTCCAAGCACTCAGGACTTTTTACATGGATTTTTTACATAAATTAAAAAATATTTTTTTTACGGATTTGAGTGTAGGGGAATGTTGTGCTATTTTTGCTAACACCTACAATCACTTTATAGTCTCCTCAGAGGGCAGGATGGCTTTATTTTGGCTTTATAATGTGCTTAATTGGTGCTAGCGGGACCTTTTTCCTGCAAGTAAGCTGCAGCTCGCTTTTAGCCTTGCAGAGAGGGTTTCCGGAGTAATAGAATAGCAACCGGGCTTTTCTTGCGGCCGAAACTCTTGCGGACGTTTTAGATCAAAGGCTTTCCTCCGGCGCGAGCGGCCGCAAGGGATAGCAAGGCGCCGGCCGCAAGCCTGACGGAATAGCTTGCGGCCGGTCCTTGCGGCCCCGCATCTCCAACGGCCGATAATAGAATGAGGCCCAAGGTGTTTAATTCTTTGGGTTTTTTGACGTCCAGCAAATTATTAGAGGTTTATTTAAGTTTTATTTTTGTTGTTATTATATTCTTTGCTTTGATCACAGCTTTTTTATTTAAATACTTTATTATGCTCAAGTCATTAAAAGATTTGTTTTTTCAATTCAATTGTATTTGTGTATTTTTGGTTATGTTTCCTTAGTCAAATCCTTATCAGGTACCCTGGATTTTAATTTACAAAAGATTATTATTTTTTATTTTTTTTACATAAGATTAAGATAAGGTTTCATAATCCTTTTGTCTGTTGTATAGTTTTGTTTATTCATACAGCACTTCACTGGAGTATATGTTTTAAGTGCCTTTGCATTTCTTTTGTGTTAATCTTTTATCCTGTTTATTTATGTTAATTCGGAATTCTATTTCTTAAAGTGCATTATAATTCAAGTTGTGTTATTCAAAAATTCTTATCTTAAAGTGCTTGTGCTATGTGACTTAGTGCTTATTTCTTCTTATATTACCCTTTTACCTCGTGACTGTTAGTCTGTCACAGTCACTACTTTACATTTATAGTGCTAATACTGTGCTATTTTAAAAAAATGTATACACTCCTGATCCAAAAAAGAGGATTCTGATTGTGTTATTTCTAATGTGTTAATTTTTTGTTTTGGCGAAAAAAATTGATTTGTTTCTGGAGCCCCTGTCTTCTTCTCCTTACTTTTTATTTTCATAACATTTGGAGGTTTCTTATTAGCCATCTTGTTATTTTTGGATAATAATCCTGTGGATCCTTGTTTTAATCTTCTTCACTTTGCTTTTTAGTACAGTCCTTTTGTTTTACTTGTCTTATTTAATTTGTATTGGTTGTATCACCTTTCATAATATCTTGGAATGATGCTTTCTATATCTTCACCCTTAGCCTCTTACATATTTTCATAAATCTTATTGTTTTACCTTAACCCTTTCTCCTCTACTTCCTCTGCTTTAACATAGTTCCATTGTCCTTCTCTTTTCTATACCCCATTTTAGCTCCCTAGCGGGTTCTAGTTATAACTAGTCTTTTTATCTCAATTTGATATTCCTGGTGCGTAGTATGCCTCTTGCATTTGCTCACCTCTGTTTTTAGGCCTTATATCTTGTTTGTTTGTTCAGACTTTGGCGCGTCTTCTAGCGTCTTCTCGCGGGATCTTCACGGGGACAGTCTCCGTCCTCGGACTTTACAAAACTCGGCTTAATTAGCTTTTTTTGGGCTTTTAGCCACGCTTTTATCCCTGCTAGTAGCCTTGGGGTTTTATCTTTTTACTTTTTTTATAGCATAAGGTGAGAAGGGAGATGGGAAGGGTAAACTTCTAAACACAGTACATATTATTTATTTTTTAAGCTTTACTTAGCTGTATTACGTTGCAAAAGACCTTCTCGAGGCTTCTAGGGCATCTGTGGTAACTGTAGCCTTGGATCTGGTATAGAATCAGGTTGACCGCTGTCTGCTGTACATGACCTCCCAGCTCTCCTACCACCAGCTCATTTTCGGTCTGGTGTGTATTCCACTACAGTCCTCGATAATTGAACAGATTTTATACATATGAGATAGTGAGGTTTCACATTTGTATAATAGGCTGCTATTATGTTATATGAAAACATCTTTCTTAACAGCCCAAATAATTTACGATAATAATTATTTGTTTGCTAGGGAACATATATTTTTTTAACTTAATAAGGCATTTCTTTTATCGGAATAAAGAATAGTTTATTACAAAACCATATTGACCCATAAGAAAATATTTGTAAATAATATGTCATATTACACTATAACACATCTCCTCACAGGGCCTAGAACATACAGCCAACCCACAAAATCTGGTACCTATACTGATAAGTATTTATTTTAATAATATCCCACAGATGGTATAAAAAAAAGCTTTGACGATATAGAGGAAACAAATTATATAAACTGAATTACCTATAATTTACAACAAATTAATAAGCCCTTTTTTATATAAATTATGAGTGGCATTGATTGGTTAAATAAATTAATATGCCACTCTGATTATAACTTAGACATTGTCCCTCTAAATAAATATACTAAATATGCCACTTTATTGATATGACACAGAATATGCCAGTAAGAATAAAAAATATATTATAATGTAAAGGTAAAGTAAGTTCCTCTGGTTTAAAACAATAAATATCTCACACTAATGAAATGAAATTAATAAGGCTTTGCAAAGTAAAATCAAAATGTCTGCAATCTGGTTTTAAAAAATAGACAAGGCCCTCATATGTAATAAGTATGACACACTGATAGTATCGGTTCAATAATATAAGTTAAAATAAAGAATGTGCCCTTCTGAATTATTATAATAATATGAATTAAATATATTTTAATCGGAAAAAAAAAATGTAACTGTGGTTTAAACTAGTAAATATGATATTATGAACTCAATGTAGTACATGATCATGTGTAGTAAAAATGCCACTCATGTCAAAAATAATTAAATTGCTAATCTGATAATATACATTCAATTTAAGGTAAAAATATAAATTTCCAAAAAATTAATAAAATGACCCTCAATTTTAAAATAAGTATGGAACACATATGGGTTTAGAAATACATGAAGACCCGAGAAGGGGTCCTTGACCTCTATTCAGACTCTAAACCCAAAGAAAATATATTTTAAGAAATGTAGGATCTATTGTATTATTTTATGGGCAAGATGACAGAAGAAGACAGTCATGGTTGGCTAAAATGAGACTCTAACACAAATATTAATGCCATTCTGAATGATCAGGTAAAAAATTTATTTTTCTATTAAAATAGTGTTCAAAAGAGTCAATATTAATGACTTAAGAACCATTAGCCTAAAGGTTAGAAACAACATGGCTGTTTGGGGCAAATAATCATCTTTTAATGTCCTATTTGTTCTGTATATCATTTATGCATAGAATGGCTGGTCTTATACTTAGTGGCCTTTGAGGTGTAATGAAAATGATGAAGTAACATTGCTGACTTAAAGTGATTCATTAAAATTCAAACTGTCTACATAGATACATAAATTAAGAGGTTTGAAGGAAGATCTTCTTAGAATTAAATTATACCTTGGAAAAACATTTATGAGAGAGATGTCAAAATCTGTATATATATATAAATACCAATACAGACAAAGTATACACCTTGTATTCTATTCCCTGCATATGTATATAATCATATATAAACACACCCATTTATATATTTAACATTAGCATAACCCAAGCAGACAAGGTCTCCTCCCTCTATTCACTGACATTTCATTGGTTCCTTGTTGACATTTACACCACTTCTATTCAGTTGATTCATATGAATAGACAGGTACTGACCACACATTCATTAGCATATTAACCCTCTGAGTGTCAACCATGTTAAGTTAACATAGCTGGCTGTCTAGGCCTAAGGGGCCAACAACATTAATTTAACATGGTGCAATGATTCAAACTGATAAACTGCCCTACTGGTGAGAGGACCAGTATACTCGAGGATCTAGTAAGGAATTGGAGAATATCCCCATACCCTACCCTGATTTAATGAAAAAATACATTAAAATACATATAACATTTGCAATACCTTCTTTCCTTATGTCCACTCCCTGGAAATAAGGAAAGGAATCGGTTTAAAAACATTTTATTTAAATATATGTATTTAAAAATTAGGGAAGCAGTTGAGGGTATTCTTTCATTCCCCACTAAAATCACCCCCTACTCTCTCCGAAAGATGCCCTGCTACCATCCTCTCCCCACCCTTTAATATTCCCCTTCCAGTGAACCAACACATTTGTAAATCCCAGGGTGTGTGTTGGGGGGGGGGGGGGTAATCCATTGTGGTCTAGGAAGTTAGGGGTTCACCTGCAAATGTACACCCTCAGCAACAGTCTCTCTATTGTCCTTACTGTAGTCCAACTGGACTCACTCTCCCAACATGCTCAAAAAAAAACCTGATGGATGTTGGGAGAGTGATTGCTGATCGACTATATATATATATATATATATAAATATACAATGTGCATACAGTATCTCACAAAAGTGAGTACACCCCTTACATTTTTGTAAATATTTTATTATATATTTTCATGCTACAACACTAAAGGAATGACACTCTGCTACAATGTAAAGTAGTAAGTGTACAGCCTGTATAACAGTGTAAATTTGCTGTCTCCTCAAAATAACTCAACACACAGCCATTAATGTCTAAACTGTTGGCAACAAAAGTGAGTACACCCATACATGGAAATGTCCAAATTGGGCCCAAAGTGTCAATATTGTGTGGCCACCATCATTTTCCAGCACTGCCTTAACCCTCATGGCATGGAGTTCACCAGAGATTCACAGGTTGCCACTGGAGTCCTCTTCCACTCCTCCATGATGACATCACGGAGCTGGTGGATGTTAGAGACCTTGCACTCCCCCACCTCCCATTTGAGGATGCCCCACAGATGTTCAATAGGGTTTAGGTCTGGTGAAATGCTTGGCCAGTTCATCACCTTTACCTTCAGCTTCTTTGGCATGGCAGTGGTCGTCTTGGACGTGTTTGGGGTTGTTATCATGTTGGAGTACTGCCCTGCTGCCCAGTCTTTAAAAGGGAGGGGATCATGCTCTGCTTCAGTATGTCACAGTACATGTTGGCATTCATGGTTCCCTCAATGAGCTGTAGCTCCCCAGTGCCAGCAGCACTCATGCAGGCCCAGACCAAACATATATACACATATGTCTATATGTGTATATATGTTTTCTATAATATGTTGTGTTGATTACCCCTATATGCATTTACCTGATGATGTCAGATGCTGTCTCCACTCTCTCTGCATCGCTGTTTACGTTCAAACTGAGGGTTTCATCTAATATCAGTGTTTTTGTGCTCTTTGCGCCTTATCCGTTCATCTGTCATTTAGGGATTATTTCAACTACTTTTCCTCAGTATAGATGTATACTTTTGGTGGTGGGAGTGTCATGGTCTTGGCCTGCATGAGTGCTGCCAGCACTGGGAAGCTACAGTTCACCGAGGGAACCATGAATGCCAACATGTACTGTGACATACCGAAGCAGAGCATGATCCCCTCCCTTCGGAGACTGGGCCGCAGGGCAGTATTCCAACATGATAACGACCCCAAAAACACCTCCAAGACGACCACTGCCTTGCTAAAGAAGCTGAAGGTAAAGGTGATGGATTGGCCAAGCATGTCACCAGATCTAAACCCTAGTGCTGGAAAATAATGGTGGCCATACATAATATTTACACTTTGGACCCAATTTGGACAATTCCACTTAGGGGTGTACTCACTTTTGTTGCCTATGGTTATACAGGCTGTACACTTACTACTTTACATTGTAGCAGAGCGTCATTTATTCAGTGTTGTCACATGAAAAGATAAAATATTTTTTTTTTACAAAAATGTGAATTTTTTTATGAGATACTGTAAATATTTACTTTTATAGAAAGATGTATTTCTGGGCTTTCAGGTGTATTCGCAAAACTTTCTTTGATTGTGTAGGTTATACGTATTATTATTTTTTGGAATTCCCATTTTACATAAACCTACAATAACAAATACACCGATAGAAAGCTGAAGTTCTACTGAAAACAAAAACAATATTTAATTTGCATATGCGAATACAATTAAGCTGACAGAAACCTAGTCTAAACAGATGTAATTCAAAGTGTTGCAAATGCCTCCTGCCTCAGGCAGTGAAAGGGTTAATAGAGGCTTTGGGAGGAGCCTGTGGATAGGGTGGAGCCTGACTGCGCTACTGCTTAAATGTCAGGAAGACGGCCTACAAGGTGTTGTATTCTGAATATTCTCAGAGGAACAACTCATTCTGCAAACTGGAGATTTTGGAAGCTGAACTCCATTTTCCTAGACCTGTAGAGACAACAAGACTACAAGCCCACCAGATTTCTGACTTGTGACAGGTGAGATGAATGTTCCACCATCAGGTATTGAGTTGGGTAGATGGACACATATAATGTTATTTCATGGATGCTGATGTATTATCTACATAACATATCATGGACTATTCTTCTGTTAATGGTTATTTCTTGAGTAATTACAGTATATATATCCATTATATTGAAGTCTATTTGGTTCTGGTCTTTTTACTTTTATTTATTGATTACAGGAAAAGCATAATATCTTGTCTCAATCTTGTCTTACATTTGCAGTTAGTTAAATTACTATTCTGAAACATATTCTTGTAATTTCTTAGAAGATATTTGTGTTTTTATGTTAAAACATTCAATTTATTCTTATAATGGAACGATAAAATTGCTCATTATCACCTTTCCATTTTTTTATAGACAGTCAATGTTGAGAACTTAGGAACAATTCAAGTATAATATGATTGCTCTTCAACTTCTTGTTAACCCCACTTAGTTATGCATTATCCATCTACTTGAAATATTTTTCAACTTTTTTCTAACTTTTAATAATTTTATGGTTAGTTCTGGCCCTTTATCTCTTGCTGGATATGGTCCATATTATTATAAGGGTGTAAGTGAATAATGTTTCTTTTTGGCATTATTATTCATGCCATTTCAAAAATGTAAAACTATAATTTCCTCTTAAACTAATAAAGTGTTTGACACTAATACAGTATCTGTAACCTTTAATATTAGGTCTTTAATTATATTTATTATACTCAATCTTTATTAAGACTCACTCAAAGAGCATCAGATACTTCTTCTACGTGTGCAATCTTAGCCTTAATTGGAATTAAATTACTATCAACAATGTCTAATGTTATATGTGTAATGTAATAGAATAACATAATAATTGAGTAAAAGAAAATACTATTGGTCCATAAAGTCCAGTCTTTTTGTATCTCATCATATCCTTGTAATATGTAGTAAGGCATTAAGAAGAAGGCAAAGTATATATGTATGTACACTTTTTTCCCCTTATGAGACATGGGGCGAGTGAGTCTTGAAAACATATACATAATAGTTTGGTTAATACCAGACCCAGTTCCCTCAGTACCATGGGATGTATTCTATTTAGACTTGGTGCTTTATTATTGGATTTATTCCTGTGTTAAACAACTATTTGGTTAAGGTGTTGCATGGGCCTAACTATTAGTACATTTCTTCTCTATACAAAAGAAATTCATTTATTAAGCTTATCTGCCTTTTCCTTGTCATTGTAATTTAATATGATTTACTTATGTTCTATGCATTTTTTGTCAGAAATATTAATATTGGGATTTCTATTTGCAGACAGTAGAAAGCTTAAGACCCTGCAGTCCAAGATGTATCAAACTTCTAGAGAGAATATCATAGATAAGTACAAGATCATTGGGGAACTGGGTCATGGAAGCTTTGGCCAAGTCTTAAAGGCAGAAGATATGGAATCAGGTATGGAGACAGATTGTGTGTTATTGGTAACACGTTGTATCTTGATTGTGAACAATTTTTACCCCTATGTACATACATTGTTCATATGGCACTGTCTTCATATAATACTCACAAGATGTCCTCTTATATTTCAGGTATATGTGTTGCTCTGAAACTCTTGAAGAAAGAAGCAACCAGACGTAAAACCTTCTTCCAGGAGTTTAGCATTTCTATAAACCTTTCAGATCATGAAGACATAATCACGACATACAATAGTTGTATAGAGACACCGGACCACTATATCTTTACACAGGAGTTGGCATCAGCTGGGACACTTGACTCTATCATTGAGACCGAGGTAAGAAAAGCAGAGAACCAACTTTACCAGATATTATTCTCAGTCCCACTATTACGTTGAGATTATCTGCTAAATTATGATGTCCATTACTGTTAGTCAAACCTCCAACACTTTAATCAAAGGACCATTCTACATCTCTTCTGTCATTTACTGTTATTATTTATATTATTGGTTTATCTCAGAAAGTTTGCATATTTTTGGGAAGAAAAATAATGTTTTCACAGATAAGAGAATAATGCTCTAGGTGTTATTATGATGCATATGTAATCTAGAATAATAGATAAGGAACATATAATTATCCATTTTTCTTTGTCTTCTGTTGACCTGGGTTTTTATTTAATTTCTAGGTTGGGATTCCAGAAGAGATGGTTAAACGTTGTGCTGTGCAGCTTATTGGGGCCCTGGAATATATGCACAGCAGAGGACTAGTGCACAGAGACCTGAAGCCAGACAATGTCCTGCTGATGGACAAGGAGTGTCACCAAATCAAACTGAGCGACTTTGGACTTACCCAGCATGTGGGTACCCCAGTCTCACCTACGTCACACATAATTCCATACATGGCACCAGAACTTTGTTCCATCTTACCAAAGCACTTCTTACTCCTAGATTACAGTGTTGATTTTTGGGCATTTGGAATACTCATCTATGTGACACTAACTGGATATTTCCCCTGGTTGGAAGCTGTGGAAAATAACAAAACATTCCAGGAGTTTCTTGACTGGCAACTTAATGGAGATCATGTTTCTCCACCTAGTTGCTGGAACAGATTCACCAGTGAGGCTCAGACCATGTTCCACAAACTACTCCACCACAATCCTTCCATCAGGAGTCCAGTTGGTATTGTCTTAGACTATCTCAATTTCCCTTGGAATACTAAAGACATCACTCTCTTGAATCATGTTGTCTGTATTGAGAGCCATATTGTACTGGAGGAACAAGAGGATGAGGAAATCATAATCATCACAGATAATGAGGAGTTTAATTGTGAAGTGATTGTGGATGAGGAAATAGGGACCATGGAATGTATTTTTGTTAATGTTACAGAAGATGACTTCAAGCAATTCTTTCTGCTTCAAATAGGAAATAATTCCTTGGATGTCGGCGCTGAGGTAGAGATCATGTGAACACCATGATCTTAACACTAAGTTTGATAATTTGGAGACCGTCTTGTCGTCCAGATTCTCAAGTGTAAGGTAGATGACTGGAAGCTGGGAAGAACTTCCGAATATAAGTAAGTAAATATTGTCCAGTAAATTTGGCCAATTTTATTATTTTGTATTATCCACTAACCATTATTTGCCTTGTCTTTTGAGTATATCATGCTAGGAAGAGCCTGATGTTCACAGAAGGATGGATGCATGGATTGGACAGCCTAATCTATTTACCATCGGAGCAGAAAGATAAGTAGAAGACCAAGTAATTAGTTATTTCTTATTGTAAAATAAAGTTCAAGTTGCGGGTCTTTAAGACAATTTGCTTATAGAGACATGAAAATATTTTTTTCTTTATGGTCAGATACTATTGTACTGTCCATTTATTTCCTTTATCCTAGAACTTGAGTTAGTGCGAATTTGGGTCACTTTTCTTATTCTATTTTTGTATTTAGTAAAAGGATTTAAAAGACCTGGTAAACATTACTGAAAAGGTGAGATTGGAATATTAATTTCCTTTATTTTTCAGATCATTCCATTGTCTCCAGAAGAAGTCAACTCTTCTTGTGTAGACATCGTAGAAGTAAGCTTCTTCTCCCCAGCCCCTGCTTTCTGTTGCCCCATGTCAGAAAACAGCATGAAGCAGTTAACTGGGGGGTTGGGGGCAGGATATGTCACGTTGTTGTAGCATCTAGTAATCTGGATGTTAGGTAATCATTTTATTCATCCTAATGTTTACTGACTTCCCCATTATCTCTTTATCATTCTCTTAAATACATTTTTCCACTGTTCTCTCTTTATAATTGTATCTCTTATTGCCACAATCTTTTTACATATTAGATAGTGAAAAGTTCATAAGGGTCATGAGAGGGACATTTACATTTCTGCAGAAGCAGGGTTTGCACTTTGTATTACGACTACCTGCCTCTAAAGAAATGTCCAATGGAGGGAGGTGTCATCCTAAAAATGTCTCTCCCGATCTTATGACATAATTTTCTTTTGTAAAATGTATATTAATTTAATAAAATCGAAATGAAATCACCAAGTAAGTCCAGATTACAATAATTGTGTGGTACATATCATTCGTCCATGTTGTCTCATAGTATCTAGAGTTTGTACGCTCATGTAATGTATACTATCATTTGTGTATTATTGGGTATTTTCTTCATCATGGTCACACAGACATACACACATATACGGTGTCTTTGTCAAGTTCAAGTTTCCTGTTTTATATATAAATATGTAAGATAAAGTTCCACAGTTGGTGTCCACCAAACAAGTCATTATCATGTGTCCTCACTGTGATGAAATTAATTAGTATTCAATTATGGGTCTCCACCCAGTCTATTCTTTTGGGGGGAATCTTACTCTGTCTGGTTCAGTTTTTAAATAAATTGATTAGATCTCATTGTCATGAGATAAGAGGGGAGATGTCTCTAAATGTTGCTGAATTAGCCAGTGTGAAGCCTAATCTTTTGGGGGTATACCTTAAAGGAACACCAAAGTGTCAATTCTAGTATGCTTTATGGATAACCAGTCTTGAAGATGTGTGAAATCTCCCTCTGTTAACTGTTAGGTTTATTTGGCTAAAATAAAAATCTAAATCTAAAAATAATAAACAGTAATGCATTTCAATTTTATTTAAGCCAAATGTTATATATATATATATATATATATATATATATATATATATATATATATATATATATATTTATATATATACATATATATATTATGTATTGTATTTATACTATTAGGATTTTATGTTAAATGTTTTAAATTTTGTAATGATTTCACAACTGCCATTTGTTCATCCAAGTCACTGGCTCTCAGTAATATTCACTGGAATATTAGCATATAACCATTAAAAAAACTGTCACAAATTTTAATTACACATTTGTACTAGTACATGAATAGATTTATACAGCTCCCAATTGGTTTAAGATAATTCTATTTTGGTCAACTTTTCCAGCAAAAATCAACAGTTCTTTTGGAAGTAAAACAGATAATCCAGATATTTTGAACATTTCCGTTTTCTGAATTACTACTTTATATATTTTGCTTAATTAAAATGTATCACTTATTCTTAATATTTTTTATTGAATACAACTACTGTTGAAATCTGTAGTAATTCTAAAATGTTTTTGAGATTCTATTTCAAAATCTATCTATAATTTGTTTTCTGTTGGTTTCCAAGCATTCACTTGTTGCCTCTTAATTGCAATGTTTTATTGTAAATTGTAATTCTATAATTTAGTTTTTAGTGAGATTGTTTATTTTTGAAAACAGGACGTTTTAGAGGAAGGGTATTCTGTTCTATTTTTCCTTGAAAGTTATTTTATTCATTATTACGAAAATCATGTATGATGTAGATCTCTGTTACTCCTGTTAGTCCTCACTGGGGCATAAGAAAACAAAAACAAGAACACCTTTTTGCGATCTTTAAATCTGCACCACAAATTAATATTTAAAATTCTTTTTAGATTTACTATTATTTATAATTCTTTTTAGATTTGATAGAGTCAGTTCATCTAAATGAAAAAGCAAACACCATAATTTTGGTATTTACAATAAAATTCATATTTATTATAGACATTTAAAACTTGATTTATTTGAAACATTTGAGTGGTTAAAAATAAGAGTTATTTTGCTCAATTTTCAAACGTCACAGTTAAGGTAGCCAAAAATCATATCTTTGTTTTTTTCGTTTTAGGCTATTAAGTCGCTTAACTATTTTGCAATTGGAGTAAAACTAAATTCAGCGTTTGTTTGCTGCTCCTTCCATGTGTAGTGTGACATCATCAATACCCGACGCACGTTTCAAAGGACTATCACATCCCAACCAGCTTGTGATAGTCCTTTGAAACATACGTTGGGTATATATAATACTGTCTAGTTTAAAATGAACAGTATGCCACTTTTTTTGTATGTAAAATTATATTATATATATGAACATATGTTAGGATAAATGTTTGTGATAAAATTGGTTACTTTATTAGAACTTGGGGTAACAACGGCGTATTAAAAACACATATAAAAAATCCAGGATTGGAACATAAGGTAAAAAAGAGGCTAAATTGTGTGAGATAAATTAACCACTAGAATGGTATATTGTTTGACTCTTAATAGAGGGGTATTTTTTATCTCTTCTGTTGCTTGTGTGTCAGGATATAGATGATTAAACCTGGTGTGTGGTCCTCCTAATAAAGTCCTTGAAGGGATATATCACAATTACTACTGACTTTTAGACAGTGTGATAGGGAGAAAATCACAAGAATAGCAGGGAGACTGCACTGGGTAGTACCCCCAGCACTATCTGTGTATCTGTAAACTATTTCTGCTGAGTGGGTCAATATTGGGAAGTGCTATTTCTCTGGAAGGTATAGTGGCTCTTATTTTTATCTGAGTTTTTTTTACCAGTATATGGTTAATAAACTCTTTTCAAATATTTGGAGTACAGGTGGCTCACCTGTTTGATAGGTGTTTGTGCTCTAGTTCTTATCTCTTATATAAGTCCCTACTGGGAAATTGCAGCCATCATATAAGCTCTCAATGAGCTCTCAATAACCAGACTACCTAAATAGAAGTAAACTGCCTGTTAATAGAGAGTCTGTACTTTACCAATAATAAATCCTTCCATTGCAGCACTTATGCAACCTTTCACTCAATTGGATAAGGACAGGGAGGGTAACCATACACTCTACACACATGCACTCAGTATAGTCACATAAATGAGTATATATTTAACATAAATGAAAAAAACAAAACACATCAGTGTATTTAATTTAAACATTTTCAATATGTAAATATATATTGTTAGCCTTACTGTAAAAAACTGATAGTAGTCAGAGCAGGAGTTGCTGGGATTGAAGTACATGTCTAGGAAACACTATATGCTCTTTATCCTCAGTGTCTCAACTGGATCTCCTACCCAGGCAGCTGAGGTAGGTAGACATCTTTGTATCAAAGATAAAAAAAAAGTATAAAGCATCATAGATTCGTTATAGTTCCAGGACCATCCACTTCTAGAAAAATCCACTTCTATGTTCCATTTTTGTAGCAGCAACAATCCTTCTTTAACAGAGTCTATTTTGTTCCATATAGTGTCTTTCATTATGTATAGTCCTGTGGGATATTTCCATCTATATTTGATTTCTTCTTTCCTTAAGCTTTGTGTTATTGCCATATATTCTCTTCTTTTATTCAGAGTATATTTAGATAGATCCGGAAATATTTTTATCTTATCATATGGAGCATCCATCGGTCTTTTTATGGAGTTAGCTTTGATTATTGCATCTCTAAAAAGAAGAGATTGAAGATTGACTATAACATCTCTAGGTATATTTTTGTCTAGTCCTCTAGGGAGGGGAATCATGTGGATATTTTCTATTTTAGTGTCTTCTTTAGAAGTTTGGGGTGTTAAATTATTAAATAGATCTTTAATATATCCTGGTAGATCTTTTTCCAGTATATTTTAATTTATTCCCCTTATTCTTATATTTTTTTTCCTTGATCTATCTTCCATAAGATTTATCTTCATATTTAATTCTTCAATTTTATATTCCAAATTGTTTGTATATTTCAGTAATGCATTATTATCCATGATTAGTTTATCACATTTAATTTCAAGTTCATTTATTCTTTTACTTATTTCTTTATAATACTCAAAAAAATGATCTTAGTTTATTTTTTAGGCCTAGGTGTTATTACTTAAATGCAATCCAAAATATTGTCCTGTGGATCCTACTTAGGAATCCTTGAACAACCAACCAAGGTTGTACAGAAACACCGTTTATGCAGCCTTTATTTTAATTATTATTGCCACATACTAATTTAAAAAAATTCAATCTTTATTTGTACATTTAAAATGTTGTTAAAAATGCAATGATTAAAAAAATCATGTTAAACCCAAGGGGCCTCATTCTATTATGGGCTGTAAAACGGCCCCAAGGCTGCGATCTCCCCTTACGGCCGGCCGTATATCTTGCAACCGGCCGTAAGCTCAGAAAACTTAAAACGCAAAAATAAATTCAAGACGGCACTGTACAGCTCTGTAAATGCTAGGGATCATATTGGGGGACATGAGAATTAATAGCAACCCCCCTGTCAAGCTTGCACATCAGCCCAAATCCGAGTTTACATTAACTGTTTATTTTCCGGCCGCAGCGTGGGCGGGTCTGAGGTGCTCCAAGCACTCAGGACTTTTTACATGGATTTTTTACATAAATTAAAAAATATTTTTTTTACGGATTTGAGTGTAGGGGAATGTTGTGCTATTTTTGCTAACACCTACAATCACTTTATAGTCTCCTCAGAGGGCAGGATGGCTTTATTTTGGCTTTATAATGTGCTTAATTGGTGCTAGCGGGACCTTTTTCCTGCAAGTAAGCTGCAGCTCGCTTTTAGCCTTGCAGAGAGGGTTTCCGGAGTAATAGAATAGCAACCGGGCTTTTCTTGCGGCCGAAACTCTTGCGGACGTTTTAGATCAAAGGCTTTCCTCCGGCGCGAGCGGCCGCAAGGGATAGCAAGGCGCCGGCCGCAAGCCTGACGGAATAGCTTGCGGCCGGTCCTTGCGGCCCCGCATCTCCAACGGCCGATAATAGAATGAGGCCCAAGGTGTTTAATTCTTTGGGTTTTTTGACGTCCAGCAAATTATTAGAGGTTTATTTAAGTTTTATTTTTGTTGTTATTATATTCTTTGCTTTGATCACAGCTTTTTTATTTAAATACTTTATTATGCTCAAGTCATTAAAAGATTTGTTTTTTCAATTCAATTGTATTTGTGTATTTTTGGTTATGTTTCCTTAGTCAAATCCTTATCAGGTACCCTGGATTTTAATTTACAAAAGATTATTATTTTTTATTTTTTTTACATAAGATTAAGATAAGGTTTCATAATCCTTTTGTCTGTTGTATAGTTTTGTTTATTCATACAGCACTTCACTGGAGTATATGTTTTAAGTGCCTTTGCATTTCTTTTGTGTTAATCTTTTATCCTGTTTATTTATGTTAATTCGGAATTCTATTTCTTAAAGTGCATTATAATTCAAGTTGTGTTATTCAAAAATTCTTATCTTAAAGTGCTTGTGCTATGTGACTTAGTGCTTATTTCTTCTTATATTACCCTTTTACCTCGTGACTGTTAGTCTGTCACAGTCACTACTTTACATTTATAGTGCTAATACTGTGCTATTTTAAAAAAATGTATACACTCCTGATCCAAAAAAGAGGATTCTGATTGTGTTATTTCTAATGTGTTAATTTTTTGTTTTGGCGAAAAAAATTGATTTGTTTCTGGAGCCCCTGTCTTCTTCTCCTTACTTTTTATTTTCATAACATTTGGAGGTTTCTTATTAGCCATCTTGTTATTTTTGGATAATAATCCTGTGGATCCTTGTTTTAATCTTCTTCACTTTGCTTTTTAGTACAGTCCTTTTGTTTTACTTGTCTTATTTAATTTGTATTGGTTGTATCACCTTTCATAATATCTTGGAATGATGCTTTCTATATCTTCACCCTTAGCCTCTTACATATTTTCATAAATCTTATTGTTTTACCTTAACCCTTTCTCCTCTACTTCCTCTGCTTTAACATAGTTCCATTGTCCTTCTCTTTTCTATACCCCATTTTAGCTCCCTAGCGGGTTCTAGTTATAACTAGTCTTTTTATCTCAATTTGATATTCCTGGTGCGTAGTATGCCTCTTGCATTTGCTCACCTCTGTTTTTAGGCCTTATATCTTGTTTGTTTGTTCAGACTTTGGCGCGTCTTCTAGCGTCTTCTCGCGGGATCTTCACGGGGACAGTCTCCGTCCTCGGACTTTACAAAACTCGGCTTAATTAGCTTTTTTTGGGCTTTTAGCCACGCTTTTATCCCTGCTAGTAGCCTTGGGGTTTTATCTTTTTACTTTTTTTATAGCATAAGGTGAGAAGGGAGATGGGAAGGGTAAACTTCTAAACACAGTACATATTATTTATTTTTTAAGCTTTACTTAGCTGTATTACGTTGCAAAAGACCTTCTCGAGGCTTCTAGGGCATCTGTGGTAACTGTAGCCTTGGATCTGGTATAGAATCAGGTTGACCGCTGTCTGCTGTACATGACCTCCCAGCTCTCCTACCACCAGCTCATTTTCGGTCTGGTGTGTATTCCACTACAGTCCTCGATAATTGAACAGATTTTATACATATGAGATAGTGAGGTTTCACATTTGTATAATAGGCTGCTATTATGTTATATGAAAACATCTTTCTTAACAGCCCAAATAATTTACGATAATAATTATTTGTTTGCTAGGGAACATATATTTTTTTAACTTAATAAGGCATTTCTTTTATCGGAATAAAGAATAGTTTATTACAAAACCATATTGACCCATAAGAAAATATTTGTAAATAATATGTCATATTACACTATAACACATCTCCTCACAGGGCCTAGAACATACAGCCAACCCACAAAATCTGGTACCTATACTGATAAGTATTTATTTTAATAATATCCCACAGATGGTATAAAAAAAAGCTTTGACGATATAGAGGAAACAAATTATATAAACTGAATTACCTATAATTTACAACAAATTAATAAGCCCTTTTTTATATAAATTATGAGTGGCATTGATTGGTTAAATAAATTAATATGCCACTCTGATTATAACTTAGACATTGTCCCTCTAAATAAATATACTAAATATGCCACTTTATTGATATGACACAGAATATGCCAGTAAGAATAAAAAATATATTATAATGTAAAGGTAAAGTAAGTTCCTCTGGTTTAAAACAATAAATATCTCACACTAATGAAATGAAATTAATAAGGCTTTGCAAAGTAAAATCAAAATGTCTGCAATCTGGTTTTAAAAAATAGACAAGGCCCTCATATGTAATAAGTATGACACACTGATAGTATCGGTTCAATAATATAAGTTAAAATAAAGAATGTGCCCTTCTGAATTATTATAATAATATGAATTAAATATATTTTAATCGGAAAAAAAAAATGTAACTGTGGTTTAAACTAGTAAATATGATATTATGAACTCAATGTAGTACATGATCATGTGTAGTAAAAATGCCACTCATGTCAAAAATAATTAAATTGCTAATCTGATAATATACATTCAATTTAAGGTAAAAATATAAATTTCCAAAAAATTAATAAAATGACCCTCAATTTTAAAATAAGTATGGAACACATATGGGTTTAGAAATACATGAAGACCCGAGAAGGGGTCCTTGACCTCTATTCAGACTCTAAACCCAAAGAAAATATATTTTAAGAAATGTAGGATCTATTGTATTATTTTATGGGCAAGATGACAGAAGAAGACAGTCATGGTTGGCTAAAATGAGACTCTAACACAAATATTAATGCCATTCTGAATGATCAGGTAAAAAATTTATTTTTCTATTAAAATAGTGTTCAAAAGAGTCAATATTAATGACTTAAGAACCATTAGCCTAAAGGTTAGAAACAACATGGCTGTTTGGGGCAAATAATCATCTTTTAATGTCCTATTTGTTCTGTATATCATTTATGCATAGAATGGCTGGTCTTATACTTAGTGGCCTTTGAGGTGTAATGAAAATGATGAAGTAACATTGCTGACTTAAAGTGATTCATTAAAATTCAAACTGTCTACATAGATACATAAATTAAGAGGTTTGAAGGAAGATCTTCTTAGAATTAAATTATACCTTGGAAAAACATTTATGAGAGAGATGTCAAAATCTGTATATATATATAAATACCAATACAGACAAAGTATACACCTTGTATTCTATTCCCTGCATATGTATATAATCATATATAAACACACCCATTTATATATTTAACATTAGCATAACCAAAGCAGACAAGGTCTCCTCCCTCTATTCACTGACATTTCATTGGTTCCTTGTTGACATTTACACCACTTCTATTCAGTTGATTCATATGAATAGACAGGTACTGACCACACATTCATTAGCATATTAACCCTCTGAGTGTCAACCATGTTAAGTTAACATAGCTGGCTGTCTAGGCCTAAGGGGCCAACAACATTAATTTAACATGGTGCAATGATTCAAACTGATAAACTGCCCTACTGGTGAGAGGACCAGTATACTCAAGGATCTAGTAAGGAATTGGAGAATATCCCCATACCCTACCCTGATTTAATGAAAAAATACATTAAAATACATATAACATTTGCAATACCTTCTTTCCTTATGTCCACTCCCTGGAAATAAGGAAAGGAATCGGTTTAAAAACATTTTATTTAAATATATGTATTTAAAAATTAGGGAAGCAGATGAGGGTATTCTTTCATTCCCCACTAAAATCACCCCCTACTCTCTCCGAAAGATGCCCTGCTACCATCCTCTCCCCACCCTTTAATATTCCCCTTCCAGTGAACCAACACATTTGTAAATCCCAGGGTGTGTGTTGGGGGGGGGGGGGGGGGGGTAATCCATTGTGGTCTAGGAAGTTAGGGGTTCACCTGCAAATGTACACCCTCAGCAACAGTCTCTCTATTGTCCTTACTGTAGTCCAACTGGACTCACTCTCCCAACATGCTCAAAAAAAACCTGATGGATGTTGGGAGAGTGATTGCTGATCGACTATATATATATATATATATATATAAATATACAATGTGCATACAGTATCTCACAAAAGTGAGTACACCCCTTACATTTTTGTAAATATTTTATTATATATTTTCATGCTACAACACTAAAGAAATGACACTCTGCTACAATGTAAAGTAGTAAGTGTACAGCCTGTATAACAGTGTAAATTTGCTGTCTCCTCAAAATAACTCAACACACAGCCATTAATGTCTAAACTGTTGGCAACAAAAGTGAGTACACCCATACATGGAAATGTCCAAATTGGGCCCAAAGTGTCAATATTGTGTGGCCACCATCATTTTCCAGCACTGCCTTAACCCTCATGGCATGGAGTTCACCAGAGATTCACAGGTTGCCACTGGAGTCCTCTTCCACTCCTCCATGATGACATCACGGAGCTGGTGGATGTTAGAGACCTTGCACTCCCCCACCTCCCATTTGAGGATGCCCCACAGATGTTCAATAGGGTTTAGGTCTGGTGAAATGCTTGGCCAGTTCATCACCTTTACCTTCAGCTTCTTTGGCATGGCAGTGGTCGTCTTGGACGTGTTTGGGGTTGTTATCATGTTGGAGTACTGCCCTGCTGCCCAGTCTTTAAAAGGGAGGGGATCATGCTCTGCTTCAGTATGTCACAGTACATGTTGGCATTCATGGTTCCCTCAATGAGCTGTAGCTCCCCAGTGCCAGCAGCACTCATGCAGGCCCAGACCAAACATATATACACATATGTCTATATGTGTATATATGTTTTCTATAATATGTTGTGTTGATTACCCCTATATGCATTTACCTGATGATGTCAGATGCTGTCTCCACTCTCTCTGCATCGCTGTTTACGTTCAAACTGAGGGTTTCATCTAATATCAGTGTTTTTGTGCTCTTTGCGCCTTATCCGTTCATCTGTCATTTAGGGATTATTTTAACTACTTTTCCTCAGTATAGATGTATACTTTTGGTGGTGGGAGTGTCATGGTCTTGGCCTGCATGAGTGCTGCCAGCACTGGGAAGCTACAGTTCACCGAGGGAACCATGAATGCCAACATGTACTGTGACATACCGAAGCAGAGCATGATCCCCTCCCTTCGGAGACTGGGCCGCAGGGCAGTATTCCAACATGATAACGACCCCAAAAACACCTCCAAGACGACCACTGCCTTGCTAAAGAAGCTGAAGGTAAAGGTGATGGATTGGCCAAGCATGTCACCAGATCTAAACCCTAGTGCTGGAAAATAATGGTGGCCATACATAATATTTACACTTTGGACCCAATTTGGACAATTCCACTTAGGGGTGTACTCACTTTTGTTGCCTATGGTTATACAGGCTGTACACTTACTACTTTACATTGTAGCAGAGCGTCATTTATTCAGTGTTGTCACATGAAAAGATAAAATATTTTTTTTTTACAAAAATGTGAATTTTTTTATGAGATACTGTAAATATTTACTTTTATAGAAAGATGTATTTCTGGGCTTTCAGGTGTATTCGCAAAACTTTCTTTGATTGTGTAGGTTATACGTATTATTATTTTTTGGAATTCCCATTTTACATAAACCTACAATAACAAATACACCGATAGAAAGCTGAAGTTCTACTGAAAACAAAAACAATATTTAATTTGCATATGCGAATACAATTAAGCTGACAGAAACCTAGTCTAAACAGATGTAATTCAAAGTGTTGCAAATGCCTCCTGCCTCAGGCAGTGAAAGGGTTAATAGAGGCTTTGGGAGGAGCCTGTGGATAGGGTGGAGCCTGACTGCGCTACTGCTTAAATGTCAGGAAGACGGCCTACAAGGTGTTGTATTCTGAATATTCTCAGAGGAACAACTCATTCTGCAAACTGGAGATTTTGGAAGCTGAACTCCATTTTCCTAGACCTGTAGAGACAACAAGACTACAAGCCCACCAGATTTCTGACTTGTGACAGGTGAGATGAATGTTCCACCATCAGGTATTGAGTTGGGTAGATGGACACATATAATGTTATTTCATGGATGCTGATGTATTATCTACATAACATATCATGGACTATTCTTCTGTTAATGGTTATTTCTTGAGTAATTACAGTATATATATCCATTATATTGAAGTCTATTTGGTTCTGGTCTTTTTACTTTTATTTATTGATTACAGGAAAAGCATAATATCTTGTCTCAATCTTGTCTTACATTTGCAGTTAGTTAAATTACTATTCTGAAACATATTCTTGTAATTTCTTAGAAGATATTTGTGTTTTTATGTTAAAACATTCAATTTATTCTTATAATGGAACGATAAAATTGCTCATTATCACCTTTCCATTTTTTTATAGACAGTCAATGTTGAGAACTTAGGAACAATTCAAGTATAATATGATTGCTCTTCAACTTCTTGTTAACCCCACTTAGTTATGCATTATCCATCTACTTGAAATATTTTTCAACTTTTTTCTAACTTTTAATAATTTTATGGTTAGTTCTGGCCCTTTATCTCTTGCTGGATATGGTCCATATTATTATAAGGGTGTAAGTGAATAATGTTTCTTTTTGGCATTATTATTCATGCCATTTCAAAAATGTAAAACTATAATTTCCTCTTAAACTAATAAAGTGTTTGACACTAATGCAGTATCTGTAACCTTTAATATTAGGTCTTTAATTATATTTATTATACTCAATCTTTATTAAGACTCACTCAAAGAGCATCAGATACTTCTTCTACGTGTGCAATCTTAGCCTTAATTGGAATTAAATTACTATCAACAATGTCTAATGTTATATGTGTAATGTAATAGAATAACATAATAATTGAGTAAAAGAAAATACTATTGGTCCATAAAGTCCAGTCTTTTTGTATCTCATCATATCCTTGTAATATGTAGTAAGGCATTAAGAAGAAGGCAAAGTATATATGTATGTACACTTTTTTCCCCTTATGAGACATGGGGCGAGTGAGTCTTGAAAACATATACATAATAGTTTGGTTAATACCAGACCCAGTTCCCTCAGTACCATGGGATGTATTCTATTTAGACTTGGTGCTTTATTATTGGATTTATTCCTGTGTTAAACAACTATTTGGTTAAGGTGTTGCATGGGCCTAACTATTAGTACATTTCTTCTCTATACAAAAGAAATTCATTTATTAAGCTTATCTGCCTTTTCCTTGTCATTGTAATTTAATATGATTTACTTATGTTCTATGCATTTTTTGTCAGAAATATTAATATTGGGATTTCTATTTGCAGACAGTAGAAAGCTTAAGACCCTGCAGTCCAAGATGTATCAAACTTCTAGAGAGAATATCATAGATAAGTACAAGATCATTGGGGAACTGGGTCATGGAAGCTTTGGCCAAGTCTTAAAGGCAGAAGATATGGAATCAGGTATGGAGACAGATTGTGTGTTATTGGTAACACGTTGTATCTTGATTGTGAACAATTTTACCCCTATGTACATACATTGTTCATATGGCACTGTCTTCATATAATACTCACAAGATGTCCTCTTATATTTCAGGTATATGTGTTGCTCTGAAACTCTTGAAGAAAGAAGCAACCAGACGTAAAACCTTCTTCCAGGAGTTTAGCATTTCTATAAACCTTTCAGATCATGAAGACATAATCACGACATACAATAGTTGTATAGAGACACCGGACCACTATATCTTTACACAGGAGTTGGCATCAGCTGGGACACTTGACTCTATCATTGAGACCGAGGTAAGAAAAGCAGAGAACCAACTTTACCAGATATTATTCTCAGTCCCACTATTACGTTGAGATTATCTGCTAAATTATGATGTCCATTACTGTTAGTCAAACCTCCAACACTTTAATCAAAGGACCATTCTACATCTCTTCTGTCATTTACTGTTATTATTTATATTATTGGTTTATCTCAGAAAGTTTGCATATTTTTGGGAAGAAAAATAATGTTTTCACAGATAAGAGAATAATGCTCTAGGTGTTATTATGATGCATATGTAATCTAGAATAATAGATAAGGAACATATAATTATCCATTTTTCTTTGTCTTCTGTTGACCTGGGTTTTTATTTAATTTCTAGGTTGGGATTCCAGAAGAGATGGTTAAACGTTGTGCTGTGCAGCTTATTGGGGCCCTGGAATATATGCACAGCAGAGGACTAGTGCACAGAGACCTGAAGCCAGACAATGTCCTGCTGATGGACAAGGAGTGTCACCAAATCAAACTGAGCGACTTTGGACTTACCCAGCATGTGGGTACCCCAGTCTCACCTACGTCACACATAATTCCATACATGGCACCAGAACTTTGTTCCATCTTACCAAAGCACTTCTTACTCCTAGATTACAGTGTTGATTTTTGGGCATTTGGAATACTCATCTATGTGACACTAACTGGATATTTCCCCTGGTTGGAAGCTGTGGAAAATAACAAAACATTCCAGGAGTTTCTTGACTGGCAACTTAATGGAGATCATGTTTCTCCACCTAGTTGCTGGAACAGATTCACCAGTGAGGCTCAGACCATGTTCCACAAACTACTCCACCACAATCCTTCCATCAGGAGTCCAGTTGGTATTGTCTTAGACTATCTCAATTTCCCTTGGAATACTAAAGACATCACTCTCTTGAATCATGTTGTCTGTATTGAGAGCCATATTGTACTGGAGGAACAAGAGGATGAGGAAATCATAATCATCACAGATAATGAGGAGTTTAATTGTGAAGTGATTGTGGATGAGGAAATAGGGACCATGGAATGTATTTTTGTTAATGTTACAGAAGATGACTTCAAGCAATTCTTTCTGCTTCAAATAGGAAATAATTCCTTGGATGTCGGCGCTGAGGTAGAGATCATGTGAACACCATGATCTTAACACTAAGTTTGATAATTTGGAGACCGTCTTGTCGTCCAGATTCTCAAGTGTAAGGTAGATGACTGGAAGCTGGGAAGAACTTCCGAATATAAGTAAGTAAATATTGTCCAGTAAATTTGGCCAATTTTATTATTTTGTATTATCCACTAACCATTATTTGCCTTGTCTTTTGAGTATATCATGCTAGGAAGAGCCTGATGTTCACAGAAGGATGGATGCATGGATTGGACAGCCTAATCTATTTACCATCGGAGCAGAAAGATAAGTAGAAGACCAAGTAATTAGTTATTTCTTATTGTAAAATAAAGTTCAAGTTGCGGGTCTTTAAGACAATTTGCTTATAGAGACATGAAAATATTTTTTTCTTTATGGTCAGATACTATTGTACTGTCCATTTATTTCCTTTATCCTAGAACTTGAGTTAGTGCGAATTTGGGTCACTTTTCTTATTCTATTTTTGTATTTAGTAAAAGGATTTAAAAGACCTGGTAAACATTACTGAAAAGGTGAGATTGGAATATTAATTTCCTTTATTTTTCAGATCATTCCATTGTCTCCAGAAGAAGTCAACTCTTCTTGTGTAGACATCGTAGAAGTAAGCTTCTTCTCCCCAGCCCCTGCTTTCTGTTGCCCCATGTCAGAAAACAGCATGAAGCAGTTAACTGGGGGGTTGGAGGCAGGATATGTCACGTTGTTGTAGCATCTAGTAATCTGGATGTTAGGTAATTATTTTATTCATCCTAATGTTTACTGACTTCCCCATTATCTCTTTATCATTCTCTTAAATACATTTTTCCACTGTTCTCTCTTTATAATTGTATCTCTTATTGCCACAATCTTTTTACATATTAGATAGTGAAAAGTTCATAAGGGTCATGAGAGGGACATTTACATTTCTGCAGAAGCAGGGTTTGCACTTTGTATTACGACTACCTGCCTCTAAAGAAATGTCCAATGGAGGGAGGTGTCATCCTAAAAATGTCTCTCCCGATCTTATGACATAATTTTCTTTTGTAAAATGTATATTAATTTAATAAAATCGAAATGAAATCACCAAGTAAGTCCAGATTACAATAATTGTGTGGTACATATCATTCGTCCATGTTGTCTCATAGTATCTAGAGTTTGTACGCTCATGTAATGTATACTATCATTTGTGTATTATTGGGTATTTTCTTCATCATGGTCACACAGACATACACACATATACGGTGTCTTTGTCAAGTTCAAGTTTCCTGTTTTATATATAAATATGTAAGATAAAGTTCCACAGTTGGTGTCCACCAAACAAGTCATTATCATGTGTCCTCACTGTGATGAAATTAATTAGTATTCAATTATGGGTCTCCACCCAGTCTATTCTTTTGGGGGGAATCTTACTCTGTCTGGTTCAGTTTTTAAATAAATTGATTAGATCTCATTGTCATGAGATAAGAGGGGGAGATGTCTCTAAATGTTGCTGAATTAGCCAGTGTGAAGCCTAATCTTTTGGGGGTATACCTTAAAGGAACACCAAAGTGTCAATTCTAGTATGCTTTATGGATAACCAGTCTTGAAGATGTGTGAAATCTCCCTCTGTTAACTGTTAGGTTTATTTGGCTAAAAATAAAAATCTAAATCTAAAAATAATAAACAGTAATGCATTTCAATTTTATTTAAGCCAAATGTTATATATATATATATATATATATATATATATATATATATTTATATATATACATATATATATTGTGTATTGTATTTATACTATTAGGATTTTATGTTAAATGTTTTAAATTTTGTAATGATTTCACAACTGCCATTTGTTCATCCAAGTCACTGGCTCTCAGTAATATTCACTGGAATATTAGCATATAACCATTAAAAAAACTGTCACAAATTTTAATTACACATTTGTACTAGTACATGAATAGATTTATACAGCTCCCAATTGGTTTAAGATAATTCTATTTTGGTCAACTTTTCCAGCAAAAATCAACAGTTCTTTTGGAAGTAAAACAGATAATCCAGATATTTTGAACATTTCCGTTTTCTGAATTACTACTTTATATATTTTGCTTAATTAAAATGTATCACTTATTCTTAATATTTTTTATTGAATACAACTACTGTTGAAATCTGTAGTAATTCTAAAATGTTTTTGAGATTCTATTTCAAAATCTATCTATAATTTGTTTTCTGTTGGTTTCCAAGCATTCACTTGTTGCCTCTTAATTGCAATGTTTTATTGTAAATTGTAATTCTATAATTTAGTTTTTAGTGAGATTGTTTATTTTTGAAAACAGGACGTTTTAGAGGAAGGGTATTCTGTTCTATATTTCCTTGAAAGTTATTTTATTCATTATTACGAAAATCATGTATGATGTAGATCTCTGTTACTCCTGTTAGTCCTCACTGGGGCATAAGAAAACAAAAACAAGAACACCTTTTTGCGATCTTTAAATCTGCACCACAAATTAATATTTACAATTCTTTTTAGATTTACTATTATTTATAATTCTTTTTAGATTTGATAGAGTCAGTTCATCTAAATGAAAAAGCAAACACCATAATTTTGGTATTTACAATAAAATTCATATTTATTATAGACATTTAAAACTTGATTTATTTGAAACATTTGAGTGGTTAAAAATAAGAGTTATTTTGCTCAATTTTCAAACGTCACAGTTAAGGTAGCCAAAAATCATATCTTTGTTTTTTTCGTTTTAGGCTATTAAGTCGCTTAACTATTTTGCAATTGGAGTAAAACTAAATTCAGCGTTTGTTTGCTGCTCCTTCCATGTGTAGTGTGACATCATCAATACCCGACGCACGTTTCAAAGGACTATCACATCCCAACCAGCTTGTGATAGTCCTTTGAAACATACGTTGGGTATATATAATACTGTCTAGTTTAAAATGAACAGTATGCCACTTTTTTTGTATGTAAAATTATATTATATATATGAACATATGTTAGGATAAATGTTTGTGATAAAATTGGTTACTTTATTAGAACTTGGGGTAACAACGGCGTATTAAAAACACATATAAAAAATCCAGGATTGGAACATAAGGTAAAAAAGAGGCTAAATTGTGTGAGATAAATTAACCACTAGAATGGTATATTGTTTGACTCTTAATAGAGGGGTATTTTTTATCTCTTCTGTTGCTTGTGTGTCAGGATATAGATGATTAAACCTGGTGTGTGGTCCTCCTAATAAAGTCCTTGAAGGGATATATCACAATTACTACTGACTTTTAGACAGTGTGATAGGGAGAAAATCACAAGAATAGCAGGGAGACTGCACTGGGTAGTACCCCCAGCACTATCTGTGTATCTGTAAACTATTTCTGCTGAGTGGGTCAATATTGGGAAGTGCTATTTCTCTGGAAGGTATAGTGGCTCTTATTTTTATCTGAGTTTTTTTACCAGTATATGGTTAATAAACTCTTTTCAAATATTTGGAGTACAGGTGGCTCACCTGTTTGATAGGTGTTTGTGCTCTAGTTCTTATCTCTTATATAAGTCCCTACTGGGAAATTGCAGCCATCATATAAGCTCTCAATGAGCTCTCAATAACCAGACTACCTAAATAGAAGTAAACTGCCTGTTAATAGAGAGTCTGTACTTTACCAATAATAAATCCTTCCATTGCAGCACTTATGCAACCTTTCACTCAATTGGATAAGGACAGGGAGGGTAACCATACACTCTACACACATGCACTCAGTATAGTCACATAAATGAGTATATATTTAACATAAATAAAAAAATAAAAAAACACATCAGTGTATTTAATTTAAACATTTTCAATATGTAAATATATATTGTTAGCCTTACTGTAAAAAACTGATAGTAGTCAGAGCAGGAGTTGCTGGGATTGAAGTACATGTCTAGGAAACACTATATGCTCTTTATCCTCAGTGTCTCAACTGGATCTCCTACCCAGGCAGCTGAGGTAGGTAGACATCTTTGTATCAAAGATAAATAAAAAGTATAAAGCATCATAGATTCGTTATAGTTCCAGGACCATCCACTTCTAGAAAAATCCACTTCTATGTTCCATTTTTGTAGCAGCAACAATCCTTCTTTAACAGAGTCTATTTTGTTCCATATAGTGTCTTTCATTATGTATAGTCCTGTGGGATATTTCCATCTATATTTGATTTCTTCTTTCCTTAAGCTTTGTGTTATTGCCATATATTCTCTTCTTTTATTCAGAGTATATTTAGATAGATCCGGAAATATTTTTATCTTATCATATGGAGCATCCATCGGTCTTTTTATGGAGTTAGCTTTGATTATTGCATCTCTAAAAAGAAGAGATTGAAGATTGACTATAACATCTCTAGGTATATATTTGTCTAGTCCTCTAGGGAGGGGAATCATGTGGATATTTTCTATTTTAGTGTCTTCTTTAGAAGTTTGGGGTGTTAAATTATTAAATAGATCTTTAATATATCCTGGTAGATCTTTTTCCAGTATATTTTAATTTATTCCCCTTATTCTTATATTTTTTTTCCTTGATCTATCTTCCATAAGATTTATCTTCATATTTAATTCTTCAATTTTATATTCCAAATTGTTTGTATATTTCAGTAATGCATTATTATCCATGATTAGTTTATCACATTTAATTTCAAGTTCATTTATTCTTTTACTTATTTCTTTATAATACTCAAAAAAATGATCTTAGTTTATTTTTTAGGCCTAGGTGTTATTACTTAAATGCAATCCAAAATATTGTCCTGTGGATCCTACTTAGGAATCCTTGAACAACCAACCAAGGTTGTACAGAAACACCGTTTATGCAGCCTTTATTTTAATTATTATTGCCACATACTAATTTAAAAAAATTCAATCTTTATTTGTACATTTAAAATGTTGTTAAAAATGCAATGATTAAAAAAATCATGTTAAACCCAAGGGGCCTCATTCTATTATGGGCTGTAAAACGGCCCCAAGGCTGCGATCTCCCCTTACGGCCGGCCGTATATCTTGCAACCGGCCGTAAGCTCAGAAAACTTAAAACGCAAAAATAAATTCAAGACGGCACTGTACAGCTCTGTAAATGCTAGGGATCATATTGGGGGACATGAGAATTAATAGCAACCCCCTGTCAAGCTTGCACATCAGCCCAAATCCGAGTTTACATTAACTGTTTATTTTCCGGCCGCAGCGTGGGCGGGTCTGAGGTGCTCCAAGCACTCAGGACTTTTTACATGGATTTTTTACATAAATTAAAAAATATTTTTTTTACGGATTTGAGTGTAGGGGAATGTTGTGCTATTTTTGCTAACACCTACAATCACTTTATAGTCTCCTCAGAGGGCAGGATGGCTTTATTTTGGCTTTATAATGTGCTTAATTGGTGCTAGCGGGACCTTTTTCCTGCAAGTAAGCTGCAGCTCGCTTTTAGCCTTGCAGAGAGGGTTTCCGGAGTAATAGAATAGCAACCGGGCTTTTCTTGCGGCCGAAACTCTTGCGGACGTTTTAGATCAAAGGCTTTCCTCCGGCGCGAGCGGCCGCAAGGGATAGCAAGGCGCCGGCCGCAAGCCTGACGGAATAGCTTGCGGCCGGTCCTTGCGGCCCCGCATCTCCAACGGCCGATAATAGAATGAGGCCCAAGGTGTTTAATTCTTTGGGTTTTTTGACGTCCAGCAAATTATTAGAGGTTTATTTAAGTTTTATTTTTGTTGTTATTATATTCTTTGCTTTGATCACAGCTTTTTTATTTAAATACTTTATTATGCTCAAGTCATTAAAAGATTTGTTTTTTCAATTCAATTGTATTTGTGTATTTTTGGTTATGTTTCCTTAGTCAAATCCTTATCAGGTACCCTGGATTTTAATTTACAAAAGATTATTATTTTTTATTTTTTTTACATAAGATTAAGATAAGGTTTCATAATCCTTTTGTCTGTTGTATAGTTTTGTTTATTCATACAGCACTTCACTGGAGTATATGTTTTAAGTGCCTTTGCATTTCTTTTGTGTTAATCTTTTATCCTGTTTATTTATGTTAATTCGGAATTCTATTTCTTAAAGTGCATTATAATTCAAGTTGTGTTATTCAAAAATTCTTATCTTAAAGTGCTTGTGCTATGTGACTTAGTGCTTATTTCTTCTTATATTACCCTTTTACCTCGTGACTGTTAGTCTGTCACAGTCACTACTTTACATTTATAGTGCTAATACTGTGCTATTTTAAAAAAATGTATACACTCCTGATTATGCTGTTTCTTAAGCTATATATTTCCTAAATGCTTCTGTCTTTTGTTTTTTAGAAGGAGGTTGTGTCCTCTTTCTTCAGTTTTTTTGCTTTTATTATGCTTTTACTCCTTTTTCCTTTTTCTTGCTTTTCTATTTTTCCTTATTCTTGTTTTTTTTTTTTTTTTTTTATTATCTTTTATTCATATAAATATGTCTTATACAGAGAAAAATAAATAAAACAAATAGTGTGTTTGCAATGTACAAAAAATAAATAAATAACAAGACATAAACATTACAGTGCAGGATCTTATTATCCCAACTTCCTCGATATCACTCAAATTTTAATTATATTACTAAGATCCGCAGAGACAGAAGGAAAAAAAAAGAGAGAAAAAAAAAAATATATAATATAAAACAAAAAAAAACAAAAAACCGTCATGGAAACACTACCAAGGAAACATCCACATCCGCAAACTCTCTAACTTGATGCCAGATATTGATCCCAAAGCTGCCATTTTATTAGACGAGTGGCCTTAGGAATTTTATCCCATACGTTATCGGACATTTCTGTTCTCATCATTTCTCTATTGTTTGAGATGGTTTTCTCTAATTCTTTCCAAGAAGGTACCTGTGGTTGTTTCCAGTATTTAAAGAGTAACCATTTGGCAACTAGGCATATGTGTGATATTAGATATCTTTCCCCTAATGGGAATATTTTCATTTGTGTATGTAAAATGAATTTTAACGGGTTATAGGTAATTTGTTTACCAATAAGAACCGATATTTCTTGACTTAATCTCATCCAGAATTTTTTAATTTTTTTACAGTCCCACCACATATGGAGGGTTGTACCTGGTAGTCCACATTGTTTCCAGCATAGACTATCTAAATTACTATATATTTTTTTTAATTTATTGGGAACATAGTACCATCTGTGGATTAATTTTACCATCATTTCATTATATGAGGAGTTGATTGATGAGTTCTTAACCGTACTAAAAATTTTAATCCAGTCTTCCTCTAAAATTGTAATTTTCATATCATCTTCCCAGGCTAATATTCCCAAGCTTTTATCAAAGGGGATATTTTCGTCAATTATATTACTAAATTTGGAGATTATATGTGACGATTCACCTTTGATTAAATATTCTTCCATTTTCCACATTTTGTTCATATTAGTAATCTTATATCCTGATAAACTAAGGTACCTTTGTAAGCCTTCGTACTCTAACCACGTTATTTTATCTAAATTGAATTTCTCTTTAATTCTTTTCAGTTCCAATAGATTTCCTTTTTCGTATAAGTCCCCCACATTTCTAATATTATGTGATTTTAGTAGTGATATAAATAATCCATTCAAGTTATTATTAAGGAAATCTATTGGTGCTGCCAGAGAAGGGGATTGTACCAATGATAATTTTATTTTATTTTTGTGCCATACGTTGATAATATTTTTAATGTTAGGAGGTAATTCTGAGCTCCGCTTCTGTTTATACTTAGCAATCCATAATATATTTTTTGTAGATGATCTACCCGATAGGGAGTCCTCTATTGTTAGCCATCTTGGAATATTTTGTATGTAATTATATCCAGCTACTTGTGTAAGTATAATTTTTTTATTTAGCTCTTTAATAGAAGGGGAGCTTAGTCCCCCTTTCTCAAGTTTCTTACATATTATGGATTTTTTAACTCTTGTTTTTTTCCCCTGATATATAAAATCATCTAGTATTTCTTGAATGATTTTAATATAATAAGCCGGTATTTTGCCCGGGAGACACCTCATTATGTAAGTGATTTTAGGGATTAAGCTCATATTGACTGCATTTATTCTAGTTATCCATGATAAGTGTAAAGGTCTCCAGTCATTTAACAGTTTTCTAATTTGTTTCAATATTTCATTATAATTATCTTTAAAAATATTTTTTATATGACCTGGGAATCTTACACCCAGGTGTACTATGTGGAAAGAATTCCAACAATAAGAATATAAATTCACTAACCTATTTTTTTCCTCTGATGATATATTACAGGTTAGTACTTCCGATTTCTGTTGATTAATCTTAAAATAGGAAAATTTGCCAAATTCTTCAAGAACGGTCTGCAGAGCTCTACAGGAATGTTCTGGGTTTGTTATTGTTATTATGATGTCATCTGCATATGCCATTATCTTGTATTCCTCTTGTCCTATTTCAATTCCTTTAATTTCTGATGATTCTCTGATAGTTATCAGTAAAGGTTCGAGGAATAAAATAAAAAGCAGGGGAGATAATGGACAGCCTTGACGAGTGCCATTAGTTATTAGAAATTTGCCCGAGCTAAATTGTGGAGATGATATATGTGCTATGGTATTTAGATACAGGGCTTTTACTGCTGATGAGGCAAAGCTTTCCAAGCCAAATCTCTCTAGAACACCCTCCAAGAAGTCCCATCTGACCCTGTCAAAAGCTTTCTCTGCATCCAATGACAGGGTCAGGGAGGAGATCCTCTTGTTCTTTATATAGGTCAAGATGTCCAATAAATGTCTCGTATTATCCGACGATTGTCTATTCGGAATAAATCCTGTTTGATCCGGTTCTATTAAGGTAGATATGATCTTACTTAATCTATTTGCCAAAATTTTAGAATAAATATATATCGACGTTGATTAAGGAGATTGGGCGGTAGTTTTTATATTCTTCAGGGTTTTTTCCTTGTTTCAGTATATTAACTATTTTTATTTCCGTTAATTCTGATGGTATCACTCCTTCCCGTTTTATCTTGTTAAAGAGATTACATAAGGTACTATTCAGTTCTTTGCTAAGGTAACGATAGAATAAATGATCAAACCCGTCTACCCCGGGTGTTTTATTTTTTTTACTTTTGGACACAATTTCCATTATCTCTATACTTTCTATTTGTTTATTCAGATAGCTAAGCTGTTCTTCCGATACTTTGGGGAACTTTATCTTATCTAGGTATTGTTTAATCTCTTCTATTCCTGGCTTAACTACTTGATGATCTTTCTCTAAATTATATAAATTACTGTAATATTCCTGGAATATTGTTTCTATCTTGTCTGGGTGAAATTGAGGAATGTTGTTTAGATCTAAAAAAATTTCAATATTATTTTTGATCTGCTGTTTCTTCAATTTGTTAGCCAGGAATTTACCTGATTTGCCCCCTTCGAGAAATTGTGTCCGCTGAAATTTCCATAGTATTTTATCTGATTGGAGCTGAAGAATTTTTTTGTATTTGAGTGTTTATGTCTTTTATTGCTTTACTATTCTCGTTATTTGGTGTCCCCCTAAAGATATCCTTCATCCTATTTAGTTCCAAATAGAGTGTCCTTAACGATTTACCTCTTAGCCTTTGCATTTTAGCTGCTTTTGCAATAAATATGCCCCTCATATATGCTTTATACGTACACCACAGGGTTATATCTGAATTAACGAATAACTTGTTAATTTTAAGAAATTCCATAGCTTTTTCAAATATGTAACAAATTCTTCATATTTCAAGAACCAGGGATCCATCTTCCAACTACTCTTTTTCCTCCGGTTATTTGTATTTAGATCTTGTATAATTAATTCATTTAGAGAGTGGTCTGACCACGGGGTAGATCGGATGTTTGTCTTTTTAATTACTTTTAAAGTTGGAAGATCGGTTAGTATATAGTCAATTCTAGAAAATGAATTATGTCGATATGAGAAGTGAGTAAATTCGCGTACACCTGGATGTAAGATCCTCCATGGGTCAATCAAGTTATTATCCTCTTTTATTTTGCGAAATGCTTTTGAGATATGATTTGTTTGAGATACTAATTTGTTAGCCCCGACTATTTGTTTATCTAAATTGTCATCCAATATTATGTTAAAGTCGCCACAAATTATTAACCAGCCTCCTTTGATTCTATTAATCTCTTTAAGGAGATTTTTAAGAAACCCTATTTGGCCTTTATTTGGTAAATAAGCATTAACCAGTGTTGTTAAAAACCCATCAATCAGTCCAGTCCATATTATATATCTACCCTCTGGGTCGATCTTACTGCCTTCTTCTGATATTTTCAGGCTATTTTTAAATAAGATGGAAACCCCTTTTGATTTTTTCTTAAAGGTAGAGTCTATTCTAGTTGTAAATTTTGTATTATTCATATATTTTAGATTTTCCTGTTTTAGGTGTGTTTCTTGCAGACATATCATTTCAGCATTTAATTTGTTGTACTCTAAAAATGCCGTTTTTCTTTTTGTTGGAGAGTTGAGACCATTAACATTATGTGAAATTATTTTTATTTGCATTTTACTTTATTAAAAAGATACCAGAGTAAATGTGTGTGATATTCCTTGGGTGTCTCCATGACTTGAAGAGGAAAAAGGGGAGAAAAAGAGAAAAGAAAAGAAAAAAACACATATAAAAAAGAATAAACCCGCAAAACCATCAAGATAATCCTAAAAACCAGCTGCAAATTAAAAAAAATGTCAGCTGATATATTACAAGACGAATTAGATATTAGGAAGTGAAAATGTGTTGCTCTGTTTCTGAGCGAGGGGATAGGGTCTAGGGTACAGATATTATAAATAAGATTTCAGGAGAATATACAAAAATATGGTACATTCACTACACACTTCCCTTAAAATGGATATCTTTATTCCTCGGACAGTCGAGAAAGGAAATCTCCTTAACTATGAACTTTAAATTTGTCAATTTTTACTTGAGCATAGCTCCCCCTTTATGTAGTCATATCTAATTTATTCAAAATGTTGACCTTCCAGCTAATAGCAAATCTGTATTTACTACTTTCTAACTGTCCGGGGAGAAAGGATCCAACAAGTAGTATACTTTATAGGTGCAACTAATATTTTCCATATATACCTCTATTTTTTACCTTATTTACCTTTTCTGATATTATTGTATAGTATTAATTATAGTTTTCATTCTAGAGGCATTTGCTTAGGGGGATTCTAACCTAGTGAGTGTGTCTAATCCTAATTTTCCTTCCCCCTTTTTCTTTTTTTTTTCCCCTCTCCCATTTTCTCCTTTTTTTTTCCTTTTTATTTAACCTCCCTTCTTTCCTTTTCCTTCTCTTTCTATTAAACCTTATTACTACGCTCTACTACTCCATTTATATTACTTTCATAAGAGAAAAAAATGTGTTTATTTACCCTATCTATCTATTAAATTATATTTTATGTGATATACTAACATTTCTTATTTTATCTTAAACCCACATAATCGTAATTCTTTACGTTTAAGGAAAGAAATTCACTTGTGTTAAGAATATTTCTATTATCATTATGCCCAGCTAACTATAGTCATCTACATAAAAAACTTTGTGTTAGTGAGTATCTACCTGTCCCCCTTCACCTTGCTTCTAATTTGCAGTACTATTCTTCTCTCTATCCATTTCACTTTACTTCATTACTCCTGACCTTATAAAGTACCCATGTCCCTATTTTACAGTTTCCAGAGATTATTTCTTATATTTTTTTCCTTTTTTCAGAGGATGTAATACTTATATATTACTTGATAAATCTGTCTGCTACTTTTAGCATCATATTTATCAGATTTCAAAAACGGTTGTTTCACTATTCCTTGAACTTGATGAACCAGTTCTAATTCTCCAGAGTCTTCAACTTATAAGTTATATAATAGCTGTCTTTAGGAGGTATTCTTGAACCACCATTCCTTTTATTCCTCAGCCAGAGAGTATTTAATATGTTAGATTCCAATTATTTTTTGTCCAAGTGTATTATCTATGCACCATCATATAAAGAAAGAAAAAGCTGTAACAGCCACAGCCAAGCCACTTACCCTTCCTCCAGGACAGGACAGACCCAGCACACAGAACTCAGCGCACTTCTTTCGGCTCCACCTTACCACGCTTTCAGTCCTGACTCCAATGAGAGCTCTTGCAATGCGAGATGGTCGGTGAATAATAGTTTTATGCCAGCTATGCTAGCTATTTCAAATTAATTCAACCTTGCCGGGTAGCTGTTTCTGAGCCCTACTATGTCGGGCTAGGTATAGGCAATTCACAGCGTCTCTGCTCTAGCTGATGCTGTCTATTTCGCAGATTTTTAAAAAAAATTTCCCTCCACGATGCTATACCGCGTCAATCCTTGTTTCAGCTCCCCCGGTGTTAGTTACCTCTTGGCTCCTTTTTTTTTTATTTTTATAAATCCTAGGGAGTCTGTCCTGGGAGGGGGTGTCCTAGGCCTCTTACTTAGATGGCTATTCGCACTTGCATCGGGCTGCTCCGGGCTGACTGGCTGACAGGCATTATGCAGTCGCTAGCATAATATCTCCTTGCAGGAAAAAAGCGTGTCTCTCTGGAGTCCGTTCCCCTGCCATCTGACACGGCAGTCTCACTCTGACGTGTGCATCACTTCCGGCGTCTCCGTCATACTCTTAATCCATCAAATTCACTAACATGGTCTGCATGTGCTGTCTTTAGATTCTTGCACTCTCCTTGAATCCTTATTCTTGTATATTACTCTATTGTTACTATATTGAGACTTTATGGTGAAGGAATTGGCTTTCTATCTTTCTTTTAAGTTAGTAGTGGACCTGGTGCTTTAGAGCTGTATCTATCATGCTCCACGCTATATTGGCGTGGTCTGCGCTGTGATCGCGCTTACTGATGACGTCACAATCTCCAGACGCGCGTTTCGTGAGGCTCTATCAGTCTCTCACTCATCAGGGGCACTATTTCTTTAACTGAATTTGTGTTTTCTATCATCTGTTTTGTTAGTTCCATGGTAATCTTTTCTTGAAAATCATATAGGAGGTCTTTCATTTTTAAATATGTTAATGGTTCCTCTTGTGATTTTTCAATACCTTCAAGGGGAGATTGTACTGTTTTCTTCGGGGAGGAATTTAAAGATTGTTCCAAAAAAGAGGATTCTGATTGTGTTATTTCTAATGTGTTAATTTTTTGTTTTGGCGAAAAAAATTGATTTGTTTCTGGAGCCCCTGTCTTCTTCTCCTTACTTTTTATTTTCATAACATTTGGAGGTTTCTTATTAGCCATCTTGTTATTTTTGGATAATAATCCTGTGGATCCTTGTTTTAATCTTCTTCACTTTGCTTTTTAGTACAGTCCTTTTGTTTTACTTGTCTTATTTAATTTGTATTGGTTGTATCACCTTTCATAATATCTTGGAATGATGCTTTCTATATCTTCACCCTTAGCCTCTTACATATTTTCATAAATCTTATTGTTTTACCTTAACCCTTTCTCCTCTACTTCCTCTGCTTTAACATAGTTCCATTGTCCTTCTCTTTTCTATACCCCATTTTAGCTCCCTAGCGGGTTCTAGTTATAACTAGTCTTTTTATCTCAATTTGATATTCCTGGTGCGTAGTATGCCTCTTGCATTTGCTCACCTCTGTTTTTAGGCCTTATATCTTGTTTGTTTGTTCAGACTTTGGCGCGACTTCTAGCGTCTTCTCGCGGGATCTTCACGGGGACAGTCTCCGTCCTCGGACTTTACAAAACTCGGCTTAATTAGCTTTTTTTGGGGCTTTTAGCCACGCTTTTATCCCTGCTAGTAGCCTTGGGGTTTTATCTTTTTACTTTTTTTATAGCATAAGGTGAGAAGGGAGATGGGAAGGGTAAACTTCTAAAAACAGTACATATTATTTATTTTTTAAGCTTTACTTAGCTGTATTACGTTGCAAAAGACCTTCTCGAGGCTTCTAGGGCATCTGTGGTAACTGTAGCCTTGGATCTGGTATAGAATCAGGTTGACCGCTGTCTGCTGTACATGACCTCCCAGCTCTCCTACCACCAGCTCATTTTCGGTCTGGTGTGTATTCCACTTCCGGTACCGCCCTCATGTCAGTCCTCGATAATTGAACAGATTTTATACATATGAGATAGTGAGGTTTCAAATTTGTATAATAGGCTGCTATTATGTTATATGAAAACATCTTTCTTAACAGCCCAAATAATTTACGATAATAATTATTTGTTTGCTAGGGAACATATTTTTTTTAACTTAATAAGGCATTTCTTTTATCGGAATAAAGAATAGTTTATTACAAAACCATATTGACCCATAAGAAAATATTTGTAAATAATATGTCATATTACACTATAACACATCTCCTCACAGGGCCTAGAACATACAGCCAACCCACAAAATCTGGTACCTATACTGATAAGTATTTATTTTAATAATATCCCACAGATGATATAAAAAAAAGCTTTGACGATATAGAGGGAACAAATTATATAAACTGAATTACCTATAATTTACAACAAATTAATAAGCCCTTTTTTATATAAATTATGAGTGGCATTGATTGGTTAAATAAATTAATATGCCACTCTGATTATAACTTAGACATTGTCCCTCTAAATAAATATACTAAATATGCCACTTTATTGATATGACACAGAATATGCCAGTAAGAATAAAAAATATATTATAATGTAAAGGTAAAGTAAGTTCCTCTGGTTTAAAACAATAAATATCTCACACTAATGAAATGAAATTAATAAGGCTTTGCAAAGTAAAATCAAAATGTCTGCAATCTGGTTTTAAAAAATAGACAAGGCCCTCATATGTAATAAGTATGACACACTGATAGTATCGGTTCAATAATATAAGTTAAAATAAAGAATGTGCCCTTCTGAATTATTATAATAATATGAATTAAATATATTTTAATCGGAAAAAAAAATGTAACTGTGGTTTAAACTAGTAAATATGATATTATGAACTCAATGTAGTACATGATAATGTGTAGTAAAAATGCCACTCATGTCAAAAATAATTAAATTGCTAATCTGATAATATACATTCAATCTAAGGTAAAAATATAAATTTCCAAAAAATTAATAAAATGACCCTCAATTTTAAAATAAGTATGGAACACATATGGGTTTAGAAATACATGAAGACCCGAGAAGGGGTCCTTGACCTCTATCCAGACTCTAAACCCAAAGAAAATATATTTTAAGAAATGTAGGATCTATTGTATTATTTTATGGGCAAGATGACAGAAGAAGACAGTCATGGTTGGCTGAAATGAGACTCTAACACAAATATTAATGCCATTCTGAATGATCAGGTAAAAATTTTATTTTTCTATTAAAATAGTGTTCAAAAGAGTCAATATTAATGACTTAAGAACCATTAGCCTAAAGGTTAGAAACAACATGGCTGTTTGGGGCAAATAATCATCTTTTAATGTCCTATTTGTTCTGTATATCATTTATGCATAGAATGGCTGGTCTTATACTTAGTGGCCTTTGAGGTGTAATGAAAATGGTGAAGTAACATTGCTGACTTAAAGTGATTCATTAAAATTCAAACTGTCTACATAGATACATAAATTAAGAGGTTTGAAGGAAGATCTTCTTAGAATTAAATTATACCTTGGAAAAACATTTATGAGAGAGATATCAAAATCTGTATATATATAAATACCAATACAGACAAAGTATACACCTTGTATTCTATTCCCTGCATATGTATATAATCATATATAAACACACCCATTTATATATTTAACATTAGCATAACCAAAGCAGACAAGGTCTCCGCCTCCTATTCACTGACATTTCATTGGTTCCTTGTTGACATTTACACCACTTCTATTCAGTTGATTCATATGAATAGACAGGTACTGACCACACATTCATTAGCATATTAACCCTCTGAGTGTCAACCATGTTAAGTTAACATAGCTGGCTGTCTAGGCCTAAGGGGCCAACAACATTAATTTAACATGGTGCAATGATTCAAACTGATAAACTGCCCTACTGGTGAGAGGACCAGTATACTCGAGGATCTAGTAAGGAATTGGAGAATATCCCCATACCCTACCCTGATTTAATGAAAAAATACATTAAAATACATATAACATTTGCAATACCTTCTTTCCTTATGTCCACTCCCTGGAAATAAGGAAAGGAATCGGTTTAAAAACATTTTATTTAAATATATGTATTTAAAAATTAGGGAAGCAGATGAGGGTATTCTTTCATTCCCCACTAAAATCACCCCCTACTCTCTCCGAAAGATGCCCTGCTACCATCCTCTCCCCACCCTTTAATATTCCCCTTCCAGTGAACCAACACATTTGTAAATCCCAGGGTGTGTGTTGGGGGGGGGGGGTAATCCATTGTGGTCTAGGAAGTTAGGGGTTCACCTGCAAATGTACACCCTCAGCAACAGTCTCTCTATTGTCCTTTTTGTAGTCCAACTGGACTCACTCTCCCAACATGCTCAAAAAAAACCTGATGGATGTTGGGAGAGTGATTGCTGATCGACTATATATATATATATATATATAAATATACAATGTGCATACAGTATCTCACAAAAGTGAGTACACCCCTTACATTTTTGTAAATATTTTATTATATATTTTCATGCTACAACACTAAAGAAATGACACTCTGCTACAATGTAAAGTAGTAAGTGTACAGCCTGTATAACAGTGTAAATTTGCTGTCTCCTCAAAATAACTCAACACACAGCCATTAATGTCTAAACTGTTGGCAACAAAAGTGAGTACACCCATACATGGAAATGTCCAAATTGGGCCCAAAGTGTCAATATTGTGTGGCCACCATCATTTTCTAGCACTGCCTTAACCCTCATGGCATGGAGTTCACCAGAGATTCACAGGTTGCCACTGGAGTCCTCTTCCACTCCTCCATGATGACATCACAGAGCTGGTGGATGTTAGAGACCTTGCACTCCCCCACCTCCCATTTGAGGATGCCCCACAGATGTTCAATAGGGTTTAGGTCTGGTGAAATGCTTGGCCAGTTCATCACCTTTACCTTCAGCTTCTTTGGCATGGCAGTGGTTGTCTTGGACGTGTGTTTGGGGTTGTTATCATGTTGGAGTACTGCCCTGCTGCCCAGTCTTTAAAAGGGAGGGGATCATGCTCTGCTTCAGTATGTCACAGTACATGTTGGCATTCATGGTTCCCTCAATGAGCTGTAGCTCCCCAGTGCCAGCAGCACTCATGCAGGCCCAGACCAAACATATATGCACATATGCCTATATGTGTATATAGGTTTTCTATAATATGTTGTGTTGATTACCCCTATATGCATTTACCTGATGATGTCAGATGCTGTCTCCACTCTCTCTGCATCGCTGTTTACGATCAAACTGAGGGTTTCATCTAATATCAGTGTTTTTGTGCTCTTTGCGCCTTATCCGTTCATCTGTCATTTAGGGATTATTTCAACTACCTTTCCTCAGTATAGATGTATACTTTTGGTGGTGGGAGTGTCATGGTCTTGGCCTGCATGAGTGCTGCCAGCACTGGGAAGCTACAGTTCATCGAGGGAACCATGAATGCCAACATGTACTGTGACATACCGAAGCAGAGCATGATCCCCTCCCTTCGGAGACTGGGCCGCAGGGCAGTATTCCAACATGATAACGACCCCAAAAACACCTCCAAGACGACCACTGCCTTGCTAAAGAAGCTGAAGGTAAAGGTGATGGATTGGCCAAGCATGTCACCAGACCTAAACCCTAGTGCTGGAAAATAATGGTGGCCATACATAATATTTACACTTTGGACCCAATTTGGACAATTCCACTTAGGGGTGTACTCACTTTTGTTGCCTATGGTTATACAGGCTGTACACTTACTACTTTACATTGTAGCAGAGCGTCATTTATTCAGTGTTGTCACATGATAAGATAAAATATTTTTTTTTTACAAAAATGTGAATTTTTTTATGACATACTGTAAATATTTACTTTTATAGAAAGATGTATTTCTGGGCTTTCAGGTGTATTCGCAAAACTTTCTTTGATTGTGTAGGTTATACGTATTATTATTTTTTGGAATTCCCATTTTACATAAACCTACAATAACAAATACACAGATAAAAAGCTGAAGTTCTACTGAAAACAAAAACAATATTTAATTTGCATATGCGAATACAATTAAGCTGACAGAAACCTAGTCTAAAGAGATGTCATTCAAAGTATTGCAAATGCCTCCTGCCTCAGGCAGTGACAGGGTTAATAGAGGCTTTGGGAGGAGCCTGTGGATAGGGTGGAGCCTGACTGCGCTACTGCTTAAATGTCAGGAAGACGGCCTACAAGGTGTTGTATTCTGAATATTCTCAGAGGAACAACTCATTCTGCAGACTGGAGATTTTGGAAGCTGAACTCCATTTTCCTAGACCTGTAGAGACAACAAGACTACAAGCCCACCAGATTTCTGACTTGTGACAGGTGAGATGAATGTTCCACCATCAGGTATTGAGTTGGGTAGATGGACACATATAATGTTATTTCATGGATGCTGATGTATTATCTACATAACATATCATGGACTATTCCTCTGTTAATGGTTATTTCTTGAGTAATTACAGTATATATCCATTATATTGAAGTCTATTTGGTTCTGGTCTTTTTACTTTTATTTATTGATTACAGGAAAAGCATAATATCTTGTCTCAATCTTGTCTTACATTTGCAGTTAGTTAAATTACTATTCTGAAACATATTCTTGTAATTTCTTAGAAGATATTTGTGTTTTTATGTTAAAACATTCAATTTATTCTTATAATGGAACGATAAAATTGCTCATTATCACCTTTCCATTTTTTTATAGACAGTCAATGTTGAGAACTTAGGAACAATTCAAGTATAATATGGTTGCTCTTCAATTTCTTGTTCACCCCACTTAGTAATGTATTATCCATCTACTTGAAATATTTTTCAACTTTTTTCTAACTTTTAATAATTTTATGGTTAGTTCTGGCCCTTTATCTCTTGCTGGATATGGTCCATATTATTATAAGGGTGTAAGTGAAGAATGTTTCTTTTTGGCATTATTATTCATGCCATTTCAAAAATGTAAAACTATAATTTCCTCTTAAACTAATAAAGTGTTTGACACTAATGCAGTATCTGTAACCTTTAATATTAGGTCTTTAATTATATTTATTATACTCAATCTTTATTAAGACTCACTCAAAGAGCATCAGATACTTCTTCTACGTGTGCAATCTTAGCCTTAATTGGAATTGAATTACTATCAACAATGTCTAATGTTATATGTGTAATGTAATAGAATAACATAATAATTGAGTAAAAGAAAATACTATTGGTCCATAAAGTCCAGTCTTTTTATATCTCATCATATCCTTGTAATATGTAGTAAGGCATTAAGAAGAAGGCAAAGTATATATGTATGTACACTTTTTTCCCCTTATGAGACATGGGGCGAGTGAGTCTTGAAAACATATACATAATAGTTTGGTTAATACCAGACCCAGTTCCCTCAGTACCATGGGATGTATTCTATTTAGACTTGGTGCTTTATTATTGGATTTATTCCTGTGTTAAACAACTATTTGGTTAAGGTGTTGCATGGGCCTAACTATTAGTACATTTCTTCTCTATACAAAAGAAATTCATTTATTAAGCTTATCTGCCTTTTCCTTGTCATTGTAATTTAATATGATTTACTTATGTTCTATGCATTTTTTGTCAGAAATATTAATATTGGGATTTCTATTTGCAGACAGTAGAAAGCTTAAGACCCTGTAGTCCAAGATGTATCAAACTTCTAGAGAGAATATCATAGATAAGTACAAGATCATTGGGGAACTAGGTCATGGAAGCTTTTGCCAAGTCTTAAATGCAGAAGATATGGAATCAGGTATGGAGACAGATTGTGTGATAATGGTAACACGTTGTATCTTGATTGTGAACAATTTTACCCCTATGTACATACATTGTTCATATGGCACTGTCTTCATATAATACTCACAAGATGTCCTCTTTTATTCCAGGTATATGTGTTGCTCTGAAACTCTTGAAGAAAGATGCAACCAGGCGTGAAACCTTCTTCCAGGAGTTGAGCATTTCTATAAACCTTTCAGATTATGAAGGCATAATCACGACATACAATAGTTGTATAGAGACACCGGACCACTATATCTTTACACAGGAGTTGGCATCAGCTGGGACACTTGACTCTATCATTGAGACCGAGGTAAGAAAAGCAGAGAACCAACTTTACCAGATATTATTCTCAGTCCCACTATTACATTAAGATTATCGGCTAAATTATGATGTCCATTACTGTTAGTCAAACCTCCAACACTTTAATCAAAGGACCATTCTACATCTCATCTGTCATTTACTGTTATTATTTATATTATTGGTTTATCTCAGAAAGTTTGCAATTTTTTTAGAAGAAAAATAATATTTTCACAGATGAGAATAATGCTCTAGGTGTTATTATAATGCATATGTAATCTAGAATAATAGATATGGAACATATAATTATGCATTTTTCTTTGGATTCTGTTGACCTGTGTTTTTATTTCATCTCTAGGTTGGGATTCCAGAAGAGATGGTGAAACGTTGTGCTGTGCAGCTCATTGGGGCCTTGGAATATATGCACAGCAGAGGACTAGTCCACAGAGACCTGAAGCCAGACAATGTCCTGCTGATGGACAAGGAGTGTCACCAAATCAAACTGAGTGACTTTGAACTTACCCAGCATGTGGGTACCCCAGTCTCACCTATGTCACACATAATTCCATTCATGGCACCGGAACTTTGTTCCATCTTACCAAAGCACTTCTTACTACTAGATTACAGTGTTGATTTTTGGGCATTTGGAATACTCATCTATGTAACACTAACTGGATATTTCCCCTGGTTGGAAGCTGTGGAAAATAACAAAACATTCCAGGAGTTTCTTGACTGGCAACTTAATGGAGATCATGTTTCTCCACCTAGTTGCTGGAACAGATTCACCAGTGAGGCTCAGACCATGTTCCACAAACTACTCCACCACGATCCTTCCATCAGGAGTCCAGTTGGTATTGTCTTAGACTATCTCAATTTCCCTTGGAATACTAAAGACATCACTCCCTTGAATCATGTTGTCTGTATTGAGAGCCATATTGTACTGAAGGAACAAGAGGATGAGGAAATCATAATCATCACAGATAATGAGGAGTTTAATTGTGAAGTAATTGTGGATGAGGAAATAGGGACCATGGAATGTATTTTTGTTAATGTTACAGAAGATGACTTTAAGCAATTCTTTCTGCTTCAAAAAGGAAATAATACCTTGGATGTCGGCGCTGAGGTAGAGATCATGTGAACACTAACACTAAGTTTGATAATTTGGAGACCGTCTTGTCGTCCAGATTCCAGATAGATGACTGGAAGCTGGGAAGAACTTCCGAATATAAGTAAGTAAATATTGTCCAGTAAATGTGGCCAATTTTAATATTTTGTATTATCCACTAACCATTATTTGCCTTGTCTTTTGAGTATATCATGCTAGGAAGAGCCTGATGTTTACAGAAGGATGGATGCATTGACTGGACGGCTTAATCTATTTACCATCGGAGCAGAAAGATAAGTAGAAGACCAAGTAATTAGTTATTTCTTATTGTAAAATAAAGTTCTAGTTGCGGGTCTTTAAGACAATTTGCTTATAGAGACATGAAAATATTTTTTTCTTTATGGTCAGATACTATTGTACTGTCCATTTATTTCCTTTATCCTAGAACTTGAGTTAGTTTGAATTTGGGTCACTTTTCTTATTCTATTTTTGCATTTAGTAAAAGTATTTAAAAGACCTGGAAAACATTACTGAAAAGGTGAGATTTGAATATTAATTTCCTTTATTTTTCAGATCATTCCATTGTCTCCAGATGAAGTCAACTCTTCTTGTGTAGACATCGTAGAAGGAAGCTTCTTCTCCCCAGCCCCTGCTTTCTGTTGCCCCATGTCAGAAAACAGCATGAAGCAGGTAATTGGGGGGTTGGGGGCAGGATATGTCACGTTGTTGTAGCATCTAGTAATCTGGATGTTAGGTAATCATTTTATTCATCCTAATGTTTACTGACTTCCCCATTATCACTTTATCATTCTCTTAAATTCATTTTTTCACTGTTCTCTCTTTATAATTGTATCTCTTATTGCCACAATCTTTTTACATATTAGATAGTGAAAAGTTCATAAGTGTCATGAGAGGGACATTTACATCTCTGCAGAAGCAGGGTTTGCACTTTGTATTACGACTACCTGCCTCTAAAGAAATGTCCAATGGAGGGATGTGTCATCCTAAAAATGTCTCTCCCATTCTTATGACATAATTTTCTTTTGTAAAATGTATATTGATTTAATACAATTAAAATGAAATCACCAAGTAAGTCCAGATAACAATAATTGTGTGGTACATATCATTCGTCCATGTTGTCTCATAGTATCTAGAGTTTGTACGCTCATGTAATGTATACTATCATTTGTGTATTATTGGGTATTTTCTTCATCATGGTCACACAGACATACACACATATACGGTGTCTTTGTCAAGTTCAAGATTCCTGTTTTATATATAAATATGTAAGATAAAGTTCCACAGCTGGTGTCCACCAAACAAGTCATTATCATGTGTTCTCACTGTGATGAAATTAATTAGTATTCAATTATGGGTCTCCATCCAGTCTATTCTTTTGGGGGGAATCTTACTCTGGTTCAGTTTTTAAATAAATTGATTATATCTCATTGTCATGAGATAAGAGGAGGAGATGTCTCTAAATGTTGCTGAATTAGAGGGTGTGAAGCCTAATCTTTTGGGGGTATACCTTAAAGGAACACTGAAGTGTCAATTCTAGTATGGTTTATGGATAACCAGTCTTGAAGATGTGTGAAAAGCTGTGAAATCTCCCTCTGTTTATTGTTGGGTTTATTTGGTTTAAAAATAAAAATCTAAATCTAAAAATAATAAACAGTAAGGCATTTACAATTTTATTTAAGCCAAATGTGTTATATATATATATTTATATATATATTGTGTATTGTATTTATACTAATAGGATTTTATGTTAAATGTTTTTAATTTTGTAATGATTTCACAACTGCCATTTGTTCATCCAAATCACTGGCTCTCAGTAATATTCACTGGAATATTAGCATATAACCATTAAAAAAACTGTCAAAAATTTAAATTACACATTTGTACTAGTACATGAATAGATTTATACAGCTCCCAATTGGTTTAAGATAATTCTATTTTGGTCAACTTTTCCAGGAAAAATCAACAGTTCTTTTGGAAGTAAAACAGATAATCCAGATATTTTGAACATTTCAGTTTTCTGAATTAATACTTTATATATTTTGCTTAACTAATATGTATCACTTATTCTTAATAATTTTTATTGAATACAACTACTGTTGAAATCTGTAGTAATTCTAAAATGTTTTTTTGATTCTATTCCAAAATCTATCTATAATTTGTTTTCTGTTGGTTTTCAAGCATTCACTTGTTGCCTCTTAATTACAATGTTTTATTGTAAATTGTAATTCTATAATTTAGTTTTTTGTGAGATTGTTTATTTTTGAAAACAGGACGGTTTAGAGGAAGTTATTCTATTTTTCCTTGTTAGTTATTTTATTCATTATTACGAAAATCATGTATGATGGAGATCTCTGTTACTCCTGTTAGTCCTCACTGGGGCATAAGAAAACAAAAACAAGAACACCTTTTTGCGATCTTTAAATCTGCACCACAAATTAATATTTACAATTCTTTTTAGATTTACTATTATTTACAATTCTTTTTAGATTTGATAGAGTCAGTTCATCTAAAAGAAAAAGCAAACACCATAATTTTGGTATTTACAATAAAATTCATATTTATTATAGACATTTAAAACTTGATTTATTTGAAAAATTTGAGTGGTTAAAAATAAGAGTTATTTTGCTCAATTTTCAAACGTCACAGTTAAGGTAGCCAAAAATCATATCTTTGTTTTTTTCGTTTTGGGCTATTAAGTCGCTTAACTATTTTGCAATTGGATTAGAACTAAATTCAGCATTTGTTTGCTGCTCCTTCCATGTGTAGTGTGACATCATCAATACCCGACGCACGTTTCAAAGGACTATCACATCCCAACCAGCTTGTGATAGTCCTTTGAAACATACGTTGGGTATATATAATACTGTCTAGTTTAAAATGAACAGTATGCCACTTTTTTTGTATGTAAAATGATATTATATCACATAAATGAAAAAAACAAAACACATCAGTGTATTTAATTTAAACATTTTCAATATGTAAATATATATTGTTAGCCTTACTGTACATAACTGATAATAGTCAGAGCAGGAGTTGCTGGGATTGAAGGACATGTCTAGGAAACACTATATGCTCTTTATCCTCAGTGTCTCAACTGGATCTCCTACCCAGGGAGCTGTGGTAGGTAGACATCTTTGTATCAATTTTCTAATTAAATGATTATAGGATTAACATAATTAAACAGATTTTATATATATGAGATAGTGAGGTTTCACATTTGTATAATAGGCTGCTATTATGTTATATTGTAACATCTTTCTTAACAGCCCAAATAATTTACGATAATAATTATTTGTTTGCTAGGGAACATATTTTTTTTAACTTAATAAGGCATTTCTTTTATCGGAATAAAGAATAGTTTATTACAAAACCATATTGACCCATAAAAAAATAGTTGTAAATAATATGTCATATTACACCATAACACATCTCGTCACAGGGCCTAGAACATACAGCCAACCCCCAAAATCTGGTACCTATACTGATAAGTATTTATTTTAATAATATCCCACAGATGGTATAAAAAAAAGCTTTGACGATATTGAGGAAACAAATTATATAAACTGAATTACCCATAATTTACAACAAATTAATAAGCCCTTTTTTATATAAATTATGAGCGGCATTGATTGGTTAAATAAATTAATATGCCACTCTGATTATAACTTAGACATTGTCCCTCTAAATAAATATACTAAATATGCCACTTTATTGATATGACACAGAATATGCCAGTAAGAATAAAAAATATATTATAATGTAAAGGTAAAGTAAGTTCCTCGGGTTTAAAAAAATAAATATCTCACACTAATGAAATTAAATTAATAAGGCTTTGCAAAGTAAAATCAAAATGTCTGCAATCCGGTTTTAAAAAATAGACAAGGCCCTCATATGTAATAAATATGACACACTGATAGTATCGGTTCAATAATATAAGTTAAAATAAAGAATGTGCCCTTCTGAATTATTATAATAATATGAATTAAATATATTTTAATTGAAAATAAAAAAATGTAACTGTGTTTTAAACTAATAAATATGATATTATGAACTCGATGTAGTACATGATAATGTGTAGTAAAAATGCCACTCATGTCAAAAATAATTAAATTGCTAATCTGATAATATACATTCAATCTAAGGTAAAAATATAAATTTCCAAAAAATTAATAAAATCACCCTCAATTTTAAAATAAGTATGGAAGACATATGGGTTTAGAAATACATGAAGACCCGAGAAGGGGTCCTTGACCTCTATCCAGACTCTAAACCCAAAGAAAATATATTTTAAGAAATGTAGGCTCTATTGTATTATTTTATGGGCAAGATGACAGAAGAAGACAGTCATGATTGGCTGAAATGAGACTCTAACACAAATATTAATGCCATTCTGAATGATCAGGTAAAAAAAATATTTTTCTATTAAAATAGTGTTCAAAAGAGTCAATATTAATGACTTAAGAACCATTAGCCTAAAGGTTAGAAACAACATGGCTGTTTGGGGCAAATAATCATCTTTTAATGTCCTCTTTGTTCTGTATATCATTTATGCATAGAATGGCTGGTCTTATACTTAGTGGCCTTTGAGGTGTAATGAAAATGGTGAAGTAACATTGCTGACTTAAAGTGATTCATTAAAATTCAAACTGTCTACATAGATACATAAATTAAGAGGTTTGAAGGAAGATCTTCTTAGAATTAAATTATACCTTGGAAAAACATTTATGAGACAGATGTCAAAATCTGTATATATATATAAATACCAATACAGACAAAGTATCCACCTTGTATTCTATTCCCTGCATATGTATATAATCATATATAAACACACCCATTTATATATTTAACATTAGCATAACCAAAGCAGACAAGGTCTCCGCCCTCTATTCACTGACCTCTCATTGGTTCCTTGTTGACATTTACACCACTTCTATTCAGTTGATTCATTTGAATAGACAGGTACTGACCATACATTCATTAGCATATTAACCCTCTGAGTGTCAACCATGTTAAGTTAACATAGCTGGCTGTCTAGGCCTAAGGGGCCAACAACATTAATTTAACATGATGCAATAATTCAAACTGATAAACTGCCCTACTGGTGAGGGGACCAGTATACTGGAGGATCTAGTAAGGAATTAGAGAATATCCCCATACCCTACCCTGATTTAATGAAAAAATACATTAAAATACATATAACATTTGCAATACCTTCTTTCCTTATGTCCACTCCCTGGAAATAAGGAAAGGAAGAGGTTTAAAAACATTAAAACAGTTTTATTATAACCATTTGGTACCGGAAGTAGAGAAAGATCAATGGAAAATGGATGAACTGTTCAGACTTCCTCTAGCAAAAACAATGGACAAATCTATACCTAGAGACATTATATCAAAACTTCATTTTTTTTCTTCAAAGGATTTGGTCTTAAAAAATGCCTTCTTAAAGAAACAGCTAGACCACCCATATGACAATATAAAAATATTTCAAGATTTATCAGCGTATACATTGGGGAAAAGAAGGGAATTTACACAAATTACTAGAACACTTAGGTTAAAAGAAATTAGATATAAATGGGCTCAGCCAGCAGGTTTATTAATTTACAAAAATTCAAAATGGGTTAAAATAAACTCAGCCCATGAAGCTATAGAAATATTAAAGGAATGGGATATACATATAGACAGTAATACAGAGGTTGCTAAAAAATTAGATCTGAAAGCAGGAAATTTAGATTGGAAAAAGAAAAAAAATCTTATATAATCTCCGGCAACTGTAGAATTGAGACATGGGTACTTGAACATATGGGAGTAGGAAGTTTAATGCAAGGTATAGAGAATAATAATAAGCTCACATACTGGTAGTAGGGGTGGGGGGACAGACAAATACCGGTTAACATAAAGATTATTAAATAAAAGGGCCACAGTTAGAGGGTCATAATGATTTTTTTTATTGATGGAATATAAGTCAAAATGGTTGGGTGAGAGATAGACATTGTCAAACACAAAGATCTCTATAAAGAAATCATAGGTAGAGAATCAGGTTTTTACGAGTTTGAGATAAAATTTTAAAACATTAATGTTTCACATAAAATGTAATTAAATTAGTCAGATGAGATAAGTAAACACATTTTTTACATTTGAAGAAGTAAAATAGTTGGAATAGTAATTGATAATAATCAATGAAGATTAGAGATATTCACTGGGATAGTTCACTTGTAAATTATTAGCTACAGATTAGAAACTGCACTGAACACTTTATGGAAACATTGGATAAGAAAACCAATAGTAGGGTGTAGCAATTAAATTAAGATTGGTTATATTCACTTTGATAAATAACTGGCAGGCAAGTGCCTCCAGAAGAGAAATTGCACCGCATAATATAGGATATTTTAAAAGACAATCAAGGGGATAAATAGAATCACATAGAGAAGACCCCATTGACTCTTGTAAAAATGTTTTTCACTGAGATAGTTCACTTGTAAATTATTATGTACAGAATGAAAACTACACTGAACACTATACCGAAACACTGGATAAGATAATCAATAGTAGGGTGTAGCAACTAAATTAAGATTGGTTATACGCACTTTGATAAACAACCGGTAAGCAAGTGCCTCCAGGAATTGCACTAGATAATATAGGATATTTTAAAAGAAATCTAAGGGGATAAATAGAATAACTTAGAGAAGTCTCCCTTGACTCCTATAAAAATGTCTACCTCATGATATCCTTTTCTCCTCGGATAGTTGAAATTTAATAAACACTTTCCGTTCTCAGATGGTATGGGCATAATCAGAACTGTGTAGATATGATTATAGGGGGGGAAGCCAAATTTAAGTAAAAAACAGATAATATTATAATATATGCTTGGGGAGATTCTCCTCCCTAGTCTGTCCGAGGAACAAAGGATAATCACTATAAGGGTGGTCTGTAGCAAATGTATTATAGTGTTTACGTCCCCCTGAACCCTTATTTTAAAAAAAATTTTGGTACCCTAGTTCTCACCCCCTCGCTCAGTAATAGAGCGATATATTTTTCACTTCCCGAGAGCAAATGCGTCTTGTTAAAGATCAGCTGACTTCCTTTGTTAAGTTACAGCTGGTCTTGAGACAACCCCTACATCCCTGTAGGGTGGTCCTTCAGTGTGTTTATTTTTATTTATTTTTTTTGTTGTTTTTTGTTTCTTCTTTTTTTTTTCCCCTTTCTTTCCCTCTCTCTCTCTCTTTCTCTCTCGCGTGTTAGGGAAGTAATCGAGGAACATATACTCTTTTTAACAAATTAAAATGCAAATAAAAATAATTTCACATAATGTTAATGGTCTCAATTCTCCAACTAAAAGAAAAACGGCCTTTTTAGAGTATTATAAACTAAATGCGGAAATTCTTTGTTTGCAAGAAACACATTTAAAACAGGAAAATTTAAAATATATGAATAATACAAAATATATGAATAGAATAGACTCTACCTTTAAGAAAAATTCAAAAGGAGTTTCTATCTTATTTAAAAATAGCTTGAAACTAGTAGAAGAAGGGAGTAAGATAGACCCAGAGGGCAGATATATTATATGGACCGGTCAGATCGACGGGTGTCTAATAACATTGGTTAATACCTACCTACCAAATAAAGGTCAAATAGGTTTCCTTAGGAAACTGCTCAAAGAAGTTAATAAAATTAAAGGAGGTTTGTTAATAATATGTGGCGATTTCAATATGACATTCGACGATAACTTAGATAAACAAATAGTTCGATCAAGAAACTGATGCCACAAACAAACTGTATCTCAAAAGCTTTTCGTAAAATTAAGGAAGATAATAATCTGATAGACTCATGGAGGATCTTACATCCAGGTGTACGGGAATATACCCACTTCTCATATAGACATAACTCATTTTCCAGAATAGATTATATATTAACTGATCTTACAACGTTAAAAGTAATTAAAAAGATAAATATCCACCCTACACCATGGTCAGATCACTCTTTAAATGAATTAATTATACAAGATTTAAATATAAACACCCAAAAAAAAAAGAGTAGCTGGAAGATGGATTCCTGGCTCCTGAAGGATGAAGAATTTGTGGCATACTTGAAAAAAGAAACACTGGAATTTTTGAAAATAAACAAGCCATCCGTGAATTCAAATATAACCCTGTGGTGTACGTATAAAGCTTATATGAGGGGTATATTCATTGCTAAAACAGCTGAAATGAATAGGTCAAGAGGTAAGTCTCTAAGGACTCTCTACCTGGATTTAAACAAGAGGAAAGATATCTTTAGGGAGACACCAAATAGTGAAAACAGTAAAGCAATAAAAGATATAAATAGTCAAATTCAGAAGATTCTCCAGCTTCAATCAGATAAAATACTATGGAAATTTCAGCAGACACAATTTTTTGAAGGGGGCAAATCAGGGAAATTTCTGGCTAATAAATTGAAGAAACAGTACATTAAAAATAACATCGAAAAAATTCTAGATCTTAATAACATCCCTCAAACGCATCCAGACAAAATAGGATTGGTATTCCAGGATTACTATAGCAACCTATATAATCTAGAGAAAGATCATCAACTAATTAAGCCAGGAATAGAAGAGATTAAACAATATCTAGACAGTATAAAATTCCCCAAAGTATCGGAAGCCCAACTTACTTCCCTGAATAAGCAAATAGAAAGTATGGAAATATCTGAAATTGTGTCCAAAAATAAAAAAAATAAAACTCCTGGGGTAGATGGATTTAACAACTTATTTTATCGATTTTTAAGTAAAGAACTAAACAGTACTCTATGGCCCTCATTCAATTGCAATTTGGCCAATTGAATAGGGGTCTAAATAAGCACATAACATATTTTTTTAAAGAAGTTTTTACTTAGTAAACATCTATCAAAAAGCAAGGTTTTCACTAACTAAAAACTTATTTAAAAAAAATATGTTATGTGCTTATTTAGAGCCCTATTCAATTGGCCAAATCGCAATTGAATGAGGGCCTATGTAACCTCTTTAACGAGATAAAACAAGAAGTAAGGATTCCATCAGAATTAACGGAAATAAGAATAATTAATATATTAAAACAAGGGAAAAATCCTGAAGATTATAAAAACTATCGCCCAATCTCCTTAATTAACGTTGATATTAAAATTTATTCTAAAATCTTGGCCAATAGATTAAGCAAGATTATACCTTCCCTAATTCATCTAGACCAAACAGGTTTCATCTCGAATAGACAAGCGTCGGACAATACTAGACGTCTGTTAGACATCTTGTACTATATAAAAAAAAAGAGGATCTCCTCCCTGACCCTGTCATTAGATGCAGAGAAAGCCTTTGACAGGGTCAGGTGGGACTTCCTAGAGAGTGTTCTGGAGAGTTTCGGCCTAAAAAGTTTTGCGTCAACAGCAATAAAACCCCTCTATGTAAATACTATAGCATATATTTCATCTTCACAATTTAGTTCGGGTAAATTTTCAATATCAAACGGTACTCGTCAGGGTTGTCCACTGTCACCATTGCTCTTTGTCTTATTTCTCGAACCTTTATTGATTAAAATTAGAGACTCGGCAGAAATAAGAGGGATCGAAATAGGACAAGAGGAATATAAAATAATGGCATATGCGGATGATATTATTATAACAATAACAAACCCTGAACACTCTTGTAGAGCACTTCAGACCAGCCTGGAGGAATTTGGTAAATTTTCCTATTTTAAAATTAACCAACAGAAAACCGAAGTCCTGACCCATAACATTCCATTAGAAGAAAAAAATAGGTTAATGGATGCATATTCCTACTGCTGGAAGTCCTCCCATATAATACACCTGGGGGTAAAATTCCCAGACTATATAAAAAATATCTTTAAAGTTAATTATAATGATATATCGAAACAAATAAGAAAACAGGTGAATGATTGGAGATCTATACAGCTACCATGGTTATCTAGAATAAACGCAGTTAACATGAGTTTAATTCCTAAAATTACATATATAATGAGATGCCTTCCAGGTAAAATACCGGTTTACTGTATAAAGAACATTCAAGACATAATAGATGACTATATTTATCTGGGGAAAAAAACAAGAATTAAAAAATCTACTATATGCAAGAAATTGGAGAAAGGGGGTCTAAATGCTCCCTCTATTAAAGAGTTAAATAAAAAAATTATTTTAACACAAGCAGCCGGATATAATTATAAACAAAATAGTCCTAGATGGTTAACATTAGAGGATTCCCTATCGGGTAGAATCCCAATAGATAATATATTATGGACTTCCGAGTACAAACAGAAAGGGAATTTAGAATTGCCTCCTAATATTAAATATATTATCAACATATGGCACAAAAATAAAATAAAACTATCAATAGTGCAGTCCCCTTCTTTGGCAGCTCCAATAGATTTCCTTAAAAATAATTCGAATGGATTATTTCTAGCCCTACTAAAACTATATAATATTAGAAAAGTAGGTGACCTATTTGAAAAAGGAAACTTAATGGAATTGAAAAGACTCAAAGAGAAATTTAATATAGATAAAATTACCTGGTTAGACTATGAAGGTCTACAAAGACACCTTACTTCCCTAGGATACAAAAATATTAATATGAATAAAATCTGGAAAATGGAAGAGTATTTAATCAAAGATGAATCGTCACACATTATTTCCAAATTCAGTAATATAATTGATGAAAACACTCCCTTTGAAAAGAGTGTGGGTATATTAGCCTGGAAAGATGACTTGAAAATCATAATACTGGCGGAAGATTGGACTAAAATTTTTAGTATTGTTAAGAAATCATCAATTAATTATTCATACAATGAAATGATGGTCAAGTTAATCCATAGATGGTACTACGTCCCTTATAGATTAAAAACAATATATAACAACCTAGATGGCCTATGTTGGAAACAATGTGGTCTATCAGGCACAACTATTCATATGTGGTGGGATTGTAAAAAAATTAAAATATTCTGGACGAAAGTAAGTAAAGAACTTTCGGTTCTTATTAATAAACAAATTCCTTGTAATCCGATAATATTTATTTTACACTCACAAATGGAAATCTTCCCATTAGGAGAAAGATTATTAATATCACACATTTGCCTAGCTGCTAAAGGGTTATTATTGAAATATTGGAAACAACCACAAGTACCCTCCTGGAAAGAATTAGAGAACACTATCTCAAAAAATAGAGAACTGATGAAACTAGAACCGCTAGTTAATTCCCGAGATAATATCCCTAAGGCCACTCGTATAATAAAATGGCAGCTCTGGGACCAATATTTAATATCAAGCTAGATAAATGGGGGCGATGAGATAGCTATTGACAATGTTCCCGCGACGAATACCAAGGGAGAGGTAAGGTGAGAGAGAGAGAAATTTCCCTTTTTTTTTTTTTTTTTTTCTTCTTTCTTCTTTTCTCCTCTTTTTTCCCTTTCTCCCCCTCCTTTGTTTTCTGTTGATTGTAAAGTTTAAACTGGAGAGATATCAGATATGTGTATACTCGTGTATTGCCTATTATTCTCTCTTGTATGGTGTTTATGAAAAAGATAAAAATAAAAAATTAATAAAAAAAAAAAAAAAAAACATTTTATTTAAATATATGTATTTAAAAATTAGGGAAGCAGATGAGGGTATTCTTTCATTCCCCACTAAAATCACCCCCTACTCCCTCCGAATTATGCCCTGCTACCATCCTCTCCCCACCCTTTAATATTCCCTTGCCAGTGAACCAACACATTTGTAAATCCCAGGGTGTGTGTTGGGGGGGGGGGGGGGGGGGGGTAATCCATTGTGGTCTAGGAAGTTAGGGGTTCACCTGCAAATGTACCCCCCCAGCAACAGTCTCTCTATTGTCCTTCCTGCTTACTGTAGTCCAACTGGACTCACTCTCCCAACATGCTCAGAAAAACCCTGATGGATGTTGGGAGAGTGATTGCTGATCGACTATATATATATATATAAATATACAATGTGCAAACAGTATCTCACAAAAGTGAGTACACCCCTTACATTTTTGTAAATATTTTATTATATATTTTCATGTGACAACACTAAAGAAATGACACTCTGCTACAATGTAAAGTAGTAAGTGTACAGCCCGTATAACAGTGTAAATTTGCTGTCTCCTTAAAATAACTCAACACACAGCCATTAATGTCTAAACTGTTGGCAACAAAAGTGAGTACACCCATACATGGAAATGTCCACATTGGGCCCAAAGTGTCAATATTTTGTGTGGCCCCCATCATTTTCCAGCACTGCCTTAACCCTCATGGCATGGAGTTCACCAGAGATTCACAGGTTGCCACTGGAGTCCTTTTCCACTCCTCCATGATGACATCACGGAGCTGGTGGATGTTAGAGACCTTGCACTCCCCCACCTCCCATTTGAGGATGCCCCACAGATGTTCAATAGGGTTTAGGTCTGGTGAAATGCTTGGCCAGTTCACCACCTTTACCTTCAGCTTCTTTGGCATGGCATTGGTTGTCTTGGACATGTGTTTGGGGTTGTTATCATGTTGGAGTACTGCCCTGCTGCCCAGTCTTTAAAAGGGAGGGGATCATGCTCTGCTTCAGTTGCATTCATAGTTCCCTCAATGAGCTGTAGCTCCCCAGTGACAGCAGCACTCATGCAGGCCCAGACCAAACATATATACACATATGTCTATATGTGTATATATGTTTTCTATAATATGTTGTGTTGATTACCCCTATATGCATTTACCTGATGATGTCAGATGATGTCTCCACTCTCTCTGCATCGCTGTTTACGTTCAAACTGAGGGTTTCATCAAAGATCAGTGTTTTTGTGCTCTTTGCGCCTTTATCTGTTCATCTGTCATTTAGGGATTATTTCAACTACTTTTCCTCAGTATAGATGTATACTTTTGGTGGTGGGAGTGTCATGGTCTTGGCCTGCATGAGTGCTGCCGGCACTGGGAAGCTACAGTTCATCGAGGGAACCATAATTGCCAACATGTACTGTGACATACCGAAGCAGAGAATGATCCCCTCCCTTCGGAGACTGGGCTGCAGGGCAGTATTCCAACATGATAACGACCCCAAAAACACCTCCAAGACGACCACCGCCTTGCTAAAGAAGCTGAAGGTAAAGGTGATGGATTGGCCAAGCATGTCACCAGACCTAAACCCTAGTACTGGAAAATAATGGTGGCCATACATAATATTTACACTTTGGACCCAATTCCACTTAGGGGTGTACTCACTTTTGTTGCCAATGGTTATACAGGCTGTACACTTACTACTTTACATTGTAGCAGAGCGTCATTTCTTCAGTGTTGTCACATGAAAAGATATAATAAAATATTTAAAAAAATGTGAATTTTTTTAGGAGATACTGTAAATATTTACTTTTATAGAAAGATGTATTTCTGGGCTTTCAGGTGTATTCGCTAAACTTTCTTTGATTGTGTAGGTTATACGTATTATTATTTCTTGGAATTCCCATTTTACATAAACCTACAATAACAAATACACTGATAGAAAGCTGAAGTTCTACTGAAAACAAAAACAATATTTAATTTGCATATGCAAATACAATTAAGCTGACAGAAACCTAGTCTAAACAGATGTCATTCAAAGTGTTGCAAATGCCTCCTGCCTCAGGCAGTGAAAGGGTTAATAGAGGATTTGGGAGGAGCCTGTGGATAGGGAGGAGCCTGACTGTGCTACTGCTTAAAAGTCAGGTAGACGGCCTACAAGGTGTTGTATTCTGAATATTCTCAGAGGAACAACTCATTCTGCAGACTGGAGATTTTGGAAGCTGAACACCATTTTCCTAGACCTGTAGAGACAACAAGACTACAAGCCCACCAGATATCTGACTTGTGACAGGTGAGATGAATGTTCCACCATCAGGTATTGAGTTGGGTAGATGGACACATATAATGTTATTTCATGGATGCTGATGTATTATCTACATAACATATCATGGACTATTCCTCTGTTCATTTTTATTTCTTGAGTAATTACAGTATATATATCCATTATATTGAAGTATATTTGGTTCTTGTCATTTTACTTTTATTTATTGATTACAGGAAAAGCATAATGTCTTGTCTCAATCTTGTCTTACATTTGCAGTTAGTTAAATTACTATTCTGAAACATATTCTTGTAATTTCTTAGAAGATATTTGTGTTTTTATGTTAAAACATTCAATTTATTCTTATACTGTAACGATAAAATCGCTCATTATCACCTTTCCATTTTTTATAGACAGTCAATGTTGAGAACTTAGGAACAATTAAAGTATAATATTGCTCTTCAACTTCTTGTTCACCCCACTTAGTTATGTATTGTCCATCTACTTTAAATATTTTTCAACTTTTTTCTAACTTTTAATAATTTTATGGTTAGTTCTGGCCCTTTATCTCTCGCTGGATATGGTCCATATTATTATAAGGGTGTAAGTGAAGAATGTTTCTTTTTGTCATTATTATCCATGCCATTTCAAAAATGTAAAACTATAATTTCCTCTTAAACTAATAAAGTGTTTGACACTAATGCAGTATCTGTAACCTTTAATATTAGGTCTTTAATTATATTTATTATACTCAAATTTTTTTTAGACTCACTCAAAGAGCATCAGATACATCTTCTAAGTGTGCAATCTTAGCCTTAAACAATGTCTAATGTTATATGTGTAATGTAATAGAATAAAATAATAATTGAGTAAAAGAAAATACTATTGGTCCATAAAGTCCAGTCTTTTTAGATCTCATCATATCCTTGTAATATGTAGTAAGGCATTAAGAAGAAGGCAAAGTATATATGTATGTACACTTTTTTCCCTTTATGAGACATGGGGCGAGTGAGTCTTAAAAACATATACATAATAGTTTGGTTAATACCAGACCCAGTTCCCTCAGTACCATGGGATGTATTCTATTTAGACTTGGCGCTTTATTATTGGATTTATTCCTGTGTTAAACAACTATTTGGTTAAGGTGTTGCATGGGCCTAACTATTGGTACATTTCTTCTCTATACAGAAGAAATTAATTTATTAAGCTTATCTGCCTTTTCCTTGTCATTGTAATTTAATATGATTTACTTATGTTCTATGCATTTTTTGTCAGAAATATTAATATTGGGATTTCTATTTGCAGACAGTAGAAAGCTTAAGACCCTGCAGTCCAAGATGTATCAAACTTCTAGAGAGAATATCATAGATAAGTACAAGATCATTGGGGAACTGGGTCATGGAAGCTTTGGCCAAGTCTTAAAGGCAGAAGATATGGAATCAGGTATGGAGACAGATTGTGTGAGAATGGTAACACGTTGTATCTTGATTGTGAACAATTTTACCCCTATGTACATACATTGTTCATATGGCACTGTCTTCATATAATAGTCACAAGATGTCCTCTTTTATTCCAGGTATATGTGTTGCTCTGAAACTCTTGAAGAAAGATGCAACCAGACGTGAAACCTTCTTCCAGGAGTTTAGCATTTCTATAAACCTTTCAGATTATGAAGACATAATCACGACATACAATAGTTGTATAGAGACACCGGACCACTATATCTTTACACAGGAGTTGGCATCAGCTGGGACACTTGACTCTATCATTGAGACCGAGGTAAGAAAAGCAGAGAACCAACTTTACCAGATATTATTCTCAGTCCCACTATTACATTGAGATTAGCTGCTAAATTATGATGTCCATCACTGTTATTCAAACCTCCAACACTTTAATCAAAGGACCATTCTACATCTCATCTGTCATTTACTGTTATTATTTATATTATTAGCTTATCTCAGAAAGTTTGCAAATTTATTGGAAGAAAAATAATGTTTTCACAGATAAGAGAATAATGCTCTAGGTGTTATTATAATGCATATGTAATCTAGAATAATAGATATGGAACATATAATTATGCAATTTTCTTCTCCTTCTGTTGACCTGTGTTTTTATTTCATTTCTAGGTTGGGATTCCAGAAGAGATGGTGAAACGTTGTGCTGTGCAGCTCATTGGGGCCCTGGAATATATGCACAGCAGAGGACTAGTCCACAGAGACCTGAAGCCAGACAATGTCCTGCTGATGGACAAGGAGTGTCACCAAATCAAACTGAGTGACTTTGGACTTACCCAGCATGTGGGTACCCCAGTCTCACCTATGTCACACATAATTCCATACATGGCACCAGAACTTTGTTCAATTTTACCAAAGCACTTCTTACTACTAGATTACAGTGTTGATTTTTGGGCATTTGGAATACTCATCTATGTAACACTAACTGGATATTTCCCCTGGTTGGAAGCTGTGGAAAATAATAAAACATTCCAGGAGTTTCTTGACTGGCAACTTAATGGAGATCATGTTTCTCCACCTAGTTGCTGGAACAGATTCACCAGTGAGGCTCAGACCATGTTCCACAAACTACTCCACCACGATCCTTCCATCAGGAGTTCAGTTGGTATTGTCTTAGACTATCTCAATTTCCCTTGGAATACTAAAGACATCACTCTCTTGAATCATGTTGTCTGTATTGAGAGCCATATTGTACTGGAGGAACAAGAGGATGAGGAAATCATAATCATCACAGATAATGAGGAGTTTAATTGTGAAGTGATTGTGGATGAGGAAATAGGGACCATGGAATGTATTTTTGTTAATGTTACAGAAGATGACTTCAAGCAATTCTTTCTGCTTCAAATAGGAAATAATTCCTTGGATGTCGGCGCTGAGGTAGAGATCATGTGAACACCATGATCTTAACACTAAGTTTGATAATTTGGAGACCGTCTTGTCGTCCAGATTCTCAAGTGTGAGGTAGATGACTGGAAGCTGGGAAGAACTTCCGAATATAAGTAAGTAAATATTGTCCAGTAAATTTAGCCAATTTTATTATTTTGTATTATCCACTAACCATTATTTGCCTTGTCTTTTGAGTATATCATGCTAGGAAGAGCCTGATGTTCAGAGAAGGATGGATGCATGGACTGGACGGCTTAATCTATTTACCATCGGAGCAGAAAGATAAGTAGAAGACCAAGTAATTAGTTATTTCTTATTGTAAAATAAAGTTTAAGTTGCGGGTCTTTAAGACAATTTGCTTATAGAGACATGAAAATATTTTTTTCTTTATGGTCAGATACTATTGTACTGTCCATTTATTTCCTTTATCCTAGAACTTGAGTTAGTGCGAATTTGGGTCACTTTTCTTATTCTATTTTTGTATTTAGTAAAAGGATTTAAAAGACCTGGTAAACATTACTGAAAAGGTGAGATTGGAATATTAATTTCCTTTATTTTTCAGATCATTCCATTGTCTCCAGAAGAAGTCAACTCTTCTTGTGTAGACATCGTAGAAGGAAGCTTCTTCTCCCCAGCCCCTGCTTTCTGTTGCCCCATGTCAGAAAACAGCATGAAGCAGTTAATTGGGGGGTTGGGGGCAGGATATGTCACGTTGTTGTAGCATCCAGTAATCTGGACGTTAGGTAATTATTTTATTCATCCTAATGTTTACTGACTTCCCCATTATCACTTTATCATTCTCTTAAATTCATTTTTTAACTGTTCTCTCTTTATAATTGTATCTCTTATTGCCACAATCTTTTTACATATTAGATAGTGAAAAGTTCATAAGGGTCATGAGAGGGACATTTACATTTCTGCAGAAGCAGGCTTTGCACTTTGTATTACGACTACCTGCCGCTAAAGAAATGTCCAATGGAGGGAGGTGTCTTCCTAAAAATGTCTCTCCCGATCTTATGACATAATTTTCTTTTGTAAAATGTATATTGATTTAATAAAATCGAAATGAAATCACCAAGTAAGTCCAGATTACAATAATTGTGTGGTACATATCATTCGTCCATGTTGTCTCATAGTATCTAGAGTTTGTACGCTCATGTAATGTATACTATCATTTGTGTATTATTGGGTATTTTCTTCATCATGGTCACACAGACATACACACATACGGTGTCTTTGTCAAGTTCAAGTTTCCTGTTTTATATATAAATATGTAAGATAAAGTTCCACAACTGGTGTCCACCAAACAAGTCATTATCATGTGTCCTCACTGTGATGAAATTAATTAGTATTTAATTATGGGTCTCCACCCAGTCTATTCTTTTGGGGGGAATCTTACTCTGTCTGGTTCAGTTTTCAAATAAATTGATTAGATCTCATTGTCATGAGATAAGAGGGGGAGATGTCTCTAAATATTGCTGAATTAGCGAGTGTGAAGCCTAATCTTTTGGGGGTATACCTTTAAAGGAACACTGAAGTGTCAATTCTAGTATGCTTTATGGATAACCAGTCTTGAAGATGTGTGAAATCTCCCTCTGTTAACTGTTAGGTTTATTTGGCTAAAAATAAAAATCTAAATCTAAAAATAATAAACAGTAATGCATTTACAATTTTATTTAAGCCAAATGTTATATATATATATATATATATATATATATATATATATATATATATATATATATATATATATTTATATATATACATATATATATTGTGTATTGTATTTATACTATTAGGATTTTATGTTAAATGTTTTTAATTTTGTAATGATTTCACAACTGCCATTTGTTCATCCAAGTCACTGGCTCTCAGTAATATTCACTGGAATATTAGCATATAACCATTAAAAAAACTGTCAAAAATTTTAATTACACATTTGTACTAGTACATGAATAGATATATACAGCTCCCAATTGGTTTAAGATTATTCTATTTTGGTCTACTTTTTCAGCAAAAATCAACAGTTCTTTTGGAAGTAAAACAGATAATCCAGTTATTTTGAACATTTCAGTTTTCTGAATTACTACTTTATATATTTTGCTTAATTAAAATGTATCACTTATTCTTAATATTTTTTATTGAATACAACTACTGTTGAAATCTGTAGTAATTCTAAAATGTTTTTGAGATTCTATTTCAAAATCTATCTATAATTTGTTTTCTGTTGGTTTCCAAGCATTCACTTGTTGCCTCTTAATTACAATGTTTTATTGTAAATTGTAATTCTATAATTTAGTTTTTAGTGAGATTGTTTATTTTTGAAAACAGGACGTTTTAGAGGAAGTTATTCTGTTCTATTTTTCCTTGAAAGTTATTTTATTCATTATTACGAAAATCATGTATGATGTAGATCTCTGTTACTCCTGTTAGTCCTCACTGGGGCATAAGTAAACAAAAACAAGAACACCTTTTTGCGATCTTTAAATCTGCACCACAAATTAATATTTACAATTCTTTTTAGATTTACTATTATTTATAATTCTTTTTAGATTTGATAGAGTCAGTTCATCTAAATGAAAAAGCAAACACCATAATTTTGGTATTTACAATAAAATTCATATTTATTATAGACATTTAAAACTTGATATATTTGAAAAATTTGAGTGGTTAAAAATAAGAGTTGTTTTGCTCAATTTTCAAACGTCACAGTTAAGGTAGCCAAAAATCATATCTTTGTTTTTTTCGTTTTGGGCTATTAAGTCGCTTAACTATTTTGCAATTGGAGTAGAACTAAATTCAGCGTTTGTTTGCTGCTCCTTCCATGTGTAGTGTGACATCATCAATACCCGACGCACGTTTCAAAGGACTATCACATCCCAACCAGCTTGTGATAGTCTTTTGAAACATACGTTGGGTATATATAATACTGTCTAGTTTAAAATGAACAGTATGCCACTTTTTTGTATGTAAAATGATATTATATCACATAAATGAAAAAAACAAAACATATCAGTGTATTTAATTAAAACATTTTCAATATGTAAATATATATTGTTAGCCTTACTGTAAATAACTGATAGTAGAGCAGGAGTTGCTGGGATTGAAGGACATGTCTAGGAAACACTATATGCTCTTTATACTCAGTGTCTCAACTGGATCTCCTACCCAGGGATCTGAGGTAGGTAGACATCTTTGTATCAAAGATAAAAAAAAGTATAAAGCATCATAGATTCGTTAAAGTTCCAGGATCATCTCTACAATGTAAACGTTGGCTTAAGAAGCTTTAATTTTGGACATATTTATATATATTTTTTACTTGAAGGTACTGCCATTTAGTGCCATTTAGTCATATAAATCATAATGTGTCTTGAATTCTTGAAAAATCATTATTTCACCATTTTATATAATATGAGATAAGCATGAAATATCTTTTTCTTGCCATCCTAAAAATGGGTTAATTCACCCCTGGGACAAAATCTTTATTTTGAGCTATGTGTATTAAGGTTGGCCTATAAAGGCTGGGTATTAAGGATGGCTAATTGATTAAGTTTAGCTGTCAAGACAATTTTGCCCAATGTAATTTCTTTTTTTAGGAAGATATGCCAATTAGTGTTTTTCAAATTACAGCAACATGTGCTTCTCATATTTTAATTGAATTTATCTGGTCTTTCTCAATGTCAGAATAATTTTTGATTTCCTTATTAATTAATCTAACATCAGAGTTTTTATTATATTTTCATTAATAAATACATAAGTAAGATATGAGGATAAAGTGGATATGATTCCTGTAATGCTTACGTATGTATCTTTCACAAATGTAACTCTCCTTGCATTTGAATAGTAGCTTCACAAAACATAAATCATTTTAAAGGTGTATTTCCCAATGAAAAATAAAGGCAGATTTCTCTGTTAGGTAGAAGCTACTATATAGTATATAGTAATAAGGAAAATGCGACTTATGGGGAGGTAGAAAAGCTGGAAGTGATTTTAAATCAGGTAAGAGCTTTGAGATAGTCAGTAAGGACACCATATTAAGCAACTCAAATCAAAAGTTGAGAGTACTGAAAACCAGCAGAGAATTACTCAAATAAAGTGTAGGCTTGCCACAAGATGTTTGGCATACAAAAATGGACCAGCAAGTGTTAATGGTAAATGAGAATTGGGTATACGATAGGTGTGGACCATTTCTTAATTGTTGAAGGGTACATTTTTTTAGTCTAAGACAGGGGTGGGCAAATTCAGTCCTGGAGGCTACACAGTAACAGCCTTATTAAATTGCAATTCAGCCAATGCTAAAGGGCTCTATAAAAGGAAAGAGCATATTTGTTTACAGAAGTTTTTAGTTAGTGAAGACCTTGCTTCTGGATAGAAGTTTAGAAGTTCACTAACTAAAAACCTTTGTAAAAAAAAATATGCTATGTGCTTATATACTGTAGAGCCCTTTAGAATTGGCCGAATCGCAATTTAATAAGGCTGTAAATGTAAATGTAGGCTTTATAAAAAAAAAAAAAAAAACACATATTTAAAAAGTCTCCTTGATGTAATATGACTGCCCGTTCACCCTCTCCAACCTCTCTGGGCAGGTTAAGCTAAGTGGCCATGTTTCATCCAATGTGTAATAAATTGTCCATGCAAGTGTCAGCTGTAGGGGATGGGCTTCTATGGAAGCAGACCCTACCCTTAGCATGGTTAGTATAATGATGTATAATCCTTTTACATATAAAACATTTAACAAATTATGAGACACAATTTCAAGTATACAGCCTAAAACAGGATTAAAATATTGTGATACAAATAAAAAGTGGGAATGTTTATAAGAAAGAGATTTAGTGTGAAAATGCTATTACATTATATGAAATTATCTTTGCTAGCTAGACAAATTCAAATCTTATTATTTATTTTGAGACAAAACTTCTAGTCTTCTGGCTGTTATATGATTATAGGATTTAGTTCTTGAAAGGATATTTAGGAAGGAAATAACTTTAGGAGTGAAGTAAGGCTATATTTTTAAAAAAAATTCTTATTATTCGTATTTCATTAATCCTATAAATGCCAATCACTGGAAGGATGTACTTGTGACAATTTAATCAGAAAAAAGGGCAAAGAAAGACACCCTTTTGAATCCAGGTGAACTCATCTATTTAATAGATATGGTAAATCAGAAAATATAGTTTAAAACATATATTTTTTATTAATGTATTTAAAAATAAAGATTTAAAACATATTTAAAATAAGTATGACACACTAAACTTCTTCCTTAGTGTTGATTATAATAAATCTGTTTACATATTCAATATATTGTCACTAATGTCGATATAATACACTGTGTCCTTTTATTTCTAATTGTCTTTGAATATAAAGAGTATGACCCAAAGATGAATAGATACTTGGGGCCTCATTCTATTATCGGCCGCAGCCGCTGCGGGGCCGCAAGGACCGGCCGCAAGCTATTCTGCTATTCTATTCCCTTACGGCCGTAGGCTCCGGCAGGCTTGCGGCCGGTGCCTTGCTATCTCTTGCGGCCGATCGCGCCGGAGGAAAGCCTTTGATCTAAAACGGCCGCAAGAGATTTGCAATTCAATTGCTCCGGGAAACCTCTCTGCAAGGCTAAAAACGAGCCGCAGTTACTTGCAGGAAAAAGGTCTCGCTAGCACCAATTAAGCACATAAAATAGCTCAAATAAAGCCATCCTGCACTTTGAGAAGACTATAAAGGAATTTTAGGTGTTAGAAAAAATAGCACATAATTATCCTGTACTCAAATCCGTAAAATATTTCATTTTTAATATCCGTAAAATATACATGTAAAAAGTCCAGAGTGCTTGGAGCACCTCAGACACGCCCACGCCGCAGCCGGCAAATAAACAGTTAATTTGAACTCGGGTTTGGGCAGATGTGCAAGCTTGAGAGTGGGTTACTTTTAATCCTCATGTCCCCCAATATGATCCCTAGCATTTACAGAGCTGTACAGTGCAGGCTTGAATTTATTTTTGAGTTTTTATATTTCACAGATTACGGCCGGTTCCAAGATATGCGGCCGGCCGTAAAAGGAGATCCTTGCGGGGCCGTATAATAGAATCGCGAGTTAACTGAACCCTCGCAAGGAATCGCAGCCTTACGGCCGATTTACGGCCGATAATAGAATGAGGCCCTTGGTTAATATCTTGATAGATATTAGATAATTTAGTAGCTATGTGAGAAGAAAAGATAATTCCAGGAAGTGAATATTAAAGTGCTAGTGCAATAAGTGATGAAATATTACTACTCGTGAGTGCAGAAAAATATAATATTAAGGATCCTTTAAATTAAATTTGAAGGGGATGGTCCCTAGCTATCTATTATGGTGGGCCTGGGGATCTACCACTTAACCCCTGCTAATAAGTACTGCTATCTATACAATTATAGTGACTTGATGCTATATATGTGGTAGCCGTGGGGGCCCACCATTTACCCCTTAGGCTGTTAATGTAAATCTAACTATTCTACTGGAACTATATATAACATCCCCAACGCTAGAAAATGCACAATTAATATTTGTATATTAAGGACACATGTAACTATTGTTGTGGATAAATATGAAATCACACTTTTCTCAAATAGCTTAACACCATATCCCTTAAACAAAATTTAGACATAATATAATCATTTTTAAATAGCAAAGTCTTTTCATAAACTGGGTATGATGTTCTTATGTTAATAAGTTGCTAGCAGAGTCTGGATGGCGACAGATTGAAGCAAGCCGGGCCCGGTGGTTTAACGTTCCTCTGCTGTAGTGACGTCACAACCAGGAAGTGAAGCTGTGTCTACGGTGGCCGACGCGCAAGTTTTGTTGCTGCTTCGTCGAGGACCATAATTAGACCAAATAAAAAAAAATAGAGAAAGTTAGCCATACTTGGTTATTATGTTTGAATTATATAATTTTTCTTTTTCACTTGGAAAAAAAATTACAGATCTATATTGAGAATTGTGTGAAACTAAATTTATGTAGAATTTAACGATGCCCATTTGACACATATTAAAAACAGCTATTTCTTATTGCTAAAAGTGACAAGGGAAATGTCTCCTCATAGAAAAACAGTAAAAGAACAAGACTGAATTATTACTATGAACAAATGTTAGTTTACAAACAGTTGAGTTAATTGCCAACATATAAATGTAAAACAACCATTGCGCTTGAATAGAACAAGATATATATTTGAAAAAAAACTCTATTAAGATTAGATGTCCAACAACCACCGATGCAAAACATGCGATTATGCTAGAAATAGAAGATATTCTTTGAGAAATACACTTCAAGTTGTTCAGATTTTCGGCTGTATTTGATATTATCCATATATTAAGAAAACACCTGAAAGAACAAAACAAAGGGTTAAAAAAGGATGATCCTAATTCCCCCACTACATAAATACTTACCTCCACCATGGTCTAATTATGGTCCTCGACGAAACAGCAGCGAAACTCGCGCACCAGCCAGCGCAGACACTGCTTTACTTCCTATTTGTGACATCACTACAGCAGAGGAACGCTAAACCGCCGGGCCCAGCTTGCCTCAATCTATCGCCATTCCAGACTTTGCTAGTAACTTATTAAGATAAGAACATCATACCCTGTTTATGAAAAGACTTTGCTATTTAAAAATCATTATATTTTGTCTAAATTTTGTTTAAGGGATATGGTGTTGAGCTATTTGAGAAAAGTGTGATTTCATATTTATCCACAACAATAGTTACATGTGTCCTTAATATACAAATATTAATTTTTCTAGCATTGGGGATGTTATATATAGTTCCAGTAGAGTAGTTAGATTTACATTAACATCCTAAGGGGTAAATGGTGGGCCCCCACGGCTACCACATATATAGCATCAAGTCACTATAATTGTATAGATAGCAGTACTTATTAGCAGGGGTTAAGTGGTAGATCCCCAGCCCCACCATAATAGATAGCTAGGGACCATCCCCTTCAAAGTTAATTTAAAGGATCCTTAATATTATCTTTTTCTGCACTCAGAAGTAGTAATATTTCATCACTTATTGCACTAGCACTTTAATATTCACTGCCTGGAATTATCTATTCCTCTCACATAACTACCAAATTATCTAATATTATCTAATATCTATCAAGATATTAACCAAGTATCTATTCATCTTTGGGTCATACTCTTTATATTCAAAGACAATTAGAAATAAAAGGACATAGTGTATTATGTCGACATTAGTGACAATATATTGAATATATAAACAGATTTATTATAATCAACACTAAGGAAGTTTAGTGTGTCATACTTATTTTAAATATGTTTTAAATCTTTATTTTTAAATACATAAAAAAAAGTATATGTTTTAAACATTTTTTTCTGATTTACCATATCTATTAAATAGAGGAGTTCACCTGGATTCAAAAGGGTGTCTTTCTTTGCCCTTATTTTCTGATTAAATGATTATAGGTTTAACATAATTGAACAGATTTTTATTTTATTTTATTTTTTGAAATTTTATTAATCATAAAACATACATACAGCATAAATTTTCCCAACAGATACAAACACACAAGTATAACATAGCGATCTGAGATCGAGAAAGACATATCCAGAGACACAATAGACCAATGTTTGATTCTAAAGAGAATAACCAATTAGGACATTTTTTATCTATCTCTAGACTAAATAGCAGCATTTATAAATCTATCAATCGTCAATGAACATCGACTTCGATTGATTCCTTCAGAGTATATAGATTTTTTTATTTTTTATTTATTTCTCCATGTTCCCCATTTAATATTCATCCATATACTGCTCCCAGATAGTCAAATTAAGAGTGTTTATTTTCTTGGACTGTTCATTAATATTTTCTTTCATCAGATCTTTATTGTAATTGATTTTATTAATGACCTCTTTCCACTTAGGAATTTCCAATTTATTTCAATATTTTACTACCATTGCTTTAATGATCAATAATATATGAGATATCAATAATTTATTTCTGGGAAAAAATGTATCTATCCCTATATGGAACAATATTAACTCCGGGGAACACGGACATCTTGTCCCAGCAATTATGGTCAAGTATCCACAACATTCTTCCCAAAACTTTCTTATCTTATCGCATTCCCACCACATATGTTGTACATTGCCTTCTTTGCCACAGCCTTTCCAGCATAATGATGATTTTTGGGAATCGATCTTTTTCATAGTTGCTGGAACTATATACCACTTTTGTATTAATTTAAAATACAACTCTCTATACATGGTATTAATAGAGGATTTCTTTATTAACCTTAAGGCCCTTAACCATTCTTGCTCATTGTAGTCTATATTAAGATTATATTCCCAATCTTTTATACTCTTTGTTTTCTCAAATTTCCTAAGTTTAATCCTACTTTTACTAATTTTTGATACCAGATGATTCACCTGACCTTTAATCATAAATGCTTCCAGGTCATACAATTTGTCTATTTTATCATATATAAATCCCTTTTGTTTAATTTTTTCTAGCAATATTCCATATTTTATCCATGAAAAGGATTTTAATACTCCTTTCTCCTAAAGTTCCCTTTGCTTTATTAAGCTACCTGCTGGGTATAAATCAGCTATATACAAAATTGATGCTTTCTTCAATAGATTCACTTCTATATTAAATGATTCATCTCTTAATATATCTATAGGTGTAGAAGCAGAAGGTATATGAAATAACTCTGCTCTAATTTTGCTTTTCCCCCAAAATTTTATTATAGATCTAATACCTTCTGGTAATTTATCCCATATTACTTATTTTCCATTAAATTTCCCCAGCAATGTTCTAATTGGAGTAGTTCCCAGGAGATCTTCCTCAATGTTTTTCCATCCTGTTATCCTATGTTGTATGTTCATATTGATTATATGAGAAATTGCTATATTTTCACAGATCACTTTCATATCTGGAGATCCCATACCTCCCAAATTTAACTTTCTATTTGTTATACTTTTTTTAACTCTCACTTTTTTTCCTGCATATATACATTTGTCTATTGTTTGCTGGATTGTTTTAATGATGTATTCCGGAACTTTTTCCGGGACACATCTAAGTAAATATGTTATTTTAGGGACGATACTCATATTAACTATGGCTATTCTGGCCGACCAAGAGAATCTTGTTGTATTCCAATCATATAGTAAGATTCTAATCTGTTTTAATATTTCTGTTATATTTTTTACTATAATTTTATTGTTTTCGAAGCTAAATGTAATGCTTAATGAGTAACATACTTAGTATTCCAATTAAATGCATATAATTTTTTAAATTTATTTAATGAATCTTGCTCTATATAGTTATGAATAATGTCTGATTTCAGATAATTTATTTTAAAATACGATACTCTACCAAAATCTGTTAACAAAAGTTGTAGATTGGCACATGAGTCTATTGGGTCTGTTAGTGTTAACATGATATCGTCAACATTATTTTATAATCATTATTTCCTATTTTTATACCTTTAATATTTTCAGCTTTCCTTATTAATGAGGCTAATGGTTCCATAAATAACAGAAAAAGCAATGGAGAAAGGGGACAACCCTGTCATGTACCATTACTGATCCCAAACCTCTCTGTTTCGAAGTTTGTGCCTGCAATGTATGCTGCTGTATCCTTATAAATAGCTTTAATTGTTTTAGAGGCGAAGTTAGTAAACCCAAACTTCTGTAATACTGCATCCATGAATTCCCAACTAACCCTGTCGAATGCTTTTTCTGCATCCAGTGACAGGATTAGTGTGGGGATCCTTCTTTTCCAAATGGAAAACATTAAGGGCCTCATTCTATTATCGGCCGTAAATCGATCTCCTCTTACGGCCGGCCGTAAATCTTGCTACCGGCCGTAAGCTCTGAAAACTTAAAACTCAAAAATAAATTCAAGCCTGCACTGTACAGCTCTGTAAATGCTAGGGATCATATTGGGGGACATGAGGATTAATAGTAACCCACTCTCAAGCTTGCACATCAGCCCAAACCCGAGTTTAAATTAACTGTTTATTTTCCGGCCACAGCGTGGGCGGGTCTGAGGTGCTCCAAGCCCTCAGGACTTTTTACATGGATATTTGACATATATTAAAAAATATATATTTTACGGATTTGAGTATAGGGGAAATTTGTGCTATTTTTGCTAACACCTAAAATCACTTTATAGTCTTCTCAAAGTGCAGGATGGCTTTATTTGGGCTATATTTCGTGCTTAATTGGTGCTAGCGGGACCTCTTTCCTGCAAGTAAGCTGCGGCTCGGTTTTAGCCTTGCAGAGAGGGTTCCCGGAGCAATTAAATTGCAAATAGGATTTTCTTACGGCCGATTTCCTTGCGGCCGTTTTAGATCAAAGGATTTCCTCCGGCGCGAGCGGCCGCAAGAGATAGCAAGGCACCGGCCGCAAGCCTGCCGGAATCCCCGGCCGGAGGGGAATAGAATAGCCGAATAGCTTGCGGCCGGTCCTTGCGGCCCCGCAACGGCTGCGGCCGATAATAGAATGAGGCCCTAAGTCAATTAAACGTCTGGTATTGTCTGATGCCTGTTAGCCTTGAACGAAGCCCGATTGGTCAAAATGTATCAACTTTGGAATAATTTTATTTAATCTGTTAGCCATAATTTTTGTATATATTTTTAGATCTATATTAATAAGTGAAATAGGACGATAACTAGTTACTTCTTCTGGATTTTTCCCGGGTTTTAGAATATTAATTATTTTAGCTTCTGATAATTCTGACGGCATTTTTCCGTGATTTTTAATCTCATTAAACGTATTTTTCAAATGTTCACCAATTTCTTTTTTAAACATTTTATAATATAGATGATCAAAGCCGTCTGGACCTGGGGCTTTATTAACTTTTGCTTTATTGATTACTTCCTCTATTTCTTCCAAAGAGATATCTTGGTCTAATAATCTTTGATCTTCTTCTTGTAATTTTGGTAGACTCACTTTACTCAGAAATTTATTTATCTCTTCTTTACTAGGTTTTTTAAATATGGAATTACTATTTAGATTATATAATGGGATGAGTATACAGAACATTATCTGGTCCTCTTAAACTATATATTTTATTTTGATTTTTTTGTCTTTTTAGTTTATTGGTCAAATATTTACCTGTTTTGTTACCCATTAAAAAATGGGATTGTTGAAATTTCCATATAAGAGAGTCAACCTGGTTTTGTAATATTTTATTTATTTGGGCTTTCTTTTTAGCAATCTGCGCTGATCTCTCCTCCAATGGGTTTGCTCTATTTTCTCTTATTTGTTTCTCCAATTCTATGTACAATAATCTCAAGGGTTTCCCCCTTTCCCCATGTATTCCTGCCATCCGTGAAATCATTTGCCCTCTAATAACTGATTTATATGCATACCAGAGCATGGAGGATGAGTCTACAGTATTTTTATTAATTTTAAAAAATTCCTTTGTTTCCTTTTTTAGGAATTCCAAAGTTTGTTCATTCTTAAAAAGGATCGAGTCTAACTTCCATTTTTTTTTTTTTTACTTATCTTTTCTTCTTTTAGATTAATATATACCATTGAATGATCTGGCCATGTAGCAGTATTTATTTCTATATCCTTAATTTGTCTTAATGTATGTATATCTTTTAAAAAGTAGTCTAATCTTGAGTAGGAATTAAAACGATTTGAAAAAAGTGTATATTCCCTCTCATATGGGTGTAATAATCTCCATGCTTCAAAAAGGTCATCATTAGATGTTATTTTTTCAAAATCTTTAGAAGTCTTTTTAATCTGATTTTCAGAATTTTTTTTTATTGTTCCTATTCTGTCTTTTACCGGATCCAACACCATATTAAAATCCCCTCTAATTATTAATTGTCCCTTTCTGATTTTTTTTATTTCTTTCAGTATCTTTTTGAAATATCTAATTTGTTTTACATTAGGGAGATATATATTGGCTATTGTTATATTTACTCCATTTATTGTGCTACACCATATTATATATCTTCCTAAGGGGATCAATAATTTTAACTTCCTCATGGACTTCTATATTATGACTAAAAAGAATTGATACTCCTCTGGATCTTTTATTATATGTTGAATCTATTTTAATATTATAATTTTTGTTGTTTACATATCTTAAGGTATCTTTACCCCAATGTGTGTCTTGTAGTAGGAGAATATCTGCTTTATTTTTTATATAATTATTATAAGCTATTTTCCTTTTTGATGGTGAATTTAGTCCATTAACGTTATGAGTTATTATTTTAACCATTGTTTACAATTATTACAATTACCTTCATCATTTGTATCTTTTTCCCCCTAATTTGTTTTTTGAGGGGTTTTTTTTGGTCTCTTTCTAGTATATCTGATTCTATCCCACCGCTTGCCATTAATTCTACCTGTATAATCTGCACCATTGGGAAATTCATTCATTCGTACTTTCTTACAAACCTTGGACATGTTCTTCTTTGGACTTAAACTAAGTCCAAGTTTACTTATTACTATATTTTTTTTCCTCCTTTTTTTTTTTTTTAGGGCTGTTATGCCAATTTTAGGAAATGCTAGGAGTCTTTAATAAACTTACTAGTTTATTAGTTGGGAGATCATGTATTCTTATTTCCCTATTATTTTCCATTCTTAATTATTATATCTTTTTATATTAGTTATAGTTTCCACTTGCTCTTATTTTCCCCTCTTTTCTTCCTTTGATCTTTTGCCAGGCTACAACTCTATAGGGGGAGAGTGCAGAATAGGGAAATAATTCCTCAGCCCCAGAAACCGAGATATTCCCCTATATTATATTTTATATGATACCAATCTTCAATTATATATACTGAATTTTTAAATATGTTTAATATTATTATCAACTAAAATTGAATTTGTCCCTGTTTTTTTAATTTTTTTTATTTCTCTTTTCCTTTCTCCCATGGACTAGACCCGCCCGTCCTTACTTTTCCATCATCATCCTTTTTCATATCCCTCAAAAAGTAAGTATCTTTACATTTTTTCTTTAATTGATTACTACCAGGTCTTTAACCAAATAAAGTGATTTAAACTTTTATAGATTTCCCATTGAACCATTTACCATAGAATAACAAAGTACTTTAATTTCCCCCAATATAACTATATCAGAGAGGAGGTCCATACCATTTACTCTAGATATTATAATCAACTCTAACTGAGACATTACTGTTAACTGTAATCCTGATAGTAATATTTTCAGTTACCCCCTTTTCTTTTGTTTTTCCTTCCCTTTCCCTCCTTTACTCCCAGAGGAATGATATGGACCCCCTTAATTACAAATAGCTTCCAATATACAAACATAAATATAAAAAAAGTGGTTATATTTCCATAAAGTGCTAATTATCTAGTCTTCAAATCTTATTACTTTATGTGTTTTAAAGTGCTTCATAATCTATTTAATTATTTCTATATGTCTATAAGGTGCATATCAATAAAGTGCTTAAGTTTCCTACTATTGCATCCGTGTTCTCTTAGAAAATATTTACATCATAACTATCATTTTATACTAACATTAATCTCAATTTTACGAGATACTAATAATTCATTCGAAATTCTAAAATTCATATTATTATTCTTTCTACAACCTTTTTGTGTACCATTAGTGATCCTATCCAATCTTCAGTTTTTACTCCTTTATGTATTTAAGGTGCTTCATGTTCTATTTATAAACTTTTATATTTCTATAAAGTGCATACAAATAAAGTGCTTATGTTTCCCCACCATAATATCAGTAATCTCTTGAGGGATGTTTATATCCTTTCCCCTATATACTATAACCATCGCTACTAATCATATTATATTAATAACATTCTTAATTTTATATGACATTATCTCGAAAGTTCATTCCAGATTCTAAAATTCTCATTGCTATAGTAAATTTATAGAGTAACCCAATGTGTAGACCAACCCAAAGGGGGATATATTAAAAAACAGTAATAAATGCATCAGTATACACTCCAAATTTCTTATGGGTCTTTTTTCTCTCTTCCTTAACCTCTATTATCTTTGGACCCATTCAGGGTTCTTTAAGTTTAATTCTGTATAAATTTTAGGAAGAGTAGAAAAATCCACTTCTATGTTCCATTTTTGTAGCAGCAACAATCCTTTTGTTCCATATAGTGTCTTTCATTATGTATAGTCCTGTGGGATATTTCCATCTATATTTGATTTCTTCTTTCCTTAAGCTTTGCGTTATTGCCATATATTCTCTTCTTTTATTCAGAGTATATTTAGATAGATCCGGAAATATTTTTATTTTATTATATGGAGCATCCATCGGTCTTTTTATGGAGTTAGCTTTGATTATTGCATCTCTAAAAAGAAGAGATTGAAGATTGACTATAACATCTCTAGGTATATTTTTGTCTAGTCCTCTAGGGAGGGGAATCATGTGGATATTTTCTATTTTAGTGTCTTCTTTAGAAGTTTGGGGTGTTAAATTATTAAATAGATCTTTAATATATCCTGGTAGATCTTTTTACAGTATATTTTAATTTATTCCCCTTATTCTTATATTTTTTTTCCTTGATCTATCTTCCATAAGATTTATCTTCATATTTAATTCTTCAATTTTATATTCCAAATTGTTTGTATATTTCAGTAATGCATTAGTATCCATGATTAGTTTATCACATTTAATTTCAAGTTCATTTATTCTTTTACTTATTTCTTTAACTGAATTTGTGTTTTCTATCATCTGTTTTGTTAGTTCCATGGTAATCTTTTCTTGAAAATCATATAGGAGGTCTTTTATTTTTAAATATATTAATGGTTCCTCTTGTGATTTTTCAATACCTTCAAGGGGAGATTGTACTGTTTTCTTCGGGGAGGAATTTAAAGATTGTTCCAAAAAAGAGGATTCTGATTGTGTTATTTCTAATGTGTTAATTTTTTGTTTTGGCGAAAAAAATTGATTTGTTTCTGGAGCCCCTGTCTTCTTCTCCTTACTTTTTATTTTCATAACATTTGGAGGTTTCTTATTAGCCATCTTGTTATTTTTGGATAATAATCCTGTGAATCCTTGTTTTAATCTTCTTCACTTTGCTTTTTAGTACAGTTCTTTTGTTTTACTTGTCTTATTTAATTTGTATTGGTTGTAATACCTTTCATAATATCTTGGAATGATGCTTTCTATATCTTCGCCCTTAGCCTCTTACATATTTTCATAAAGCTTATTGTTTTACCTTAACCCTTTCTCCTCTACTCCCTCTGCTTTAACATAGTTCCATTGTCCTTCTCTTTTCTATAACCCATTTTAGCTCCCTAGCGGGTTCTAGTTATAACTAGTCTTTTTATCTCAATTTGATATTCCTGGGGCATAGTATGCCTCTTGCAGTCGCTCACCTCTGTTTTTAGGCCTTATATCTTGTTTGTTTGTTCAGACTTTGTCTCTCGCGGTTCTTTCGCGGGGATCTCTCTCCTTGGCGCGTCTTCTAGCGTCTTCTCTCAGGATATTCACGGGGACAGTCTCCGTCCTCCAACTTTACAAAACTCAGCTTAATTAGCTTTTTTTGGGCTTTTAGCCACGCTTTTATCCCTGCTAGTAGCCTTGAGGTTTTATCTTTTTACTTTTTTTATAGCATAAGGGGAGAAGGGAGATGGGAAGGGTAAACTTCTAAACACAGTACATATTTATTTATTTTTTAAGCTTTACTTAGCTGTATTACGTAGCAAAAGACCTTCTCGAGGCTTCTAGGGCATCTGTGGTAACTGTAGCCTTGGATCTGGTATAGAATCAGGTTGACCGCTGTCTGCTGTACATGACCTCCCAGCTCTCCTACCACCAGCTCATTTTCAGTCTGGTGTGTATTCCACTTCCGGTACCGCCCTCATGTCCGTCCTTGATAATTGAACAGATTTTATACATATAAGATAGTGAGGTTTCACATTTGTATAATAGGCTGCTATTATGTTATATGAAAACATCTTTCTTAACAGCCCAAATAATTTACGATAATAATTATTTGTTTGCTAGGGAACATATTTTTTTTAACTTAATAAGGCATTTCTTTTATCGGAATAAAGAATAGTTTATTACAAAACCATATTGACCCATAAGAAAATATTTGTAAATAATATGTCATATTACACTATAAGACATCTTCTCACAGGGCCTAGAACATACAGCCAACCCCCAAAATCTGGTACCTATACTGACGCTAAACCACCAGGCCCGGCTTGCCTCAATCTGTCGCCATCCAGACTTTGCTAGCAACTTATTAAGATAAGAACATCATACCCTGTTTATGAAAAGACTTTGCTATTTAAAAATCATTATATTTTGTCTAAATTTTGTTTAAGGGATATGGTGTTGAGCTATTTGAGAAAAGTGTGATTTCATATTTATCCACAACAATAGTTACATGTGTCCTTAATTTACAAATATTAATTGTGCATTTTCTAGCATTGGGGATGTTATATATAGTTCCAGTAGAATAGTTAGATTTACATTAACATCCTAAGGGGTAAATGGTGGGCCCCCACGGCTACCACATATATAGCATCAAGTCACTATAATAGTATAGATAGCAGTACTTATTAGCAGGGGTTAAGTGGTAGATCCCCAGCCCCACCATAATAGATAGCTAGGGACCATCCCCTTCAAATTTAATTTAATGGATCCTTAATATTATCTTTTTCTGCACTCACAAGTAGTAATATTTCATCACTTATTGCACTAGCACTTTAATATTCACTGCCTGGAATTATCTATTCCTCTCACATAACTACCAAATTATCTAATATCTATCAAGATATTAACCAAGTATCTATTCATCTTTGGGTCATACTCTTTATATTCAAAGACAATTAGAAATAAAAGGACACAGTGTATTATGTAGCCATTAGTGACAATATATTGAATATATAAACAGATTTATTATAATCAACACTAAGGAAGAAGTTTAGTGTGTCATACTTATTTTAAATATGTTTTAAATCTTTATTTTTAAATACATTAAAAAAAAGTATATGTTTTAAACAATCTTTTCTGCTTTACCATATCTATTAAATAGAGGAGTTCACCTGGATTCAAAAGGGTGCCTTTCTTTGCCCTTATTTTCTGATTAAATGATTATAGGATTAACATAATTAAACAGATTTTATACATATGAGATAGTGAGGTTTCACATTTGTATAATAGGCTGCTATTATGTTATATGAAAACATCTTTCTTAACAGCCCAAATAATTTACGATAATTATTATTTGTTTGCTAGGGAACATATTTTTTTTAACTTAATAAGGCATTTATTTTATCGGAATAAAGAATAGTTTATTACAAAACCATATTGACCCATAAGAAAATATTTGTAAATAATATGTCATATTACACTATAACACATCTCCTCACAGGGCCTAGAACATACAGCCAACCCCCAAAATCTAGTACCTATACTGATAAGTATTTATTTTAATAATATCCCACAGATGGTATAAAAAAAAGCTTTGACGATATAGAGGAAACAAATTATATAAACTGAATTACCCATAATTTACAACAAATTATTATTTTTTATTTTTTTTATCTTTTATTTGCAAAAACAAATTTTAACATACTGAAATAACATAAAAGAAAATGTTTTTTACAACAACAAATTATACATTACATACATTACCATTCTCTCTCTTTCATTCCTCATTCAATCCTTCTAAAATTCTAGTATTAACATTTGTATCTTGTTTTTGGTCCCATACTTTCCATTTTAATGGATCACCATTAATAAAACCTTTTTGTTCGTAATTTTTCTCCAGTTCTCCGATGTATTTTATTTTCCAAACGATATCAGAGAAATTTGGAGCAGTTTTCGCTTTCCAATTAGTAATTATAATATTTTTTACTATTGAGAAAGTTAAAACCGCAAAAGATTTTTTTTCCATAGCGATATCGTTGGGAAAAATGTGCAGCAAGCTGCATTCTCCCCTGAAAGGAAATTGATTTCCCACAATATCGGACAAAAAAGCATAACAACTTTTCCAAAATGGCCTTAGTTTCGGGCATTCCCATAGAATGTGCAATAAATGGGCAGCGTTACCACAGTCTCTCCAACACATTCTTTCCATAGGGATATGGGAAATTTGAGCAATTTTAACAGGTGTAAAATACCAATTGTTACTTATTTTGAAAAATGTTTCTCTATATGTTGTTTGTTTAATAAATCTATTTGTTAATTTTAGGGATGTCTCCCAGTCTTTTACCTCTAGAACTAAATTTAAGTTCAACTCCCATTGACACATACCTTTGGTTTTAGGCTGCTCTCCAAAGGATCTAGTGATATTGAAGCATTTGGATATTAGATGTTTTTTTTTCCGATCTAAGAAGGATTTTTTCTATAGAATTTAACTCTTTACCAATTAGTGGAATTATATTGATTTGACGGCAACTGGTTCTGTATGCTTCATAAGTTAACCATCCTTCTGCTGCAATGTTAAATTTATTTTTTATCTGATCAAAGGATGCAACTGCTCCTTCGATTAAAGTATCTCTAACTCGTACTAGCCCCTTTCTGTTCCAATCATTTAAAATACCTTCCATATTTATATGTAACAGAGCTTTTAGTGGGGTCATTAGACTGCCCTCCGGTATCAAATTATTTTTCTTGTTAATCTGTTTCCAGTTTTTTAAAATGTATTTTACCACAAATGATCCGGTCGCCATATCCTTATAAGAGAGTTTTTCTCTAAAAACCAAAGCTGATAGATGCCAATTTAGAATTAATGTTTGTTCTATATGCATCCATTGGAGATTATCTGCTGTTTCCAGCCATTTTAACGCATGTACTATGCCATTCTTGGTAAGGTTGTAATAAAGGGTAGGAAATTCCTCCCTTTGAAAAGGTTCTTCCCATAGTTATTTTTTTCATCCTTATGTATTTAGATTGATGTATATAAAAGTCAATCATTCCTTGAAGTTTCTTTAACCAGATTTTAGGAATCTTAAATGGAATACATCTCAAAAAGTAATTGACTCTTGGAAGAATCATCATTTTTACAACTGGAATTCTACCTGAAAAGGAAAATCTATCTTTTCTCCAGTTTTCTATAATCTTTTGACATTTAACGTATAAGTCTTTATAGTTCCTATCCACCATTTCCTGTGATTTCCTCAAAAATATTATTCCAAGATGTTTAAAGGATTTCGAGTTCCAGTCATATGGGTATATAGTGTTCAATTGGGACAACAGATTTTCTGAAAAATTGAAATAAAGTGTTTCTGATTTTTTATAATTCAGTTTGTAGTACAAAACTTTACTATACATTTGGATTACTTTTGATAAGTGATAGAGTGATTCTTCTGGATGAGTGAGTGACAAGACCACATCATCTGCGTATAGACTAGTTTTGTACTCCCTCTCTCCCACCCTAATCCCAAAAATCTGTGGGCATGATCTAATAGCTTCCACTAATGGTTCTATCATCAGCGCAAATAAGGTGGGAGAGAGGGGACAGCCCTGTCTAGTACCATTTGATATTCTGAATGAGTTTGTCCTACCTCCCAAACCTGTTATTTGTGCCGAAGGGGAACTCTATAAGGCCCCAATCGCTTTAGCACCAAATTCCCCAAACCCAAATTTAGATAATGTTAAACGCATGTATTCCCACCCTACTCTGTCAAACGCTTTTTTGGCGTCTAAAGACAAGAATAGGGTGGGAGTACCTTTGGTTCTCGTGATTTCACTTAAGTTCATAATTTTTCTAATGTTCTCAGAGCCTTGTCTTCCTGATACAAATCCCATTTGGTCTGTTGCTATTAATTTTCCTATAAACTCCTGAATTCTGAGAGCCAAAATCTTCGCATATAGTTTAATATCTGCGTTTAATAGGGAAATAGGTCTATAATTAGCACAGTATTGAGGGTCCAAATTGGGTTTAGGAATCATTATAAGTGCAACTTTTATCATTTCTTTTGGGATAACTCCTGTGCTCTTAATTTCATTAAAAGTATCTGTTAAGTGAGGGCTCAGTATTTGACCAAAAGTTTTATAAAAGCAATTTGTGTATCCATCTGGTCCTGGAGTGGTATAAGGTTTCAGTTGTTTAATTACTTGGAGAACTTCCTGGGTAGTAATTGGGTCATTCAGTTTTTCTCGGTCACCTTCTGTTAATTTGGGTAATTGGATACCGTCCAAGAAAGATTGTATTTCTTCTATTAGTGGTTTACACAGCTTAGTATTTTTTTCCAAATTGTACAAGTCTTGATAATAATTAAAAAAGGCTTGGCCAATTTCTTTAGGTGAAGAGATATGCCTTCCTTTATCTTTTAAAACTACTATTCTTTTTTTTCCCTTTTTTTTTTTACTTGGGTAGCCAATAATTTACTGTTTCTATTATTTTGATGGTAATATATCTGTTGAAAGCGCCACAGTGCGCTATCTGATATTTGCTGATTAATTTTGTTTATTTTGTTTCTTATTAATTTGATCTCTGCCATCATATGTGGTTGTGCATCCAACAAAAATTTAGATTCCAATTTATTTAACTCTATATATAATTTTTTTAATGATGTGCCTCTCTGTTTTATCAACTGTGATTTAAGTTTAATCATCAAACCTCTTGTGAACGCTTTTTGTGTATTCCATATCGTGCAATGAGATGGGACAGTGTGACTATTAACGTCATAAAATTGTGATATTTCTTTATTTAAAAATTCTTTATTCTTTTCTGTTTTTAGCAAAAAATCATCCATTTTCCATTGTGGTCTATCTAATTTAACTTTATTAATTTCAACTATTACTATAGTGTAGGCATGGTCTGATATGACAATCTTGCCTATTTCTGTGTGAGAAATCTTATCTATTATAGGGGAATTTACTAAAATGTAATCAATCCTTGAATATATATTGTGTGGAGTTGAGTAATAGGAGAATTATTTTTGGTTTGGATGTTGAACTCGCCAAGAGTCAAATAAATTGTTTTTAATAATCCATTCAGTAAATGTTTGTGCTACTTTGCTAACTCTTTTAAGATTTTTGTCCACCAATTTTTTAGATCTATCCAAATTTATGTTAGAAACCATATTAAAGTCCCCTGCAATAATGAGCGGGCCTTGTGCATATTTCTTAATTAAATTACTTATTTTTTTTTTAAATTTACATTGCTTTTCATTAGGTGCATAAATATTAATCAGTGTGATTTTCTGGTTGTTTATTTGGCCGTTCCATAGAATGTAACGTCCTTCAGAATCTGTAATAGACATTACTTCAACTATTTCTAGGTCATTGGAAAAAAATATTGATACACCCCTTTTTTTTTCCCACATACTGAGTGGAGTCTGTGATCATAACATCCTATTGCAAAGTCCGGTGTATTACATTTCCCCCAGTGTGTCTCCTGGAGAAATATTATGTCTGCCTTCTCTTTATTACAATGTCTAAACACTATTTTCCTTTTACTTGGGGAATTTAATCCTCTAACATTCCAACTTAATACCTTTATACCCCAAAATCTGGTACCTATACTGATAAGTATTTATTTTAATAATATCCCGCAGTTGGTATAAAAAAAGCTTTGACGATATAGAGGAAACAAATTATATAAACTGAATTACCCATAATTTACAACAAATTAATAAGCCCTTTTTTATATAAATTATGAGCGGCATTGATTGGTTAAATAAATTAATATGCCACTCTGATTATAACTTAGACATTGTCCCTCTAAATAAATATACTAAATATGCCACTTTATTGATATGACACAGAATATGCCAGTAAGAATAAAAAATATATTATAATGTAAAGGTAAAGTAAGTTCCTCTGGTTTAAAACAATAAATATCTCACACTAATGAAATTAAATTAATAAGGCTTTGCAAAGTAAAATCAAAATGTCTGCAATCTGGTTTTAAAAAATAGACAAGGCCCTCATATGTAATAAATATGACACACTGATATTATCGGTTCAATAATATAAGTTAAAATAAAGAATGTGCCCTTCTGAATTATTATAATAATATAAATTAAATATATTTTAATTGAAAATAAAAAAATGTAACTGTGGTATAAACTAATAAATATGATATTATGAACTCAATGTAGTACATGATAATGTGTAGTAAAAATGCCACTCATGTCAAAAATAATTAAATTGCTAATCTGATAATATACATGCAATCTAAGGTAAAAATATAAATTTCCAAAAAATTAATAAAATGACCCTCAATTTTAAAAGAAGTATGGAACACATATGGGTTTAGAAATACATGAAGACCCGAGAAGGGGTCCTTGACCTCTATCCAGACTCTAAACCCAAAGAAAATATATTTTAAGAAATGTAGGCTCTATTGTATTATTTTATGGGTAAGATGACAGAAGAAGACAGTCATGGTTGGCTGAAATGAGACTCTAACACAAATATTAATGCCATTCTGAATGATCAGGTAAAAAAAAATATTTTTCTATTAAAATAGTGTTCAAAAGAGTCAATATTAATGACTTAAGAACCATTAGCCTAAAGGTTAGAAACAACATGGCTGTTTGGGGCAAATAATCATCTTTTAATGTCCTCTTTGTTCTGTATATTTTATGCATAGAATGGCTGGTCTTATACTTAGTGGCCTTTGAGGTGTAATGAACATGGTGAAGTAACATTGCTGACTTAAAGTGATTCATTAAAATTCAAACTGTCTACATAGATACAAAAATTAAGAGGTTTGAAGGAAGATCTTCTTAGAATTAAATTATACCTTGGAAAAACATTTATGAGAGAGATGTCAAAATCTATATATATATATAAATACCAATACAGACAAAGTATCCACCTTGTATTCTATTCCCTGCATATGTATATAATCATATATAAACACACCCATTTATATATTTAACATTAGCATAACCAAAGCAGACAAGGTCTCCGCCCTCTATTCACTGACCTTTCATTGGCTCCTTGTTGACATTTACACCACTTCTATTCAGTTGATTCATATGAATAGACAGGTACTGACCATACATTCATTAGCATATTAACCCTCTGAGTGTCAACCATGTTAAGTTAACATAGCTGGCTGTCTAGGCCTAAGGAGCCAACAACATTAATTTAACATGATGCAATAATTCAAACTGATAAACTGCCCTACTGGAGAGAGGACCAGTATACTGGAGGATCTAGTAAGGAATTGGAGAATATCCCCATACCCTACCCTGATTTAATAAAAAAATACATTAAAATACATATAACATTTGCAATCCCTTCTTTCCTTATGTCCACTCCCTGGAAATAAGGAAAGGAAGAGGTTTAAAAACATTTTATTTAAATATATGTATTTAAAAATTAGGGAAGCAGATGAGGGTATTCTTTCATTCCCCACTAAAATCACCCCTTACTCCCTCCGAATTATGCCCTGCTACCATCCTCTCCCCACCCTTTAATATTCCCCTGGCAGTGAACCAACACATTTGTAAATCCCAGGATGTGTGTTGGGGGGGGGGGGGGGGTAATCCAGTGTGGTCTAGGAAGTTAGGGGTTCACCTGCAAATGTACACCCCCAGCAACAGTCTCTCTATTGTCCTACCTGCTTACTGTAGTCCAACTGGACTCACTCTCCCAACATGCTCAGAAAAACCCTGATGGATGTTGGGAGAGTGATTGCTGATCGACTATATATATATATATAAATATACAGTGTGCATACAGTATCTCACAAAAGTGAGTACACCCCTTACATTTTTGTAAATATTTTATTATATATTTTCATGTGACAACACTAAAGAAATGACAGGGTGTGTGTTGGGGGGGGGGGGTAATCCATTGTGGTCTAGGAAGTTAGGGGTTCACCTGCAAATGTACACCCTCAGCAACAGTCTCTCTATTGTCCTTACTGTAGTCCAACTGGACTCACTCTCCCAACATGCTCAAAAAAAACCTGATGGATGTTGGGAGAGTGATTGCTGATCGACTATATATATATATATATATATAAATATACAATGTGCATACAGTATCTCACAAAAGTGAGTACACCCCTTACATTTTTGTAAATATTTTATTATATATTTTCATGCTACAACACTAAAGAAATGACACTCTGCTACAATGTAAAGTAGTAAGTGTACAGCTCGTATAACAGTGTAAATTTGCTGTCTCCTCAAAATAACTCAACACACAGCCATTAATGTCTAAACTGTTGGCGACAAAAGTGAGTACACCCATACATGGAAATGTCCAAATTGGGCCCAAAGTGTCAATGTTTTGTGTGGCCACCATCATTTTCCAGCACTGCCTTAACCCTCATGGCATGGAGTTCACCAGAGATTCACAGGTTGCCACTGGAGTCCTCTTCCACTCCTCCATGATGACATCACGGAGCTGGTGGATGTTAGAGACCTTGCACTCCCCCACCTCCCATTTGAGGATGCCCCACAGATGTTCAATAGGGTTTAGGTCTGGTGAAATGCTTGGCCAGTTCATCACCTTTTCCTTCAGCTTCTTTGGCATGGCAGTGGTCGTCTTGGACGTGTGTTTGGGGTTGTTATCATGTTGGAGTACTGCCCTACTGCCCAGTCTTTAAAAGGGATGGGATCATGCTCTGCTTCAGTATGTCACAGTACATGTTGGCATTCATGGTTCCCTCAATGAGCTGTAACTTCCCAGTGCTGGCAGCACTCATGCAGGCCCAGACCAAACATATATACACATATGTCTATATGTGTATATATGTTTTCTATAATATGTTGTGTTGATTACCCCTATATGCATTTACTTGATGATGTCAGATGCTGTCTCCACTCTCTCTGCATCGCTGTTTACGTTCAAACTGAGGGTTTCATCTAATATCAGTGTTTTTGTGCTCTTTGCGCCTTATCCGTTCATCTGTCATTTAGGGATTATTTCAACTACCTTTCCTCAGTATAGATGTATACTTTTGGTGGTGGGAGTGTTATGGTCTTGGCCTGCATGAGTGCTGCCGGCACTGGGAAGCTACAGTTCATCGAGGGAACCATGAATGCCAACATGTACTGTGACATACCGAAGCAGAGCATGATCCCCTCCCTTCGGAGACTGGGCTGCAGGGCAGTATTCCAACATGATAACGACCCCCAAAACACCTCCAAGACGACCACTGAATTGCTAAAGAAGCTGAAGGTAAAGGTGATGGATTGGCCAAGCATGTCACCAGACCTAAACCCTAGTGCTGGAAAATAATGGTGGCCATACATAATATTTACACTTTGGACCCAATTTGGACAATTCCACTTAGGGGTGTACTCACTTTTGTTGCCTATGGTTATACAGGCTGTACACTTCCTACTACATTGTAGCAGAGCGTCAGTTCTTCAGTGTTGTCACATGAAAAGATAAAATATATTTTTTTTACAAAAATGTGAATTTTTTTATGAGATACTGTAAATATTTACTTTTATAGAAAGATGTATTTCTGGGCTTTTTAGGTGTATTCGCTAAACTTTCTTTGATTGTGTAGGTTATACGTATTATTATTTTTTGGAATTCCCATTTTACATAAACCTACAATAACAAATACACTGATAGAAAGCTGAAGTTCTACTGAAAACAAAAACAATATTTAATTTGCATATGTAAATACAAGTAAGCTGACAGAAACCTAGTCTAAACAGATGTCATTCAAAGTGTTGCAAATGCCTCCTGCCTCAGGCAGTGAAAGGGTTAATAGAGGCTTTGGGAGGAGCCTGTGGATAGGGTGGAGCCTGACTGTGCTACTGCTTAAAAGTCAGGTAGACGGCCTACAAGGTGTTGTATTCTGAATATTCTCAGAGGAACAACTCATTCTGCAAACTGGAGATTTTGGAAGCTGAACACCATTTTCCTAGACCTGTAGAGACAACAAGACTACAAGCCCACCAGATATCTGACTTGTGACAGGTGAGATGAATGTTCCACCATCAGGTATTGAGTTGGGTAGATGGACACATATAATGTTATTTCATGGATGCTGATGTATTATCTACATAACATATCATGGACTATTCCTCTGTTAATGGTTATTTCTTGAGTAATTACAGTATATATATAGTACATTATCCATTATATTAAAGTCTATTTGATTCTGGTAATTTTAGTTTTATTTATTGATTACAGGAAAAGCATAATATCTTGTCTCAATCTTGTCTTACATTTGCAGTTAGTTAAATTACTATTCTGAAACATATTCTTGTAATTTCTTAGAAGATATTTGTGTTTTTATGTTAAAACATTCAATTTATTCTTATACTGGAACTATAAAATCGCTCATTATCACCTTTCAATTTTTAATAGACAGTCAATGTTGAGAACTTAGGAACAATTCATGTATAATATTGCTCTTCAACTTCTTGTTCACCCCACTTAGTTATGTATTATCCATCTACTTGAAATATTTTTCAACTTTTTTATAACTTTTAATAATTTTATGGTTAGTTCTGGCCCTTTATCTCTCGCTGGATATGGTCCATATTATTATAAGGGTATAAGTGAAGAATGTTTCTTTTTGACATTATTATCCATGCCATTTAAAAAATGTAAAACTATAATTTCCTCTTAAACTAATAAAGTGTTTGACACTAATGCAGTATCTGTAACCTTTAATATTAGGTCTTTAATTATATTTATTATACTCAATCTTTAATTAGACTCACTCAAAGAGCATCAGATACTTCTTCTAAGTGTGCAATCTTAGCCTTAATTGGAATTAAATTACTATCAACAATGTCTAATGTTATATGTGTAATGTAATAGAATAAAATAAAATAATAATTGAGTAAAAGAAAATACTATTGGTCCATAAAGTCCAGTCTTTTTAGATCTCATCATATCCTTGTAATATGTAGTAAGGCATTAAGAAGAAGGCAAAGTATATATGTATGTACACTTTTTTCCCCTTATGAGACATGGGGCGAGTGAGTCTTGAAAACATATACATAATAGTTTGGTTAATGAAAGACCCAGTTCCCTCAGTACCATGGGATGTATTCTATTTAGACTTGGCGCTTTATTATTGGATTTATTCCTGTGTTAAACAACTATTTGGTTAAGGTGTTGCATGGGCCTAACTATTGGTACATTTCTTCTCTATACAAAAGAAATTCATTTATTAAGCTTATCTGCCTTTTCCTTGTCATTGTAATTTAATATGATTTACTTATGTTCTATGCATTGTTTGTCAGAAATATTAATATTGGGATTTCTATTTGCAGACAGTAGAAAGCTTAAGACCCTGCAGTCCAAGATGTATCAAACTTCTAGAGAGAATATCATAGATAAGTACAAGATCATTGGGGAACTGGGTCATGGAAGCTTTGGCCAAGTCTTAAAGGCAGAAGATATGGAATCAGGTATGGAGACAGATTGTGTGATAATGGTAACACGTTGTATCTTCATTGTGAACAATTTTACCCCTATGTACATACATTGTTCACATGGCACTATCTTCATATAATACAAGATGTCCTATTTTATTCCAGGTATATGTGTTGCTCTGAAACTCTTGAAGAAAGATGCAACCAGGCGTGAAACCTTCTTCCAGGAGTTTAGCATTTCTATAAACCTTTCAGATTATAAAGGCATAATCACGACATACAATAGTTGTATAGAGACACCGGACCACTATATCTTTACACAGGAGTTGGCATCAGCTGGGACACTTGACTCTATCATTGAGACCGAGGTAAGAAAAGCAGAGAACCAACTTTACCAGATATTATTCTCAGTCCCACTATTACGTTGAGATTATCTGCTAAATTATGATGTCTATTACTGTTAGTCAAACCTCCAGCACTTTAATCAAAGGACCATTCTACATCTCATCTGTCATTTACTGTTTTTATTTATATTATTGGTTTATCTCAGAAAGTTTGCACATTTTTTGGAAGAAAAATAATGTTTTCACAGATAAGAGAATAATGCTCTAGGTGTTATTATAATGCATATGTAATCTAGAATAATAGATAAGGAACATATAATTATCCATTTTTCTTCATCTTCTGTTGACCTGGGTTTTTATTTAATTTCTAGGTTGGGATTCCAGAAGAGATGGTGAAACGTTGTGCTGTGCAGCTCATTGGGGCCCTGGAATATATGCACAGCAGAGGACTAGTGCACAGAGACCTGAAGCCAGACAATGTCCTGCTGATGGACAAGGAGTGTCACCAAATCAAACTGAGTGACTTTGGACTTACCCAGCATGTGGGTACCCCAGTCTCACCTACGTCACACATAATTCCATACATGGCACCAGAACTTTGTTCCATCTTACCAAAGCACTTCTTACTACTAGATTACAGTGTTGATTTTTGGGCATTTGGAATACTCATCTATGTAACACTAACTGGATATTTCCCCTGGTTGGAAGCTGTGGAAAATAACAAAACATTCCAGGAGTTTCTTGACTGGCAACTTAATGGAGATCATGCTTCTCCACCTAGTTGCTGGAACAGATTCACCAGTGAGGCTCAGACCATGTTCCACAAACTGCTCCACCACGATCCTTCCATCAGGAGTCCAGTTGGTATTGTCTTAGACTATCTCAATTTCCCTTGGAATACTAAAGACATCACTCTCTTGAATCATGTTGTCTGTATTGAGAGCCATATTGTACTGGAGGAACAAGAGGATGAGGGAATCATAATCATCACAGATAATGAGGAGTTTAATTGTGAAGTGATTGTGGATGAGGAAATAGGGACCATGGAATGTATTTTTGTTAATGTTACAGAAGATGACTTTAAGCAATTCTTTCTGCTTCAAATAGGAAATAATTCCTTGGATGTCGGCGCTGAGGTAGAGATCATGTGAACACCATGATCTTAACACTAAGTTTGATAATTTGGAGACCGTCTTGTCGTCCAGATTCTCAAGTGTGAGGTAGATGACTGGAAGCTGGGAAGAACTTCTGAATATAAGTAAGTAAATATTGTCCAGTAAATTTGACCAATTTTATTATTTTGTATTATCCACTAACCATTATTTGCCTTGTCTTTTGAGTATATCATGCTAGGAAGAGCCTGATGTTCACAGAAGGATGGATGCATGGACTGGACAGCTTAATCTATTTACCATCGGAGCAGAAAGATAAGTAGAAGACCAAGTAATTAGTTATTTCTTATTGTAAAATAAAGTTCAAGTTGCGGGTCTTTAAGACAATTTGCTTATAGAGACATGAAAATATTTTTTTCTTTATGGTCAGATACTATTGTACTGTCTATTTATTTCCTTTATCCTAGAACTTGAGTTAGTGCGAATTTGGGTCACTTTTCTTATTCTATTTTTGCATTTAGTAAAAGTATTTAAAAGACCTGGTAAACATAACTGAAAAGGTGAGATTAGAATAATAATTTCCTTTATTTTTCAGATCATTCCATTGTCTCCAGAAGAAGTCAACTCTTCTTGTGTAGACATCGTAGAAGGAAGCTTCTTCTCCCCAGCCCCTGCTTTCTGTTGCCCCATGTCAGAAAACAACATGAAGCAGTTAATTGGGGGGTTCGGGGCAGGATATGTCACGTTGTTGTAGCATCCAGTAATCTGGACGTTAGGTAATCATTTTATTCATCCTAATGTTTACTGACTTCCCCATTATCTCTTTATCGTTCTCTTAAATTCATTTTTCCACTATTATCTCTTTTTAATTGTATCTCTTATTGACATAACTTTTTTACATATTAGATAGGGAAAAGTTCATAAGGGTCATGAGAGGGACATTTACATCTCTGCAGAAGCAGGGTTTGCACTTTGTATTACGACTACCTGCCTCTAAAAAAATGTCCAATGTAGGAAGGTGTCATACTAAAAATGTCTCTCCCAATCTTATGAATTTTTTTTTTTTTTTTTAAATGTATCTTGATTTAATAAAATTGAAATGAAATCACCAAGTAAGTCCAGATAACAATAATTGTGTGGTACATATCATTCGGTCCATGTTGTCTCATAGTATCTGGAGTTGGTACTTTGTCTCTCATGTGATGTATACTATCATTTGTGTATTATTTAGTATTTTCTTTATCATGGTCACACACACATATACACACATACTGTGTCTTTGTCAAGTTCAAGTTTCCTGTTTTATATATAAATATGTAGATAAAGTTCCACAACTGGGGCCTCATTCTATTATCGGCCGTAAATCGTCCGTAAGGCTGCGATTCCTTGCGGGGGTTCAGTTAACTCGCGATTCTATTATACGGCCCCGCAAGGATCTCATCTTACGGCCGGCCGCATATCTTGGAACCGGCCGTAAGCTGTGAAATATAAAAACGCAAAAATAAATTCAAGCCTGCACTGTACAGCTCTGTAAATGCTAGGGATCATATTGGGGGACATGAGGATTAAAAAAAAAACACTCTCAAGCTTGCACATCTGCCCAAACCCGAGTTCAAATTAACTGTTTATTTTCCGGCTGCGGCGTGGGTGTGTCTGAGGTGCTCCAAGCACTCTGGACTTTTTACATGGATATTTTACGGATATTAAAAATAAAATATTTTACGGATTTGAGTACAGGATAATTATGTGCTATTTTTTCTAACACCTAAAATCCCTTTATAGTCTTCTCAAAGTGCAGGATGGCTTTATTTAAGCTATTTTATGTGCTTAATTGGTGCTAGCGAGACCTCTTTCCTGCAAGTAAGCTGCGGCTCGCTTTTAGCCTTGCAGAGAGGTTTCCCGGAGCAATTGAATTGCAAATCTCTTGCGGCCGTTTTAGATCAAAGGCTTTCCTCCGGCGCGAGCGGCCGCAAGAGATAGCAAGGCACCGGCCGCAAGCCTGCCGGAATCCCTGGCCGTAAGGGAATAGAATAGCAGAATAGCTTGCGGCCGGTCCTTGCGGCCCCGCAACGGCTGCGGCCGCTAATAGAATGAGGCCCCTGGTGTCCACCAAACAAGTCATTATCATGTGTCCTCACTGTGATGAAGTTAATTAGTATTCAATTATGGGTCTCCACCCATTCAATTCTTTTGGGGGGAATCTTACTTGTCGGTTCAGTTTTTAAACAAATTGATTAGATCTCAGTGGTATGAGATATGAGGAGGAGATGTCTCTAAATGTTGTTGAATTAGAGGGTGTGAAGCCTAATCTTTTGGGGATATACCTTAAAGGATCACTGAAGTGTCAATTCTAGTATGCTTTATGGATAACCAGTCTCAATGATGTGTGAAAAGCTCTGTAACCTCCCTCTATTAACTGTTGGTTTTATTTGTCTAAAATAAAATTCTAAATAATAAACAGTAAGGCAATTTACAATGTTATTTAAGCCAAATGATTTATATATATATATATATATATATATATATATATATATATATATATATATATATATATATAAATCATGCATTATATTTATACTATTAGGATTCTATGCTAAATGTTTTTAATTTTGTAATAATTTCACAACTGCCATGTGTTTATCCAAATCACTAGCTCTGAGTAACATTCACTGGAATATTAGCATATTACCATTAAAAAAAATTCCAGCAAAAATCAACAGTTCTTTTGGAGGTAAAACAGATAATCCAGATATTTTGAACACTTCCGTTTTCTGAATTAATACTTTATATATTTTGCTTATTTAAAATGCATTAATTATTCTTAATGATTTTTATTGATTACAACTACTGTGGAAATCTGTAATAATTCTACAATGTTTTTGAGATTCAATACCAAAATCTATCTATAATTTGTTTTCAGTTGGTTTCCAAGCATTTACTTGTTGCCTCTTAATTACAATGTTTTATTGTAAATTGTAATTCTAAAATTTTGTTTTTAGTGAGATTGTATTTTTTTGAAAACCGGAAGTTATTCTATTCTATTTTTCCTTGAAAGTAATTTTATTTATAATTACGAAAATCATGCATAATGTAGATCTCCTGTTACTCCTGTTAGCCCTCATTGGGGCATAAGAAAACAAAAACAAGAACAACTTTTTGCGATCTTTAAATCTGCACCACAAATTAATATTTACAATTCTGTTTAGATTTACTGATAGAGTCAGTTCATGTAAATGAATATGGGAACACCTTAATTTTGGTATTTAATTGTGTCACAAATTACAATAAACTTCATATTTATTATAAACATTTAAAAATTGATATATTTTAAAAATATGAGCCACTAAAAATTAGTTATTATGCTCAATTCTCAAATGTCACAGTTAAGGTAACAAAAAATCATATCTTTGCTTTGTTTGTTTTGGGCTATTAAGTCGCTTAACTATTTTGCAATTGGAGTAGAACTAAATTCAGCGTTTTTTTTGCTGTAGTGTTTAGGCACTTAACTGTGACATCATCAATACCCGACGCATGTTTCAAAGGACTATCACATCCCAACCAGCTTTCGATAGTCCTTTGAAACATATACGTCGGTTATATATAATATATATAATACTGTGATTTAAAGCATTTACAAAGTAAAAATATGCCCCTCTAGTTTAAAATGAAAAGTATTCCACTTTTTTTTTATGTAAAGTTATATCATATCACATAAATGGAAAAAAAAACACATCTGTGTATTTAATTTAACATTTTTCAATATGTAAATATATATTGTTAGTCTTACTGGAAGTAACTGATAGTAGTCAGAGCAGTAGCTGCTGGGATTGAAGGACATGCCTAGGAAACACTATATGCTCTTTATGCTCAGTGTCTCAACTGGATCTCCTACCCAGGGAGCTGAGGTAGGTAGACATCTTTGTATCAAAGATAAAAAAAAGTATAAAGCATCTTAGATTCGTTATAAATCCAGGACCATCTCTACAATGTAAACGTTGGCTTAAGAAGCTTTAATTTTAGATATATTTATATATATATTTTTTACTTGAAGGTATTGCCATTTAGTCATATAAATCATAATGTGTCTTGAATTCTTGAAAAATCTATATTTCACCATTTATTTATATAATATGAGATAAGCATGAAATACTCCTTTCTTGCCAACTAAAAAATGGGCTAATTCCGCCCCTGGGACAAAATCTTTATTTTAAGCTATGTGTATTAAGGTTGGCCTATAAAGGCTGAGTATTAGGGATGGCCAATTGATTAAGTTTAGCTGTCAAGACTTTTTTTTCCCATTTTTATTTCTTTTTTAGGAAGATATGCCAATTAGCGTTTTTCAATTTACAGCAACATGAGCTTCTCATATTGTAATTGGATTAATCTGGCCTTTCTCAAAGTCCGAATCATTTTTGATGTCCTTATTAATAAATCTAACATCAGATTTTTTATTATATTTTTATTAATAAATACATAAGTAAGATATGAGGATAAAGTAGATATAATTCTTGTAATGCTTACTAGATATTTATCTTTCAAAATTTTTTAACTCTTCTTCCATTTGAATAGTATCTTCACAAAACATAAATCATTCTAAAGGTGTATTTCCCAAGGAAAAATAAAGGCAGATTTCTCTGTTAGGTAGAAGCTACTATATCACATATATAGTTGTCAGCAATACGGGTTATTGCTAACGTTGTGGGCTCGCGCAGTTGCAGGCACAGTAGGCACTAATCCCTACAATGCCAGTTGTTTGCATCCCGTAACCGTGAGGCCCGCGACACTACCTGGTTCCTGCCAGGCGAGAACTTGAGATGTGCGCCAAAGGTGCTCATCGCGAGGCCCCCCAGCCTTGCATTACCCCCAGTGCCTCCCCCTCATTCCCCTCAACTGAAGGGAGGGAGGGAGGAGGAAGATGAGGGGAGGGAGTGAGGAGGGGAGGGAGAGTGGAGGGAGAGGATGAGGGGAGGGAGAGGATGAGGGGAGGGAGAGGATGAGGGAAAGGAGGGGAAGAGGATGAAAAGGGGGGAGGGAAACAGACACAGGGGGGAGAGACTCATGGGGGAACAGACACAGGGGAGGGAAAGGGAAGAGACACAGGGGAGGGGGGGGGGGAAGAGACACAGGGGAGGGAGAGAAAGAGACAAAGGGGAGGGGAAGGAAAAAAACATGGGGAAAGAGACACAGGGGAGGGGGGAAAGAGACACAGAGGAGGGGGGAAAGAGACACAGGGGAGGGGGTAAGAGACACGGGAGGGAGGGAAGAGACATAGGGGAGGGGAAGGAAAGAGACATGGGGAAGAGACACAGGGGGGGGAAACAGACACAGGGGAGGGGGAAAGAGACACAGGGGAGGGGGGGAAAGAGACTCATGGGAGGGGGGAGCAAACACAGGGGAGGGGGGGGAAAAGACACAGGGGAGGGAGAAGAGACACAGGGTAGGGGGGGAAAGAGACTCATGGGAGGGGGGAGCAGACACAGGGGAGGGGGGAAGAGACACAGGGGATGGGATGAAGAGACACAGGGGAGGGGGAAGAGACACAGGGGGGGGGAGAGACACAGAGGAGGGGAGGGAAAGAGACACAGGGGAGGGGGAAGAGACACGGGGGGTGATACACAGGGGAGGGGAGGGAAAGAGACACAGGGGAGGGGGAGGGAAGAGACACAGGGGAGGGGGAGGGAAGAGACACAGGGGTAGCTTGTGTGGCTTTTGGGAAGGTAGAAAAGCTGGGAGTGATTTTAAATTATATAAGAGCATTGAGATAGTCAGTAAGGACACCATATTAAGCACCTCAAATCAAATGTTGAGAGTACTCAAAACCAGCAGAGACTTACTCAAATAAAGTGTAGGCTTGCTACAAGATGTTTGGCATAAAAAAATGGACCAGCTAGTGTTGTTAATGGTAAATGAGAATTAGGTATACAATAGTTGTGGACCATTTGGGACAACACAATTCTTAATTGTTGAAGGGTACATTTTATTAGTCTAAGACAGGTGTGGGCAAATTCAGTCCTGGAGGCTACACAGTAAATGAAAATGTAGGATTTATTTAAAAAAACACATATTTAAAAAGTCTCCTTGATGTAATATGACTGTCCGTTCAACCTCTCCAACCTCTCTGGGCAGGTTAAGCTAAGTGGCCATGTTTCATCCAATGTGTAATAAATTGTCCATGCAAGTGTCAGCTGTAGGGGTTGGGCTTCTATTGAAGCAGACCCTACCCTAAGCATGGTTAGTATAATGATGTATAATCCTTTTATATAAAAATATTTAACAAATTATGAGACACAATTTCAAGTATACAGCCTAAAACAGGATTAAAAGATTATGATACAAATAAAAAGTGGGAATGTTTATAAGAAAGAGATATAGGGCCTCATTCTATTAGCGGCCGCAGCCGCTGCGGGGCCGCAAGGACCGGCCGCAAGCTATTCGGCTATTCTATTCCCTTACGGCCGGAGGCTCCGGCAGGCTTGCGGCCGGGGCCTTGCTATCTCTTGCGGCCGCTCGCGCCAGAGGAAAGCCTTTGATCTAAAACGGCCGCAAGAGTTTTGCTATTCAATTGCTCCGGGAAACCTCTCTGCAAGGCTAAAAACGAGCCGCAGCTTACTTGCAGGAAAGAGGTCTCGCTAGCACCAATTAAGCACATAAAATAGCTCAAATAAAGCCATCCTGCACTTTGAGAAGACTATAAAGGGATTTTAGGTGTTAGAATAAATAGCACATAATTATCCTGTACTCAAATCCGTAAAATATTTTATTTTTAATATCCGTAAAATATCCATGTAAAAAGTCCAGAGTGCTTGGAGCACCTCAGACACGCCCACGCCGCAGCCGGAAAATAAACAGTTAATTTGAACTCGGGTTTGGGCAGATGTGCAAGCTTGAGAGGGGGTTCCTTTTAATCCTCATGTCCCCCAATATGATCCCTAGCATTTACAGAGCTGTACAGTGCAGGCTTGAATTTATTTTTGAGTTTTTATATTTCACAGATTACGGCCGGTTCCAAGATATGCGGCCGGCCGTAAAAGGAGATCCTTGCGGGGCCGTATAATAGAATCGCGAGTTAACAGAACCCCCGCAAGGAATCGCAGCCTTACGGCCGATTTACGGCCGCTAATAGAATGAGGCCCATAGTGTGAGAATGCTATTACATTATATGAAATTATCTTTGCTAGCTAGACAAATTCAAATCTTATTATTTTTTTATACAAAACTTCTAGTCTTCTGGCTGTTATTTGATTATAGGATTAACATCATTTAACAGATGTTATACATATAAGATAATGAGGTTTAACATTTGTATAATAGGCTGCTATTATGTTATATGAAAACATCTTTCTTAACAGCCCAAATAATTTACGATAATAATTATTTGTTTGCTAGGGAACATATTTTTTTTTTAACTTAATAAGGCATTTCTTTTATCGGAATAAAGAATAGTTTATTACAAAACCATATTGACCCATAAGAAAATATTTGTAAATAATATGTCATATTACACTATAACACATCTTCTCACAGGGCCTAGAACATACAGCCAACCCCCAAAATCTGGTACCTATACTGATAATAATTTATTTTAATAATATCCCACAGATGGTATAAAAAAAGCTTTGACGAAATAGAGGAAATTAATTTTATAAACTCAATTACCCATAATTTACAACACATAAATAAGCCCTTTTTGGTAGAAATTATGAGCGGCATTGATTGGTTAAATAAATGAATATGTCACTCTGATTATAACTTAGACATTGTCCCTCTAAATAAATATATTAAATATGTCACTTTATTGATATGACACAGAATATGCCAGTAAGATTAAAAAAGATATTATAATGTAGAGGCAAAGTAAGTCGCTTTGGTTTAAAACAATAAATATCCCACTCAAATAAAATAAATACGACTTTGCAAAGTAAAATCAAAATATCTGCAATCTGGTTTAAAATAATAGACAAAGCCCTCATATGTAATACATATGACACACTGATATTATCTGTTTTATACTATAAATTAAAAAAAAACAATGTGCACCTCTGAATTATTATAATAATATTAATTACAAATAATATTTTAATTAGAAATAAAAAAAATTAACTGGTTTAAATTAATAAATATGATAATATGAACTCAATGTAATACATAATAATGTGTAGTAAAAATGCCACTCATGTCAAAAATAAGTAAATTGCTAATCTGATAATATACATTCAATCTAAGGTAAAAATATAAATTTCAAAGAAATTAATAAAATGACCCTTAATTTTAAAATAAGTATGGAACACATATGGGTTTAGAAATACATGAAGACCCGAGAAGGGGTCCTTGACCTCTATCCAGACTAATAAATCCTTGTAAGCTCAAAGATAATATATTTTAAGAAATGTAGGATCTATTGTATTATTTTATGGACAAGATGACAGAAGAAGAGAAAAGAAATGAGACTCTAGCCCAAATTTTAATGCCATTCTGAATGTTTAGGTAAAAAAAATAATTTGTCTATTAAAATATTGTTGAAAAGAGCCAATATTAATGACTTAAGAACCATTAGACTAAAGGTTAGAAACAACATGGCTGTTTGGGGCAAAAAAATCATCTTTTAATGTCCTCTCTGTTCTGTATATCATTTATGCATAGAATGGCTGGTCTTATACTTAGTGGCATTTGAGGTGTAATGAAAATGGTGAAGTAACATTGCTGACTTAAAGTGATTCATTAAAATTCAAACTGTCTACATAGATACATAAATTAAGAAGTTTGAAGGAAGATCTTCTTAGAATTGAATTATACCTTGGAAAACAATTTATGAGCCAGATGTCCAAATCTGTATATATATAAATACCAATACAGACAAAGTATCCACCTTGTATTCTATTCCCTGCATATGTATATAATCATATATAAACACACCCATTTATATATTTAACATTAGCATAACCAAAGCAGACAAGGCCTCCGCCCTCTATTCACTGACCTCTCATTGGTTCCTTGTTGACATTTACACCACTTCTATTCACAGTTGATTCATATGAATAGACAGGTACTGACCATACATTCATTAGCATATTAGCCCTCTGAGTGTCAACCATGTTAAGTTAACATAGTTGGCTGTCTAGGCCTAAGGGGCCAACAACATTAATTTAACATGGTGCAATAATTAAAATTGTTAAACTGCCCTACTGTGCATGGAGGAGACCAGTATAATGGCAGATCTAGTAAGGGATCCCATGCCCTGCCCTGAATTAATAAAAAAATACATTAAAATACATATACAATTTGCAATCCCTTCTTTCCTTATGTCAACTTACTGGAATAAGGAAAGGAAGAGGGTTAAAAACATTAGTTTTATTTAAATATATGCAATTAAAAAATAGGGAAGCAGATGAGGGTATTCTTTCATTTCCCACTAAAATCACCCCCTACTCCCTCCCAATTATCCCCTGCTACCCTCCTCTCCGCACCCTTTAATATTTTCCTACCAGTGAACCAACACATTTGTAAACCCCAGGGTGTGTGTTGGAGGGGAGGGAGTAATCCATAGTGGTCTTGGAAGTTGGGGGTTCACCTGCAAATTTACACCCCCAGCAACAGTCTCTCTATAGTCGTTTCTGCTTACTGTAGAAGTATACTTTTGGTGGTGAGAGTGTCAAGGGCTTGGCCTGCATGAGTGCTGTAGGCACTGGGGACCTACAGTTCATTGAGGGAACCATGATTGCCAACATGTACTGTGACATACTGAAGCAGAGCATGATCCCCTCCCTTCGGAGACTGGGCCGCAGGGCAGTATTCCAACATGATATCGACCCCAAACACACCTCCAAGACGACCACTGCCTTGCTAAAGAAGCTGAAGGTAAAGGTGATGGATTTGCCAAGCATGTCACCAGACCTAAACCCTAGTGCTGGAAAATAATGGTGACCACACACAATAGTTACACTTTGGACCCAATTTGGACATTTCCACTTAGGGGTGTACTCACTTTTGTTGCCTATGGTTATACAGGCTGTACACTTACTACTACATTGTAGCAGAGCGTCAGTTCTTCAGTGTTGTCACATGAAAAGATAAAGGGGTGTACTCACTTTTGTTGCCAACGGTTTAGACATTAATGGCTGTGTGTTGAGTTATTTTGAAGGGACAGCACATTTACACTGTTATACAGGCTGTACACTTACTACTTTACATTGTGGCAGAGCATAATTTCCTCAGTGTTGTCACATGGAAAGATATAATAAAATATTTACAAAACTCTGAGGGGTGTACTCACTTTTATGAGATACTGGAAATATTTACTTTTATAGAAAGATGTATTTCTGGGCTTTCAGGTGGATTCGAGAAACTTTCTTTGACTGTGTAGGTTTTAGTAAAATTAGAAAGCACCAATTGATAAAAAAAAAAGATTTTTTGGAATTCCCACTTTACATAAAGCTACAATATCAAATACACTGATAGAAAGCTGAAGTTCTACTGTAAACAAAAACAATATTTAATTTGCATATGCAAATACAAGTAAGCTGACAGAAACCTAGTCTAAACGGATGTCATTCAAGGTGTTGCAAATTCCTCCTGCCTCAGGCAGTGAAAGGGTTAAGATATTATTTGGGAGGAGCCTGTGGATAGGGTGGAGCTTGAATACGCTCCTCCTTAAAAGTCAGGTAGACGGCCTACAGGGTGTTGTATTCTGAATATTCTCAGAGGACCAACTCATTCTGCAGACTGGAGATTTTGGAAGCTGAACTCCATTTTCCTAGACCTGTAGAGACAACAAGACTACAAGCCCACCAGATATCTGACTTGTGAGATGAATGTTCCACCATCAGGTATTGAGTTGGGTAGATGGACACATATAATGTTATTTCATGGATGCTGATGTATTATCTACATAACATATCATGGACTATTCCTTTGTTAATGGTTATTTCTTGAGTAATTTTAGTATATATATCCATTATATTGAAGTCTATTTGGTTCTGGTCTTTTTAGTTTTATTTATTGATTACAGGAAAAGCATAATGTCTTGTCTCAATCTTGTCTTACATTTGCAATTTATTAAATTACTATTCTGAAAGCATTCAATAAATTATTTATTTCCATTTTTTATAGACAGTCAATGTTAAGAACTTAGGAACAATTCAAGTATAATATTGCTCTTCAACTTCTTGTTCACACCATTTAGTTATTTTTTATCCATCTACTTGAAATATTTGTCAACTTTTATCTAACTTTTAATATCTTTATGGTTAGTTCTGGACCTTTATCTCTCACTGGATATGGTCCATATTATTATAAGGGTTTAAGTGAAGAATGTTTCTTTTTGGCATTATTATCCATGCCTTTTGAAACCACAAGAGTGTTTGACACTAATGGAGTATCTGTGACCTTTAATATTAGGTCTTTAATTATATGTATTATACTCAATCTTTATTTAGGCTCCCTAAATGAGCATCAAATACTTCTTCTAAGTGTGCTATCTTAGCCTTAAATGAAATTAAATTACTAACAACAATGTCTAATGTTAGATGTGTAATGTAATAGAATAAAATCATAATTGACTAAAAGAAAAGACTATTAGTCCATAAAGTCCAGTCTTTTTAGATCTCATTATATCCTTGTAATATGTGGTAAGGCATTAAGAAGAAGGCAAAGTATATATGCATGTACACTTTTTTCCCCTTATGAGATATGTGTAGAGTGAGTCTTGAAAAATATACATAATAGTTTGGTTATTACCAGACCCAGTTCCATTAGTACCATGGGATGTATTCTAATTAGACTTGCCGCTTTATTATTGGATTTATTCCGGTGTTACACAATTATTTGGTAAAGATGCTGCATGGGCCTAACGATTGGTACCTTTCTTCTCTCTACAGAAGAAATTACTTTATTAAGCTTATCTGCCTCTTCCTTGTCATTTACTTTAATATGATTTTCTTAGGTCTATGCATTCCAACACAACAGATTTTGTTGATTTTGTCAGAAATATTAATATTGTGTTTTCTATTTGCAGACAGTAGAAAGCTTAAGACTCTGCAGTCCAAGATGCATCAAACTTATAGAGAGAATATCATAGATAAGTACAAGATCATTGGGGAACTGGGTCATGGAAGCTTTGGCCAAGTCTTAATGGCAGAAGATATGGAATCAGGTATGGAGACAGATTGTGTGAGAATGGTAACACGCTGTACCTTGTTTGTGAACAATTTTACCCCTATGTTCATAAATTGTTCATATGGCACTATCTTCATATAATACTCACAAGATGTCCTCTTTTATCCCAGGTATATGTGTTGCTCTGAAACTCTTGAAGAAAGAAGCAACCAGGCGTAAAACCTTCTTCCAGGAGTTTAGCATTTCTATAAACCTTTCAGATTATGAAGGCATAATCACGACATACAATAGTTGTATAGAGACACCGGACCACTATATCTTTACACAGGAGTTGGCATCAGCTGGGACACTTGACTCTATCATTGAGACCGAGGTAAGAAAAGCAGAGAACCAACTTTACCAGATATTATTCTCAGTCCCACTATTACGTTGAGATGATCTGCTAAATTATGATGTCCATTACTGTTAGTCAAACCTCCAACACTTTAATCAAAGGACCATTCTACATCTCATCTGTCATTTACTGTTATTATTTATATTATTGGTTTATCTCAGAAAGTTTGCAAATTTTTTGGAAGAAAAATAATGTTTTCACAGATAAGAGAATAATGCTCTAGGTGTTATTATAATGCATATGTAATCTAGAATAATAGATAAGGAACATATAATTATCAATTTTTCTTCATCTTCTGTTGACCTGGGTTTTTATTTAATTTCTAGGTTGGGATTCCAGAAGAGATGGTGAAACGTTGTGCTGTGCAGCTCATTGGGGCCCTGGAATATATGCACAGCAGAGGACTAGTGCACAGAGACCTGAAGCCAGACAATGTCCTGCTGATGGACAAGGAGTGTCACCAAATCAAACTGAGTGACTTTGGACTTACCCAGCATGTGGGTACCCCAGTCTCACCTACGTCACACATAATTCCATATATGGCACCGGAACTTTGTTCCATCTTACCAAAGCACTTCTTACTACTAGATTACAGTGTTGATTTTTGGGCATTTGGAATACTCATCTATGTAACACTAACTGGATATTTCCCCTGGTTGGAAGCTGTGGAAAATAACAAAACATTCCAGGAGTTTCTTGACTGGCAACTTAATGGAGATCATGTTTCTCCACCTAGTTGCTGGAACAGATTCACCAGTGAGGCTCAGACCATGTTCCACAAACTACTCCACCACGATCCTTCCATCAGGAGTCCAGTTGGTATTGTCTTAGACTATCTCAATTTCCCTTGGAATACTAAAGACATCACTCTCTTGAATCATGTTGTCTGTATTGAGAGCCATATTGTACTGGAGGAACAAGAGGATGAGGGAATCATAATCATCACAGATAATGAGGAGTTTAATTGTGAAGTGATTGTGGATGAGGAAATAGGGAACATGGAATGTATTTTTGTTAATGTTACAGAAGATGACTTTAAGCAATTCTTTCTGCTTTAAATAGGAAATAATTCCTTGGATGTCGGCGCTGAGGTAGAGATCATGTGAACACCATGATCTTAACACTAAGTTTGATAATTTGGAGACCGTCTTGTCGTCCAGATTCTCAAGTGTGAGGTAGATGACTGGAACCTGGGAAGAACTTCCGAATATAAGTAAGTAAATATTGTCCAGTAAATTTGGCCAATTTTATTATTTTGTATTATCCACTAACCATTATTTGCCTTGTCTTTTGATTATATCATGCTAGGAAGAGCCTGATGTTCACAGAAGGATGGATGCATGGACTGGACAGCTTAATCTATTTACCATCGGAGCAGAAAGATAAGTAGAAGACCAAGTAATTAGTTATTTCTTATTGTAAAATAAAGTTCAAGTTGCGGGTCTTTAAGACAATTTGCTTATAAAGACATGAAAATATTTATTTCTTTATGGTCAGATACTATTGTACTGTCTATTTATTTCCTTTATCCTAGAACTTGAGTTAGTGCGAATTTGGGTCACTTTTCTTATTCTATTTTTGTATTTAGTAAAAGGATTTAAAAGACCTGGTAAACATAACTGAAAAGGTGAGATTAGAATAATAATTTCCTTTATTTTTCAGATCATTCCATTGTCTCCAGAAGAAGTCAACTCTTCTTGTGTAGACATCATAGAAGGAAGCTTCTTCTCCCCAGCCCCTGCTTTCTGTTGCCCCATGTCAGAAAACAACATGAAGCAGTTAATTGGGGGGTTGGGGGCAGGATATGTCACGTTGTTGTAGCATCCAGTAATCTGGACGTTAGGAAATTATTTTATTCATCCTAATGTTTACTGACTACCCCATTATCTCTTTATCGTTCTCTTTAATTCATTTTTCCACTATTATCTCTTTATAATTGTATCTCTTATTGACATAACCTTTTTACATATTAGATAGGGAAAAGTTCATAAGGGTCATGAGAGGGAAATTTACATCTCTGCAGAAGCAGGGTTTGCACTTTGTCTTACGACTACCTGCCTCTAAAAAATGTCCAATGTAGGAAGGTGTCATACTAAAAATGTCTCTCCCAATCTTATGAATTTTTTTTTTTTTTGTAAAAGGTATATTGATTTAATAAAATTGAAATGAAATGGGGGGGCGTGGCCAGCAAGCTAACGGAACGGTCGTGCTGCAACAGAGCTCCTGCTCAACGACCGAATAATCTACTATTTGTGGGTTTAATTCCCACCCAAAAGCTCCACAAGCACTATATTTATTCCCAGTTACCCTCAGGGATCACAGGGATACATTTCTTTGGTGGCACAAACAACTTTCCGGCGCCACGTAAAAGCGGGCCTTGCAAGTGCCTGAAGCATCCCGAGTGTCTCCCTTCCTCCCCCGGCTGGGAGATACTTATAAGGTGACCCTACCACCGCGAACAACACACCTGCACAACTGCACACTCAGCTGAGGACACGAGCGCTGGTTCGAGAGCCCGCGGAGGTCCCACACCGGGAAGCAGTGGCCGCAGTGAGTACATCCCAAGCCCAGGACAATACCTACCCACCAGACGCCGGCTCCCACAGCCTCTAAAGACCACACAGCGGTCGCAACACCATCGGCGGTAGAGGGCCAGAACATCGAGCCTCCCGCCACGTCGAAGCTGGAGGCCTGGAGGGAGAGAAGACGGCAGTAGGGTAAGGGCTTAAGCCGGCACACAGTCCAGATTCCCTCTCCCCCTCACACTCCATGTATACCACAGACCCAGGGCATCATTGTGAGGCCGACACATAGGCCCAGCGTGAGGGCACACGACGCAGCTAAATACAAGCTACAACCAGCAACAGTCAAACAGGTGCCAGTAACACCCCTACTAAAGACAATATCCAGACCCTCATCAAGAGGCACAAGTGGACCTACAAAAAAGGCCCAACTCAGCCCCAGGGGTGCGTGGTACCCTCGTGGAGCCTAACACTGACGGCCATTTTGGCTCATCCCTAACAACAGAAAGTAAGACTCTTCCCGCCAAAACAGCGGCGGCCATTTTAAATAGCCCAACTTACACTCCCTGACTCTAGGCCCAGTGGGCGCATACTTCTCCTCCCTTCCAGTAGTGTCATCTAAACACTAAGAGGCCGGAGGAGACCCACTTCAATAGTATACCCTTATACTACATTGGACACTCTACAATCACCACCAAAAGCAAGAGAATCCGGGGCCTAACAAAGGAGAGAGTCACTGAAGAACAAATTGACAGAACTCCAGTGCACTCTGGTGGCCGCTTCACATAGTGCACAAGAGTGAAACTTACTATCACTCTAATAGACTGGCAGTTCCTCATTCATATGGAAATCACACCCCTCTAAAGATGTAAACCACTATCAATGCCCACACAAAGGGGAAGCTTACATCAGACAAAAGTGAAGAGTGACTTATAAAGTATTATGGCTGGAGTGGCTACGAGGAAAAGCAACAAAAACATTCAAGCCTACTATCCACCAAAGACAATAACAGCGACCCCTCAGACTCTCCAGTCAACAACAAGTCCTACCGAAACAAGAGCAATGGAACAATCCACCCCGAGCACCAAAGGTGACATACAAGACCTGAAGGACCTAATCCGAACGTTCAGAGAAGACATTAAAACGGAAATCTCAAAGGTATCCACAGAGCTAAAATCCGAAATAAAAAAAATAGACTCCAAAACAAGTGTGCTTGAAGAGAAATACAAAGAACTTCAGCAATCCCATCAGCAGATGGAAATGGAAATATCGGCGCTAAAAGAAGAACAAGCTAACCACCTCTTGTTCCAAGAAGATCTAGAAAACAGATCTAGAAGGCAGAACGTGAGATTACGCAACGTCCCTGAATCGGTAACGGATCTTAAAGGATACTTGTACGAACTATGTGAATTCCTGTTACCAGATCTAAACTCGGAACAGTACAACATTGACCGCATACACAGAGCCTTGGGTGGACGCCCAAACATGAAGGAAAGACCGAGAGATATCATCGCAAGATTTCACTATTTCACCACAAAAGAGTTGTTCATGAAGGCATCCAGAGGAGGCATACCTAAAATCGAAGGGCACCAACCTCAGATCTTCTCCGATCTATCACAACTAACACTCTCCAAAAGGAGAAATATGAAACCCCTATTGGACTGCATCCTTGCCCAGGGCTGGAGATACTCCTGGGGCTTCCCATTCCGTCTGACCATATCGAGAGACAACAAGTTTTATTCCATCAGATCCTTGGAAGAAGGAATCAAATTGCTGACATCTTGGGACATTCAACTACATGCGACCCCTGAACTTCTTATGGAAAGCAGATCACAAGGAGAGAGGAGAAGAGGATCAACGCGACGAGACAGAGGGAGAAACATCTCACTCCCGGACTCGAGGAACTCTAGAAACCAAAATGTTACAATGTGATATATTATGCTGTCTTTTCTCTCTTATTCTCTTTTTCCAAGAAACCTATAATGCTGCAGATAAGTAATCTTTATGCAAGGCGATGTAGGCCAAGGCGTTGTAGTGTTAGATTTCACCGTACTCTTCCAAAATGCTTCTGATACACAACCTACAGGGCCCTTACAGTAAATAACACCCGACCTCAGTAAAGTAAACCTGCTAAACCGCAACCTACCCACGCCTATACAACATACTAAACAGGTAGACCATTATAACATGCAGTAGATATAGACAAACTAAATATCTCCTGTCATATCTCTAAGGCGTACTTTAAATTGACTATATGGTAGACACCACTGGGTTTACAAACAATCAGTTATTTAAGGCACTTCAAATTTAACTTTCTGACAGATTTTACGGTCCAATACCCTGCATTAGTCTAATCTCAGAAACCCTTGGAACAGAGAATAGGTGAGATTTCTATAGGTTCACTGTTTCACTTTAAAAATTATAGACCGCTCACAAAGTCCCCCGTGGGCAATTTAGTTAGATCAGAAAACAGGCGAATCCTCACAGTGTCAACTAACGACACGAGTGGATTCACCACGAAAGTTAAGGAGGATAGCGAGTGCTATCCTTTCGATAGTTTTATTACTACTACATTCACAGCTAATCGAAGTAGCTGTAGTTTATTTTCTTGTTAAAACAGTTCACATCCCAGTGAAACACCCACGTTTTGGATAAAGACGACTCAAATTCCTTGTCAACACAGAGTAGTAGAGAACTCCTCTAAGGTTGCCTTTGTATTAGTTTATCACTGTGTAAAACTTAATATTTTTCCCCGTCTTCCTGTTTGCTCCACTAGCACAACCAACCTCCGAGTGTAAGGACACAATCCCAGCAGGGGGCCTATCGGACAATCTCGGCAAGAACGAAAAAAGAGCACTCCGTCACGACCGGCTCCCCATAAGGAACATAGAGCTAAAAGGTAGGACACACCATGAACCTCAACATTATCTCACACAATGCTCAGGGCCTCAATGAACCCGTTAAAAGAGGGATAGCAATAAAAGAATATCACAAACTAAGAGGGGATGTAGTAATGATCCAAGAAACACATTTTAAAAAATTAGCGATCCCCAAATATTGGGGGAGATCCTACATGCAGACATACCACTCTTCAGCTAAAGAGAAAACTAAAGGAGTGTCAATCTTGGTACACAATAGAATTAATTTTTGCCATTCCAAAACTCAATCAGACCCAGAGGGCAGATATTTAGCAATTCATGGATCCATCCAAGAACAAAAGGTGACTTTCCTTAACCTTTACGCCCCGAATACCGAACAGGCACAATTCTTCGCTAAAATATCACGTATTATGATGGGATGGGAGCCATCTATCCTAGTAGTGGGAGGAGACATGAACACTGTACTAGACCCAGACAAAGACCGATCTGCCAAATCTCCCGCGCACACTACGCCAACGGCCACCAAAGCGTTCAAACACATTCTAAGATCCTACGGTCTGATAGATACATGGAGAGTAATAAATCCCTCGGACAGGACATACACCTTCTTCTCCCCCAGACACCAGTCCCACTCAAGGATCGACCATGTGCTGATACAGCAACGACTAACCCATAACTTAATGGGTGCAGATATACACCCCATTGCATGGTCGGACCATGACTTGGTTCTGGTTTCCCTGAATGGCTTCATCCCATCAGGACGATCCCCTTCATGGACCTTAAACCCACACCTACTCAATGACGTAACCTCCAAAGACAAAATTACCAGAGCGATAGACGACTACTTCGCACTCAATAGTGGAAGCGAGGTGGGCAGGGGGGGAGTGTGGGCAGCCCATAAATCAGTCATTAGAGGGGTCTGTATCCAAATAGGAGCAACAACAAAAAAATTAGAACAAGCACAATTGAACACTATTAAGAGTAAAATTTCAGACCTACAAACACAATTCACTAGGAAACACGACCCGAAGATTTACAATGAACTCCTGGTTCAAAAGCAATTATTAAATACTATTCTTCGGAAAAAAATGATAACAATCCTCCAACGCACACAGGCCACAATGTTCAGGAGCGCCAACAAACCAGATACCATGTTAGCCAGAAAACTGAAAACACAGAGAGCTAATTCCTTTATCCCAAAAATAATTAACAAATCTAACAAGCTAGTCTTTAAGCCAAATGAGATAGCCGAAACATTTCGGCACTTCTATGAGGAGCTTTACTCAGCCCCCGCACAATCAGGATCCAAAGCCCACAAATCACAAATAGATTCTTTCTTAAACTCAACAGAGCTGCCACAAATTGAGAGAACCCGACCTGTAGAATTAGCAAAACCCATCACGATAGAAGAAATTAAAGAAGCAATTAAAACAACTAAATCACATGGGGCACCAGGCCCGGACGGGTTCACGAATTATTACTACAAACAATGCTCACATCAATTACTCCCGCACCTTCACAAATTATTTAATGAGCTATTAAAAGGTCCCCCCATAAAACAAGAATTCTTAGAAGCAAAAATTATTGTAATCCCTAAAATAGGTAAAGATCCGGCCCAATGCGGGAGCTACAGACTAATTTCGTTAATTAATAACGACATTAAAATATACTCCAAGATTCTGGCGAACAGACTGGCCCCATTGTTACCTAGTGTGGTCCACCCGGACCAAGTGGGCTTCATTGCCGGTAGAGAAGCTCCAGACAACACCAGGAGAGTGTTAAACCTAATAGAAATAGCCAAAAAAAAACAATATCCACTCAATGCTTCTATCACTAGACGCGGAAAAAGCATTCGACAGAATAGATTGGACATTCATGTGGGAAGTGCTAACCAGGATAGGTCTAGGAGAAGGTTTTATAAGAGGGATACAGTCCTTATACACGAACCCCGAAGCCTCCATAACATATCAGGGATTCAACTCTAAAAGACTCAAAATAACCAGAGGGACCAGACAAGGCTGTCCACTCTCCCCTCTATTGTTTGCTCTATGCCTAGAGCCATTGGCGATTTGCGATCAGGAACTGCCCGGACATCCAAGGTATAAAAGTTGGCCCCAAGGAATACAAACTCAATCTCTTCGCAGATGATATCCTGCTCTCACTGACAGAACCAACAACTAGCTTGCCCAATTTACTCCACCTACTCACGAAATTCGGTACTATCTCAGGTTTTAAAATCAATACATCCAAAAGTCTGGCACTCAACATTACACTACCCAAGGAGATGAAAGAAAATTTGGACAAACATTTTTCCATTAAATGGGCTCAAAAATTCTTGACTTACCTAGGTATTAATATTCCAGGTTCCATAGACCAAGTATATGACGCGAACTTCCCACGAAATCATCAGTAGATTAAAACAGGACATAGAGAAATGGTCAGCCTACAAAATATCCTGGCTTGGCAAAATAAACGCAATCAAAATGAATGTTATCCCAAAAATGTTATACTTATTTAGAGCGATCCCGACGCCAATTAACTTGACAGCCATAAAAGCACTACAAAAAACCCTTTTCAAATTTACCTGGAACCAAAAAAAAACAAGAGTTAACAAAAATACGATGCACACACCCATACAAAAAGGAGGTCTAGCCTTCCCAAATCTGGTTAACTACTATAAGGCCACAAGATTGGCGCAATTGACTAACTGGTATAAGAAAGAAGCCATTCCAACATGGGTCGAGATAGAAAAACAAATCTTGGAGGAAAACCACATAACCTTATCGCATACACTATGGCTCAGCGCACACAAAGAACTGAAAACACAAACCCTTACAAGCTGTATTCGCAACTCATTAACAGTTTGGAAAGAAATTAATAAAAAATCCCCCCTGTTACATGTAGGTTCAGGTTTAACCCCTCTTTGGCAATCCCATAAGGAAGGCCACGCCACCAAAACCTCCCAGATGAAATGGTGGATACAGAAAGATCTGACTATAGTCGCAGACACCTGGACTCTAGCACAAGGGGGCACACTGAACCAAATACCTAATAATGAATGGATTAATCTGATGATAATCAAACAAACGATATTTCAGAATGCAAAATCAAATAGTCAGAATAGAAAATCAGTATATGAACAATGTTGCATTAACAACCCTGGAGGCAAGGGCAACATTTGGGTTATATACAAACACCTATCTGAGGGGTCTAGCATAAAGAAACCACACTATCAGGAGAAGTGGGAATCAGAATTACAGATCACACTAGACGATAAACAATGGAGTCAAGTTATCAAGCAAGCTAACATTTCATATTTAAATATCACCTTAAAAGAGAACGCACTAAAAACTGTAATGAGGTGGTACCTCACACCAGCGAGACTTCACCACTCAAACAAATCACTCTCTGACAAATGCTACAGAGGTTGTGGACATGTAGGTTCGCTAATTCACATGCTGTGGGAATGCCCCAAAATTAAACATATCTGGCAGGCAACATACAATACATTAGGTAAACTGTGGGTTCAAACATTAGAGCAAAAACCAGAAGAAGCACTATTGGGACTCCCAAACACAACACTAACAAAGAGTGAGCAATTCCTGACCAATCAGTTATACTTGGCATCTAGATGCATAATAGCCAAACATTGGAAACACACTGACCCTACATTTAAAGAAGTTCTACAGAAAATTGATCACATTCAAACCATGAGCCACTTCTCGGCGGAGTTCGATGTGAGATACAAACGATGGGCCTCCTGCTGGGACATCTGGAAAGTTAGAGGTCCAAAACGAGGTGAGTCTGAGAATGACTAGACCAACTAATAGGTTTTTTGCGGTAAATTGATAAGAGCAAAGAAAGAAATGTAATTCATAAATTTAGACCTAGACACACCTTGCTTTTAAATGCTCTGGTAGATAACTTTGTCCTGCAGGGACTAACTCTGAGACTCTCATATAAAACTATTTGGAGGAAAGGGACAAGAAAATATTCTCATAAGATAGATATATTGACCCCAATATCAACTGTAGAGCTCAAGACCTAGGAGAGCCACAAGTTATATCTTCATATCTGTTAACATACTTGTTCGAACTGTTTAGGATATACCACTGATTTGTTCACTGTTGTATAGACACGTTTATAAATGCTGTACTGTTGACTATTTCTGTATATTTTGATATATAATGTAAATCAAAAAATAAAAAAAGAAGTTTAAAATTTTTTTTTTTTTAAATGAAATCACCAAGTAAGTCCAGATAACAATAAATGTGTGGTACATATCATTCGGTCCATGTTGTCTCATAGTATCTGGAGTTGGTACTTTGTCTCTCATGTGATGTATTCTATCATTTGTGTATTATTTAGTATTTTCTTTATCATGGTCACACACACATATACACACATACTGTGTCTTTGTCAAGTTTCCTGTTTTATATATAAATATGTAGATAAAGTTCCACAACTGGTGTCCACCAAACAAGTCATTATCATGTGTCCTCACTGTGATGAAGTTAATTAGTATTCAATTATGGGTCTCCACCCATTAAATTCTTTTGGGGGGAATCTTACTTGTCGGTTCAGTTTTTAAACAAATTGATTAGATCTCATTGTTATGAGATAAGAGGAGGAGATGTCTCTAAATGTTGTTGAATTAGAGGGTGTGAAGCCTAATCTTTTGGGGATATACCTTAAAGGATCACTGAAGTGTCAATTCTAGTATGCTTTATGGATAACCAGTCTCAATGATGTGTGAAAAGCTCTGTAACCTCCCTCTATTAACTGTTGGGTTTATTTGGCTAAAATAAAATTCTAAATAATAAACAGTAAGGCATTTACAATGTTATTTAAGCCAAATGTTATATATATATATATATATATATATATATATATATATATATATATATATATATATATATATATATATATCATGCATTATATTTATACTATTAGGATTCTATGCTAAATGTTTTTAATTTTGTAATAATTTCACAACTGCCATGTGTTTATCCAAATCACTAGCTCTGAGTAATATTCACTGGAATATTAGCATATTACCATTAAAAAAAATTCCAGCAAAAATCAACAGTTCTTTTGGAAGTAAAACAGATAATCCAGATATTTTGAACACTTCCGTTTTCTGAATTAATACTTTATATATTTTGCTTATTTAAAATACATCAATTATTCTTAATGATTTTTATTGAATACAACTACTGTGGAAATCTGTAATAATTCTACAATGTTTTTGAGATTCAATTCCAAAATCTATCTATAATTTGTTTTCTGTTGGTTTCCAAGCATTTACTTGTTGCCTCTTAATTACAATGTTTTATTGTAAATTGTAATTCTAAAATTTTGTTTTTAGTGAGATTGTATTTTTTTGAAAACCGGAAGTTATTCTATTCTATTTTTCCTTGAAAGTAATTTTATTTATAATTACGAAAATCATGCATAATGTAGATCTCCTGTTACTCCTGTTAGCCCTCATTGGGGCATAAGAAAACAAAAACAAGAACAACTTTTTGCGATCTTTAAATCTGCACCACAAATTAATATTTACAATTCTGTTTAGATTTACTGATAGAGTCAGTTCATGTAAATGAATATGGGAACACCTTAATTTTGGTATTTAATTGTGTCACAAATTACAATAAACTTCATATTTATTATAAACATTTAAAAATTGATATATTTTAAAAATATGAGCCACTAAAAATTAGTTATTATGCTCAATTCTCAAATGTCACAGTTAAGGTAACAAAAAATCATATCTTTGCTTTGTTTGTTTTGGGCTATTAAGTCGCTTAACTATTTTGCAATTGGAGTAGAACTAAATTCAGCGTTTTTTTGCTGTAGTGTTTAGGCACTTAACTGTGACATCATCAATACCCGACGCATGTTTCAAAGGACTATCACATCCCAACCAGCTTTCGATAGTCCTTTGAAACATATACGTCGGTTATATATAATATATATAATACTGTGATTTAAAGCATTTACAAAGTAAAAATATGCCCCTCTAGTTTAAAATGAAAAGTATTCCACTTTTTTTTTATGTAAAATTATATCATATCACATAAATGGAAAAAAAAACACATCTGTGTATTTAATTTAACATTTTTCAATATGTAAATATATATTGTTAGTCTTACTGGAAGTAACTGATAGTAGTCAGAGCAGTTGCTGCTGTGATTGACGGACATGCCTAGGAAACACTATATGCTCTTAATTCTCAGTGTCTCAACTCGATCTCCTACCCTGGCGAGCTGAGGTAGGTAGACATCTTTGTATCAAAGATAAAAAAAGTATAAAGCATCTTAGATTCGTTATAGTTCCAGGACCATCTCTACAATGTAAACGTTGGCTTAAGAAGCTTTAATTTTAGATATATTTATATATATTTTTTTTACTTGAAGGTATTGCCATTTAGTCATATAAATCATAATGTGTCTTGAATTCTTGAAAAATCTATATTTCACCATTTATTTATATAATATGAGATAAGCATGAAATACTCCTTTCTTGCCAACTAAAAAATGGGCTAATTCCGCCCCTGGGACAAAATCTTTATTTTAAGCTATGTGTATTAAGGTTGGCCTATAAAGGCTGAGTATTAGTGATGGCCAATTGATTAAGTTTAGCTGTCAAGACTTTTTTTCTCATTTTTATTTCTTTTTTAGGAAGATATGCCAATTAGCGTTTTTCAATTTACAGCAACATGAGCTTCTCATATTGTAATTGGATTAATCTGGCCTTTCTCAAAGTCCGAATCATTTTTTATGTCCTTATTAATAAATCTAACATCAGATTTTTTATTATATTTTTATTAATAAATACATAAGTAAGATATGAGGATAAAGTAGATATAATTCTTGTAATGCTTACTAGATATTTATCTTTCAATTTTTTTTAACTCTTCTTCCATTTGAATAGTATCTTCACAAAACATAAATCATTCTAAAGGTGTATTTCCCAAGGAAAAATAAAGGCAGATTTCTCTGTTAGGTAGAAGCTACTATATCACATATATAGTTGTCAGCAATACGGGTTATTGCTAACATTGTGGGCTCGCGCAGTTGCAGGCACAGTAGGCACTAATCCCTACTGCAATGCCAGCTGTTTGCATCCCGTAACCGTGAGGCCCGCGACACTACCTGGTTCCTGCCAGGCGAGAACTTGAGATGTGCGCCAAAGGTGCTCATCGCGAGGCCCCCCAGCCTTGCATTACCCTCAGTGCCTCCCCCTCATTCCCCTCAACTGAAGGGAGGGAGGGAGGAGGAAGATGAGGGGAGGGAGGAGGAAGATGAGGGGAGGGAGTGAGGAGGGGAGGGAGAGTGGAGGGAGAGGATGAGGGGAGGGAGAGGATGAGGGGAGGGAGAGGATGAGGGAAAGGAGGGGAAGAGGATGAAAAGGGGGGAGGGAAACAGACACAGGGGGGAGAGACTCATGGGGGAACAGACACAGGGGAGGGAAAGGGAAGAGACACAGGGGAGGGGGGGAAGAGACACAGGGGAGGGAGAGAAAGAGACAAAGGGGAGGGGAAGGAAAAAAACATGGGGAAAGAGACACAGGGGAGGGGGGATAGGGACACAGAGGAGGGGGGAAAGAGACACAGGGGAGGGGGGTAAGAGACACGGGAGGGGGGAAGAGACATAGGGGAGGGGAAGGAAAGAGACATGGGGAAGAGACACAGGGGGGGGAACAGACACAGGGGAGGGGGAAAGAGACACAGGGGAGGGGGGGGAAAGAGACTCATGGGAGGGGGGAGCAAACACAGGGGAGGGGGGGAAGAGACACAGGGGAGGGGGAAGAGACACAGGGTAGGGGGGGAAAGAGACTCATGGGAGGGGGGAGCAGACACAGGGGAGGGGGGAAGAGACACGGGATGGGATGAAGAGACACAGGGGAGGGGGAAGAGACACAGGGGGGAGAGACACAGGGGAGGGGAGGGAAAGAGACACAGGGGAGGGGGAAGAGACACGGGGGGAGATACACAGGGGAGGGGAGGGAAAGAGACACAGGGGAGGGGGAGGGAAGAGACACAGGGGTGGCTTGTGTGGCTTTTGGGAAGGTAGAAAAGCTGGGAGTGATTTTAAATTATATAAGAGCATTGAGATAGTCAGTAAGGACACCATATTAAGCACCTCAAATCAAATGTTGAGAGTACTCAAAACCAGCAGAGACTTACTCAAATAAAGTGTAGGCTTGCTACAAGATGTTTGGCATAAAAAAATGGACCAGCTAGTGTTGTTAATGGTAAATGAGAATTAGGTATACAATAGTTATGGACCATTTGGGACAACACAATTCTTAATTGTTGAAGGGTACATTTTATTAGTCTAAGACAGGTGTGGGCAAATTCAGTCCTGGAGGCTACACAGTAAATGAAAATGTAGGATTTATTAAAAAAAACACATATTTAAAAAGTCTCCTTGATGTAATATGACTGCCCGTTCACCCTCTCCAACCTCTCTGGGCAGCTTAAGCTAAGTGGCCATGTTTCATCCAGTGTGTAATAAATTGTCCATCCAAGTGTCAGCTGTAGGGGTTGGGCTTCTATTAAAGCAGACCCTACCCTGAGCATGGTTAGTATAATGATGTATAATCCTTTTATATAAAAATATTTAACAAATTATGAGACACAATTTCAAGTATACAGCCTAAAATAGGATTAAAAGATTATGATACAAATAAAAAGTGGGAATGTTTATAAGAAAGAGATATAGTGTGAGGATGCTATTACATTATATGAAATTATCTTTGCTAGCTAGACAAATTCAAATCTTATTATTTTTTTATACAAAACTTCTAGTCTTCTGGCTGTTATTTGATTATAGGATTAACATCATTTAACAGATTTTATACATATAAGATAATGAGGTTTCACATTTGTATAATAGGCTGCTATTATGTTATATTAAAACATCTTTCTTACCAGCCCAAATAATTTATGATAATAATTATTTGTTTGCAAGGGAACATATTTTTTTTTTAACTAAATGAGGCATTTCTTTTATCGGAATAAAGAATAGTTTTATTACAAAACCATATTGACCCATATAGTAACATGAGAGAATTTTGTAAATAATATGTCATATTATACTATAACACATCTCCTCACAGGGCCTAGAACATACAGCCAACCCCCAAAATCTGGTACCTATACTGATAAGTATTTATTTTAATAATATCCCACAGATGGTATAAAAAAAAGCTTTGACAATATAGAGGAAATTAATTTTATAAACTCAATTACCCATAATTTACAACACATAAATAAGCCCTTTTTTGTAGAAATTATGAGCGGCATTGATTGGTTAAATAAATGAATATGTCACTCTGATTATAACTTAGACATTGTCCCTCTAAATAAATATATTAAATATGTCACTTTATTGATATGACACAGAATATGCCAGTAAGATTAAAAAAGATATTATAATGTAGAGGCAAAGTAAGTCGCTTTGGTTTAAAACAATAAATATCCCACTCAAATAAAATAAATACGACTTTGCAAAGTAAAATCAAAATATCTGCAATCTGGTTTAAAATAATAGACAAAGCCCTCATATGTAATACATATGACACACTGATATTATCTGTTTTATACTATAAATAAAAAAAAACAATGTGCACCTCTGAATTATTATAATAATATTAATTACAAATAATATTTTAAATGAAAATAAAAAAAATTAACTGGTTTAAATTAATAAATATGATAATATGAACTCAATGTAATACATAATAATGTGTAGTAAAAATGCCACTCATGTCAAAAATAAGTAAATTGCTAATCTGATAAAATACATTCAATCTAAGGTAAAAATATAAATTTCAAAGAAATTAATAAAATGACCCTTAATTTTAAAATAAGTATGGAACACATATGGGTTTAGAAATACATGAAGACCCGAGAAGGGGTCCTTGACCTCTATCCAGACTAATAAATCCTTGTAAGCTCAAAGATAATATATTTTAAGAAATGTAGGATCTATTGTATTATTTTATGGACAAGATGACAGAAGAAGAGAAAAGAAATGAGACTCTAGCCCAAATTTTAATGCCATTCTGAATGTTTAGGTAAAAAAAATAATTTGTCTATTAAAATATTGTTGAAAAGAGCCAATATTAATGACTTAAGAACCATTAGCCTAAAGGTTAGAAACAACATGGCTGTTTGGGGCAAAAAAAAATAATCTTTTAATGTCCTCTTTGTTCTGTATATCATTTATGCATAGAATGGCTGGTCTTATACTTAGTGGCAGGTCTTATACTTAGTGGCATTTGAGGTGTAATGAAAATGGTGAAGTAACATTGCTGACTTAAAGTGATTCATTAAAGTTCAAACTGTCTACATAGATACATAAATTAAGAAGTTTGAAGGAAGATCTTCTTAGAATTAAATTATGCCTTGGAAAACAATTTATGAGCCAGCAGCCTTATTAAATTGAGATTCAGCAAATTTAAAAGGGCTCTATTTAAGCACACAGCATATTTTTTTACAGAAGTTTTTAGTTAGTGAACTTCTATCCAAAAGCAAGGTCTTCACTAACTAAAAATTTCTGTAGAAAAAATATGCTTTGTGCTTAAATAGAGCCCTTTTAAATTTGCCGAATCGCAATTTAATAAGGCTGCAGATGTCCAAATCTGTATATATATATAAATACCAATACACACAAAGTATCCACCTCGTATTCTATTCCCTGCATATGTATATAATCATATATAAACACACCCATTTATATATTTAACATTAGCATTACCAAAGCAGACAAGGGGCCTCATTCTATTATCAGCCGCAGCCGCTGCGGGGCCGCAAGGACCGGCCGCAAGCTATTCGGCTATTCTATTCCCTTACGGCCGTAGGCTCCGGCAGGCTTGCGGCCGGTGCCTTGCTATCTCTTGCGGCCGATCGCGCCGGAGGAAAGCCTTTGATCTAAAACGGCCGCAAGAGATTTGCAATTCAATTGCTCCGGGAAACCTCTCTGCAAGGCTAAAAACGAGCCGCAGTTACTTGCAGGAAAAAGGTCTCGCTAGCACCAATTAAGCACATAAAATAGCTCAAATAAAGCCATCCTGCACTTTGAGAAGACTATAAAGGGATTTTAGGTGTTAGAAAAAATAGCACATAATTATCCTGTACTCAAATCCGTAAAATATTTCATTTTAAATATCCGTAAAATATACATGTAAAAAGTCCAGAGTGCTTGGAGCACCTCAGACATGCCCACGCCGCAGCCGGCAAATAAACAGTTAATTTGAACTCGGGTTTGGGCAGATGTGCAAGCTTGAGAGTGGGTTCCTTTTATTCCTCATGTCCCCCAATATGATCCCTAGCATTTACAGAGCTGTACAGTGCAGGCTTGAATTTATTTTTGAGTTTTTATATTTCACAGTTTACGGCCGGTTCCAAGATATGCGGCCGGCCGTAAAAGGAGATCCTTGCGGGGCCGTATAATAGAATCGCGAGTTAACTGAACCCTCGCAAGGAATCGCAGCCTTACGGCCGATTTACGGCCGATAATAGAATGAGGCCCAAGGTCTCCACCCTTTATTCACTGACCTTTCATTGGTTCCTTGTTGACATTTACACCACTTCTATTCAGTTGATTCATATGAATAGACAGGTACTGACCATACATTCATTAGCATATTAGCCCTCTGAGTGTCAACCATGTTAAGTTAACATAGTTTGCTGTCTAGGCCTAAGGGGCCAACAACATTAATTTAACATGGTGCAATAATTAAAATTGTTAAACTGCCCTACTGTGCATGGAGGAGACCAGTATAATGGCAGATCTAGTAAGGGATCCCATGCCCTGCCCTGAATTAATAAAAAAAAACATTAAAATACATATACAATTTGCAATCCCTTCTATCCTTATGTCAACTTACTGGAATAAGGAAAGGAAGAGGGTTAAAAACATTAGTTTTCTTTAAATATATGTAATAAAAAAATAGGGAAGCAGATGAGGGTATTCTTTCATTTCCCACTAAAATCACCCCCTACTCCCTCCCAATTATCCCCTGCTACCCTCCTCTCCGCACCCTTTAATATTTTCCTACCAGTGAACCAACACATTTGTAAACCCCAGGGTGTGTGTTGGAGGGGAGGGAGTAATCCATTGTGGTTTTGGAAGTTGGGGGTTCACCTGCAAATTTACACCCCCAGCAACAGTCTCTCTATAGTCGTTTCTGCTTACTGTAGAAGTATACTTTTGGTGGTGAGAGTGTCAAGGGCTTGGCCTGCATGAGTGCTGTAGGCACTGGGAAGCTACAGTTCACCGAGGGAACCATGAATGCCAACATGTACTGTGACATACCGAAGCAGAGCATGATCCCCTCCCTTCGGAGACTGGGCCGCAGGGCAGTATTCCAACATGATAACGACCCCAAAAACACCTCCAAGACGACCACTGCCTTGCTAAAGAAGCTGAAGGTAAAGGTGATGGATTTGCCAAGCATGTCACCAGACCTAAACCCTAGTGCTGGAAAATAATGGTGACCGCACACAATAGTTACACTTTGGACCCAATTTGGACATTTCCACTTAGGGGTGTACTCACTTTTGTTGCCAACGGTTTAGACATTAATGGCTGTGTGTTGAGTTATTTTGAAGGGACAGCACATTTACACTGTTATACAGGCTGTACACTTACTACTTTACATTGTGGCAGAGCATAATTTCCTCAGTGTTGTCACATGGAAAGATATAATAAAATATTTACAAAACTCTGAGGGGTGTACTCACTTTTATGAGATACTGGAAATATTTACTTTTATAGAAAGATGTATTTCTGGGCTTTCAGGTGGATTCGAGAAACTTTCTTTGACTGTGTAGGTTTTAGTAAAATTAGAAAGCACCAATTGATAAAAAAAAAAGATTTTTTGGAATTCCCACTTTACATAAAGCTACAATATCAAATACACTGATAGAAAGCTGAAGTTTTACTGTAAACAAAAACAATATTTAATTTGCATATGCAAATACAAGTAAGCTGACAGAAACCTAGTCTAAACGGATGTCATTCTAGGTGTTGCAAATTCCTCCTGCCTCAGGCAGTGAAAGGGTTAATAGAGGCTTTGGGAGGAGCCTGTGGATAGGGTGGAGCCTGACTGAGCTACTGCTTAAAAGTCAGGTAGACGGCCTACAAGGTGTTGTATTCTGAATATTCTCAGAGGAACAACTCATTCTGCAGACTGGAGATTTTGGAAGCTGGACTCCATTTTCCTAGACCTGTAGAGACAACAAGACTACAAGCCCACCAGATATCTGACTTGTGACAGGTGAGATGAATGTTCCACCATCAGGTATTGAGTTGGGTAGATGGACACATATAATGTTATTTCATGGATGCTGATGTATTATCTACATAACATATCATGGACTATTCCTTTGTTAATGGTTATTTCTTGAGTAATTTCAGTATATATATCCATTATATTGAAGTCTATTTGGTTCTGGTCTTTTTAGTTTTATTTATTGATTACAGGAAAAGCATAATATCTTGTCTCAATCTTGTCTTACATTTGCAGTTAGTTAAATTACTATTCTGAAACATAATCTTGTAATTTCTTAGAAGATATTTGTGTTTTTATGTTAAAGCATTCAATAAATTATTTATTTCCATTTTTTATAGACAGTCAATGTTAAGAACTTAGGAACAATTCAAGTATAATATTGCTCTTCAACTTCTTGTTCACACCATTTAGTTATTTTTTATCCATCTACTTGAAATATTTTTCAACTTTTATCTAACTTTTAATATCTTTATGGTTAGTTCTGGCCCTTTATCTCTCACTGGATATGGTCCATATTATTATAAGGGTTTAAGTGAAGAATGTTTCTTTTTGGCATTATTATCCATGCCTTTTGAAAAAATAAAAACTAGTTTCCTCTTAAACCACAAGAGTGTTTGACACTAATGGAGTATCTGTAACCTTTAATATTAGGTCTTTAATTATATGTATTATACTCAATCTTTATTTAGGCTCCCTAAATGAGCATCAAATACTTCTTCTAAGTGTGCAATCTTAGCCTTAATTGAAATTAAATTACTAACAACAATGTCTAATGTTAGATGTGTAATGTAATAGAATAAAATCATAATTGACTATAAGAAAAGACTATAGGTCCATAAAGTCCAGTCTGTTGAGAACTCATTATATCCTTGTAATATGTGGTAAGGCATTAAGAAGAAGGCAAAGTATATATGCATGCACACTTTTTTCCCTGTATGAGATATGTGGAGAGTGAGTCTTGAAAAATGTACATAATAGTTTGGTTATTACCATACTTTAATATGATTTTCTTAGGTCTATGCATTCCAACACAACAGATTTTGTTGCTTTTGTCAGAAATATTAATATTGTGATTTCTATTTGCAGACAGTAGAAAGCTTAAGACTCTGCAGTCCAAGATGCATCAAACCTATAGAGAGAATATCATAGATAAGTACAAGATCATTGGGGAACTGGGTCATGGAAGCTTTGGCCAAGTCCTTAAGGCAGAAGATATGGAATCAGGTATGGAGACAGATTGTGTGTTATTGGTAACAAGTTGTACCTTGTTTGTGAACAATTTTACCCCTATGTACATACATTGTTCACATGGCACTGTCTTCATATAATACTCACAAGATGTCCTCTTTTATTCCAGGTATATGTGTTGCTCTGAAACTCTTGAAGAAAGAAGCAACCAGGCGTAAAACCTTCTTCCAGGAGTTTAGCATTTCTATAAACCTTTCAGATTATGAAGGCATAATCACGACATACAATAGTTGTATAGAGACACCGGACCACTATATCTTTACACAGGAGTTGGCATCAGCTGGGACACTTGACTCTATCATTGAGACCGAGGTAAGAAAAGCAGAGAACCAACTTTACCAGATATTATTCTCAGTCCCACTATTACATTGAGATTAGCTGCAAAATTATGATGTCCATCACTGTTAGTCAAACCTCCAGCACTTTAATCAAAAGACCATTCTACCTCTCATCTGTCATTTACTGTTTTTAGTTACTGTATATTTTTTATTTTATTTCAGAAAGTTTGCACATTTATTGGAAGAAAAAATAATGTTTTCACAGATGAGAATAATGCTCTAGGTGCTATTATAATGCATATGTAATCTAGAATAATAGATAAGGAACATATAATTATGCAATTTTCTTCGCCTTCTGTTGACCTGTGTTTTTATTTCATTTCTAGGTTGGGATTCCAGAAGAGATGGTGAAGCGTTGTGCTGTGCAGCTCATTGGGGCCCTGGAATATATGCACAGCAGAGGACTAGTGCACAGAGAACTGAAGCCAGACAATGTCCTGCTGATGGACAAGGAGTGTCACCAAATCAAACTGAGTGACTTTGGACTTACCCAGCATGTGGGTACCCCAGTCTCACCTATGTCACACATAATTCCATACATGGCCCCAGAACTGTGTTCCATCTTACCAAAGCACTTCTTACTACTAAATTACAGTGTTGATTTTTGGGCATTTGGAATACTCATCTATGTAACACTAACTGGATATTTCCCCTGGTTGGAAGCTGTGGAAAATAACAATACATTCCAGGAGTTTCTTGACTGGCAACTTAATGGAGATCATGTTTCTCCACCTAGTTGCTGGAACAGATTCACCAGTGAGGCTCAGACCATGTTCCACAAACTACTCCACCACAATCCTTCCATCAGGAGTCCAGTTGGTATTGTCTTAGACTATCTCAATTTCCCTTGGAATAATAAAGACATCACTCTCTTGAATCATGTTGTCTGTATTGAGAGCCATATTGTACTGGAGGAACAAGAGGATGAGGGAATCATAATCATCACAGATAATGAGGAGTTTAATTGTGAAGTGATTGTGGATGAGGAAATAGGGACCATGGAATGTATTTTTGTTAATGTTACAGAAGATGATTTTAACCAATTCTTTCTGCTTCAAATAGGAAATAATTCCTTGGATGTCGGGGCTGAGGTAGAGATCATGTGAACACCATGATCTTAACACTAAGTTTGACCATTTGGAGACAGTCTTGTGGTCCAGGTTCTCAAGTGTGAGGTAGATGACTAGAAGCTGGGAAGAACTTCCGAATATAAGTAAGTAAATATTGTCCAGTAAATTAGGCCAATTTTATTATTTTGTATTATCCACTAACCATTATTTGCCTTGTCTTTTGAGTATATCATGCTAGGAAGAGCCTGATGTTCATAGAAGGATGGATGCATGGACTGGACAGCTTAATCTATTTATCATCGGAGCAGAAAGATAAGTAGAAGACCAAGTAATTAGTTATTTCTTATTGTAAAATAAGGTTCAAGTTGCAGATCTTTCAGACAATTTGCTTATAGAGACATGAACATTTTTTTTCTTTGTGGTCAGATACTATTGTACTGTCCATTTATTTCCTTTATCCTAGAACTTGAGTTGTTGTGAATTTGGGTCACTTTTCTTATTCTATTTTTGTATTTAGTAAAAGGATTTAAAAGACCTGGTAAACATTACTGAAAAGGTGAGATTGCCAAATGTCAATAATATATTAATTTCCTTTTTTCAGATAATTTCTTTGTCTCCAGAAAAAAACGACTCTTCTTGTGTAGATGTCAGAAAAGGAAGCGTCCTGTCCCCGGCCCCTCCTATCTGCTGCCCCATGTCAGAAAACAACATGAAGCAGTTAATAGGGAGGTTGGGGGCAGGATATGTCAAGTTGTTGTAGCTTTCAGTAATCTGGACGATAGGTAATTATTTTATTCCTCCTAATGTTTACTGACTTCCCCATTATCTCTTTTATCATTCTCTTAAATTAATTTTGCCATTATTCTCTCTTTATATATGTATCTCTTATTGACATCATCATTTTACATATTAGATAGGGAAATGTTCATAAGGATCATGAGAGGGACATTTACATCTCTGCAGAAGCAGGGTTTGCACTTTGTATTACTACTACCTGCCTCTAAAAAAATGTCCAAAACATAAAATTATAGATTTGTACTAGTACATGAATAGATTTATACAGCTCCCAATTAGTTTAAGATAAATCTATTTTGGTCAACTTTTCCAGCAAAAATCAACAGTTCTTTTGGAAATAAAAACCATTTTCTGAATTAATACTTTATATATTTGGATTATTTAAAATGTATCAATTATTTTTTATAAATGTTTATTGAATACAACTACTGTTGAAATCTGTAATAATTCTAAATTGTTTTTGAGATTCTATACCAAAATCTATCTATAATTTGTTTTCTGTTGGTTTCCAAGCATTCACTTGTAGCCTCTTTTTTTACAATGTTTTATTGTAAATTGTAATTCTAAAATATTGAGCCTCGTTAAATTAGCCCTCTTAGTTCTCTCGGTCCTCGCAATAGACAGTTTTTTGCTGTTTGCGAGGACCGAATCCCCAATACGTCCCTCGCAGCCTGCTTTGCGAGATGACTCCGAAAAATGGCCGAGAATAGGCTCCGAGAGAGCTACAGAGTCACACGCAACCATAAATCTATGAGGTGAATCTCGCACCTCGGAAGAATCCCTACGGCACAAAACGTGCTAGCAAGGGATCCTAAAGCCTCTACGTGCTGCCTCGGACCAGCCTGAGACTGCTGTGTGAGGCTCCCCCCTGCTCCCTGTACACATCCCCATGCTGCAGGGGTCCCTAGTGGGACCCCAGTAGCCCCCCCCCCCCCACATTAACCCCTTGCAGCGGGGGTCCCCGATCTGAATAGATCAGGCCCTTTGCTGCATGTAAAAGTTTTAAATTCCCAGCCACGGTGCCTTAAAGCGCCTGCGGCAAACCATTGGCAATCCCGGCCGCCTCACCTAAAATTAACCCCCCACTATGCTGTGGGTCGACATCGGGACCCCCGAAGTGTCCCCAAATTAGCCCATTGCAGCGGGGGTCCCCGATCTGCATAGATCAGGCCCTTTGCTGCATTTAAAAGTTTTAAATTCCCAGCCGCTGTGCACCTAAAATTAACCTTCCTCTATGCTGGGAGTCCCCGTCGGGACCCCTGAAGTGTCCCCACATTAACCCCTTGCAGCGGGGGTCCCCGATCGCCACCGATCGTGACCCCTCTGCATTTAAAATTTTAAATTAACCCCAGGCAACTAAAATTAACCCCGTAACTCATGGGGGTCAATACAGACCCCCATAAGCCCTTATTTATCCCTGTAACTCATGGGGGTTAATTCAGATCCCCATAAGCCTTAATTTAACCCCATCAGTCCCATAAGGGTATATTTTGACCCTTATGGGGCTTTTAAAACCCTAACATTAACCACATAAGTGCCACGACGGTCCTCAAGGACCATCATGACACTAACATCATGACCATAAACCTTTCACTAAACCTATAACTTATGGGGGTCAATACAGACTCCCATAAGCACTTAATTAACCCTGTCACTCATGGGGGTCAATACAGACCCCCATAAGCCCTTAATTAACCCTATAACTCATGGGGATCAATACAGACCCCCATAAGCACTTAATTAACCCCATAACTCATGAGGGTCAATACAGACCCCCATAAGCACTTAATTAACCCTGTCAGTCATGGGGATCAATACAGACCCCCATAAGCACTTAATTAACCCTGTCACTCATTGGGTTCAAAACAGACCCCCATAAGCACTTAATTAACCCCATAATTTATAGAAGTCAATACAGACCCACATAAGCACTAAATTAAACCCATAACTCATGGGTGTCAATACAGACCCCCATAAGCCTCTATTTAACCCCATCAGTCCCATAAGGGTATGTTATGACCCTTATGGGGCTGTTAAAATCCTAACATTAACCACATAAGTGCCATGACGGTCCTCAAGGACCATCATGACACTAACTACAAACACTACACTGAACTATAACCCCCAATAAACCATTAAATCTAAACTAACCCCCCTCTTCACTAAGTTATAGGGTTAATTAAGTGCTTATGGTGGTCTGTATTGACCCCCATGAGTGACAGGGTTAATTAAATACTTATGGGGGTTTGTATTGACCCCCATGAGTTATAGGGTTAATTTTAGTTTGCCGGGGTTTACAGTCCTCTAAGGACCCGCGAGGCGGGAAATTTAAAAGTTTTAAATGCAGCGGGGCCCTGATCGGTGCCGATCGGGGACCCCCGCTGCAAGGAGTTAATGTGGGGGGCTGCGGGGGTCCATATGGACCCCTGCAGCAAGGGGTTAATGTGGGGACACTTCGTGGCATAGAGGGGGGTTCATTTTAGGTGCCGGGGGGGTAGTTGGAGTACCACTCATGGCAGGGCTTATGTGTGGGACTGCCGCGGAGGTTCCGTTCAGGACCCCTGCAGCAATTGATGAGGTGTGGGAGCCCTGCTGCGTAGCTCACACGTTGCTCGCAGCAGGGCTAATTTAATAGCGTCGTAACTTTGAGAAATTTGCAGCACGTAAGATTTAAGTAGAAGCCTCTTATCTACGAGGCTGGAATTTAATAAGGCTGATTGTTTTTAGTGAGATTGTATATTTTTGAAAACCGGAAGTTATCCTTTTCTATTTTTCCTTGAAAGTATCTTAATTTATCATTACGAAAATCCTGCATGATGTAGATCTCCTGTTACTCCTGTTGGCCCTCATTGGGGCATAAGAAAACAAAAAGAAGAACACCTTTTTGCAATCTTTAAATCTGCACCACAAATTAATATTTACAATACTCTTTAGATTTACTGATAGAGTCAGTTCATTTAAATAAAAAAAGGAACATCTTAATTTTGGTATTTAATTGTGTCAAGGTCTCTAACATCCACTAGCTCCATGATGTCATCATAAAGGAGTGGAAGAGGACTCCAGTGGCAACCTGTGAAGCTCTGGTGAACTCCATGACCATGAGGGTTAAGGCAGTGCTGAAAGATAATGGTGGCCACACATAACATTGACAATGTGGGCCCAATTTGGACATTTCCACTTAGGGGTGTACTCACTTTTGTTGCCAATAGTTTAGACATTAATGGCTGTGTGTTGAGTTGTTTTGAGGGACAGCAAATTTACACTGTTATACCGGCTGTACACTTACTACTTCACATTGTAGCAGTGTAATTTCTTCAGTGTTGTCACATGAAAAGATATAATAAAATATTTACAAATATATGAAAGGTGTAAACAACAATATATGCTCTTTATGCTCAATGTCTAAACTGGATCTCCTGCTCAGGGAGCTGAGGTAGGCAGCCATCTTTGTATCAAAGCTAAATATGATCATCTGTATATCCTGGTGCATAACACACTATGAACATATTAATTTCATTTTAGGATATTAAAAATCTTAAAAAGAAAAGAAAAAACATCACAAAACTTTCATAATTCATTCAGTTCATATAATTCATAGAATCATAAACTGTTTGCTCAAATCATGTGGTGTCAGAAAGCCAGTTTCAAGGGAACGAGGCTCAGAAAATCCTGGGGGGCCCAGGGGGGAGGGTCAAGAGGCAAGTCTAGCCATAGCACGATTATAATTCTGCTTATATTGTCGAGCTCTCTAAGGCCATAGGGACCATTTTATATGAGTTCTGTTGTATCTCTCATGGTCAAATCTCAGGTAATCTATTTCAGTTCCTTTATTTCTATCTAATCTTGCTTTCATCTCTGACCAAGCAGGAACTTCAGGGGTTTTCCATGTAGCTATCATTAAGGTGTTAATAATAATTCCTGTTATTTTATGATCTGTAAGTTCTAGTCCAATATGGAAAAGGGTCAATTCTGGGATTGGTTGTAATTTACATTTGGTAATTAAAAATAATTGATGAATACAATCTCTCCCAAAGTTTTTGTATGTTGGGGCAGAGCCACCACATATGTTCGTGGGTACCCCGATCTTTACAACCTCTCCAACATTCTCCAGAATTTTCAAGAGGAGCCATTTTTGCCAGTGTGACTGGAGTTAAATACCACCTTTGTACTAATTTAAATTATGTTTCCCTCAAAAAAACACAAATTATATTGTTGTTTGTCTTTTCAAAAGCTTTAAACCATGTTCTAATCTCAAGGTCTAGGCCAAAGGCCTCTTCCCATTTTATTATCCGTTTATCTGCACCAAGGATTGAAAATATTTTAGCTCAGAGTTACTATATATATCGTGAGCAAAAGTGAGACACCATTGCTCCCAATCTATATTTTTTATCTTAGAGCCTATATGTTACGAATTTAAGGGATTAACCGGTGAAGGAAATTTAATAAGATTTAATTGGGAGTTCAGTCTATGCCATTGTATATTTAAAATTCTAACTACCAAAGGTAGTTTGTTGTTTATCATATGTTCTACCTCTTTATTGCATATAGGCCCATTTAGCTGGAGGCTAAAGAATTTTTTTAAATATGTGTCAACATTGTAGCTTTGTAATTGTCAATTACATTTGGAGAGGATAGGCCTTCCTTCATAAAATCTCTTGAAACAATGTCCCTGTTTAGTCGAGGTTGTTTATCTCTATAGATAAATTTCTCTATGAGTCTTTGGAACTTTCTTAATTGGCCGTACGGAATCCTCAAAGGGATACATCTCATAATGTAGATTAGTTCAGGTTAAGAAGGTTTTTCAGATTTGAGGAGGAATTTTATACCCAAATATGAAATGGAGTTACATTGCCACTTTTAATGCTTTATGGTTGTTCTTATCAATATTCATAACCAAGACGTCAGATTTAGCTGGATTCATTTTATAGTAGGAAAAAAAACTGTATTCATTTATTAGTTCTTGCAAATTAGTTAATGATGTCATTGGATCAGTTACAGTGATCACAAGTAGTGATGTCGCGAACCTAAAATTTTCGGTTCGCGAACCGCCGCAAATGTTTGCGAACCGGCGGACATCGGCGAACCGCCATAGACTTCAATGGGCAGGCGAATTTTAAAACCCACAGGAACTCTTTCTGGCCACAATAGTGATGGGAAAGTTGTTTCAACGGGACTGACACCTGGACTGTGGCATGCCGGAGGGGGATCCATGGCAAAACTCGCATGGGAAATTACATAGTTGATGCAGAGTCTGGTTTTAAGCCATAAAGGGCATAAATTACCTAACATTCCTAAATTGTTTGGAATAACGTGCTTTAAAACATCAGGTATGATGTTGTATCAATCAGGTAGTGTAAGGGTTAGGCCCGCTTCACAGTGACACACCAAACTCCCCGTTTAACGCACCGCAAACAACAGCAAACAGTCCATTTGCACAACCGCAAACTCCCCATTTGCACAAGGTTGGATACCAAGCTAGCCATGTCCTGTTCCTTGTCCTCACTGATGTCATTGAAGGTCTCTTCCTCCACCCAGCCACCAAGGGTCCCCGAAAGGTGACAACAAGCCCCCTGGGACGCCTGCTGTGTTTGGTCTTCCACCTCCTCAAAGCCACCTTCCTCCTCTGACTCCTCTTCTTCAGACTCCTCTCACTGCATTGCCTCTCTCTGCATTATTATAAGGTGTGTTAAGTAGTACTACTCTTATCAGTTTAAAACCTGTTACAGCACATATCAGGGTGCGTGTATAAGGCCTGGATTTTTAGAACCAGGAGATGGAAAAAGATGCTTTGTTGGTCGTATCACTTCAATTTTGGGGCACGGCACGTGCAGTCAAAGGTGCCACCAGATAGGAGTGACGTGTTTGTAAGTACTACTCTTATCAGTTTAATACTTGTTACGTCACCTATCAGGGGGCATGTATAAGGCCTGGATTTTTAGAACCAGGAGATGGAAAAAGATGCTTTGTTGGTCGTATCACTTCAATTTTGGGGCACGGCACGTGCAGTCAAAGGTGCCACCAGATAGGAGTGGCGTGTTTGTAAGTACTACTCTTATCAGTTTAATACTTGTTACGTTACCTATCAGGGGGCGTGTATAAGGCCTGGATTTTTAGAACCAGGAGATGGAAAAAGATGCTTTGTTGGTCGTATCCCTTCAATTTTGGGGCACGGCACGTGCAATCAAAGGTGCCACCAGATAGGAGTGACGTGTTTGTAAGTACTACTCTTATCAGTTTAATACTTGTTAAGTCACCTATCAGGGGGCGTGTATAAGGCCTGGATTTTTAGAACCAGAAGATGGAAAATGATGCTTTGTTGGTGGTATCACTCAAGGATTTTTAGAACCAGGAGATGGAAAAAGATGCTTTGTTGGTCGTATCACTTCAATTTTGGGGCACGGCACGTGCAGTCAAAGGTGCCACCAGATAGGAGTGACGTGTTTGTCAGTACTACTCTTATCAGTTTAATACTTGTTAAGTCACCTATCAGGGGGCGTGTATAAGGCCTGGATTTTTAGAACCAGGAGATGGAAAAAGATGCTTTGTTGGTCGTATCACTTCAATTTTGGGGCACGGCACGTGCAGTCAAAGGTGCCACCAGATAGGAGTGACGTGTTTGTAAGTACTACTCTTATCAGTTTAATACTTGTTACGTCACCTATCAGGGGGCGTGTATAAGGCCTGGATTTTTAGAACCAGGAGATGGAAAAAGATGCTTTGTTGGTCGTATCACTTCAATTTTGGGGCACTTTGTGACATTAGCTTCTTACGCTTAAACATGTCCTTTACAGGCACCTGACTATGGGCAGATGAGCAGGAACTGCTCAAGGCGAGAGACGGAGTGGCGGATGGTTGAGAGGGGGCAAGGAGGACAGCAGTAGTTGATGTGGCTTATGATGCTGCACCAGGAGGAAGATGGCGGCTTTGAGTTTGTGTGCTGCTTGTACTCATGTGTTGGTCTGGAGCCACCCAAACATTAGGTCTCAACCTGTAGAGGATAAGGGAACCAGGCTACTCTAGACCTCATTCATCATTACAGGTTTTGACAGATCGGTACTATGCATCCAAGCTACTGTGACAACAGATATGAGTAGCACTGTGCACTTGCAGAAGTTGGTAGAGTAGACGCTGTAGGTCTGACACACACGCTTGCAGACAACTAACTGCTATGCAATCTATTACAGTAGAATTTTGTTTTTGTTTTAAATGTACACTACTGTTACACCAGATATGAGTGGTGTGTTAAGTAGTACTACTCCTATCAGTTTAATCCCTGTTATGTGCCTTTTTTTGGGGTTTCGTTGTTGAAGCCACAGTGCAGCACCAGAGGCCAGAAAAATTAGGCATGTACACATGCCTGAAAAATTAGGTATTGTTGATCTTGCAGCAAGCAGATAAGAAGGTAGGCCTGATTCAACGCCCCATCCCTGCATATCCACACTCAGAGATTGAGGGGGCAACCCTTACAAGGCCACGGGCCGGAGATATAAAGGGGGGCCATCCCAAATAAGCACACAAGTGGGGACAAAGGTAGTGAAGGGGACATAGAGGTCCATGGACTGACGTTCGCCATCTTGGCAGGAAAAGGGCCCAGCAATTAAGCCAAATTGACCCAGCACAGGCAGCTACTTGAGTCTAACGCTGTACAATTACACCTTAATAAAGCTGAAACATGCAGCAGCAGGGATTCTAAACGGCCACACAGGGACAAGGAGGCTAACAGCCCCCACAGTCTCTGCACCACTTTTTTTAACAGATAACCCAAGGGGCTAACCAGGGACCTTGCCCACAAAAAAAAAAGCAGAATTTTATTGGAGGAATTATTAGTGTCTTTACCCCCCAAGAGAGGACATAATATACAGTATCTTTAGACTACCTGATGGCCAAACCTCCTTTAGCCCCAATGCTATCCAAGAAACATTTCAAAACTTCGATCAGACCATATATTCATCCCAATCCCGCTGCAGCGGATCTGACATAGAGTCCTTCCTACTACAGCAAGAAGTCCACAATATACCTGCACCTCAATTGGACAGCTTGAACCTAGACATATCCCAAGAGGAAGTTAAATCTACAATCCAAGATCTTAAATTTGGCAAGTCCCCAGGGCCAGACGGTTTTACTCATCTGTACTATAAGAAATTTGAGCCCTTGCTTACCCCCGCACCTAACATCTTTGTTTAACGCTATACTAAATGGAGAACCTATGCCCCCTTAATTGAATCAGGCCGACCTCATAGTCTTTCCAAAAGAGGGTAGGGACCCGAATCTCAAACTGTATTACCAGGCAGCGCAGCTGGCTTTCATTCCTCTGGCGTATTCTCCAAAACACATCAGCCGCTCTGGGTATTTATGGAAAATGTAAGCATGTCACCTTATACATGGGATACAGTAATATGGATTCCAGGCCTGTATACTTTTTTGAGAAACTTGAAAAACCCATTGATTAAGCACTCATTAAAAATATGGACGGAGATGAACTGGACACAAAAACTGGACACTCGGGTATCAGATCTTACCCCTATCGTACCCAATCCCCACTTTAAGATACATCTTCCGGAAAGCTCTCTCAGTTGGTGGAAGTCTCAGAACCTACTAAGGGTTGGTCCATGGTGGCATGCCGACAAAATAATGACCTTTGAGTGGGTGAGAGATAGATACAATTTACCCCTGGCTCAACACTATAATTTTTGCAGGATACATCATTTTATATATACGATAAGTGGTAGGGGAACCCCCCAAAGAAACACCTGGCTACTCAAAAAATGTAGGGATTCCCCCTTTCAGCCTGGTATTATAAGCCTCATGTATGAACTATTTAATGAAAACTCATGGGCAAACAAACCAGACTATACCAAAGCCTGGGAGAGGGATTTGGGCACCGAGTTGGCAGATAGCACATGGGATAAAAGTTGGCAAGGCTTAATTAGGGGATCTTTAAATTATAGTCTGCTTAAGACTTCAATAAAGGTCCTACACAGGACATATATTACTCCTTTTAAGCTAATAAATGGGATCCAAAACAGAGCAGCTCATGTTTTAGGAACAGTGGTAATGAGGCTACATTTATTCATGTCTGGTGGGAGTGTTCGGCAGTCATAAGACTATGGGAAGAAACATGCTTACTAGCTTCTAAAATGTTTAAGATTGACCTAATAAAATATTTTTTGAAAGAAAAAATACACATAGCTAGTAGTTGGAAAACCCCAAATTAAAACTTTCAGGAATTAATAAAAAAAATCAACTATTTACTGCTCAACGAGAGATTTAACCATGTAGTCTTGGATAGAATCACCCAGTTCTAGACAATATGGGATCCCTGGATAACATCCCCATTTAGTGCCCCCCTAATATAATAAAACATTTGTTAATGGTTGAAGCGACTCGGGGGGAAGGACCGGAGTGGGGGAGCCCTGGAGGAGACGCTTCAGAAGCAACTGGCGGCAAAATCATCCGAGGAAAGGAGAGGTCGCCTACTGAAGCCTGCCCTAGGGTAACCCAAGGGCGATTGAGCAGGTTAGATATTGTAAATAATAAGCTACTGCTGGAGTGATGATAGATAATAGGACTTTACTATTGTCTGTTTTACCATGTCTTAGGTTTCTCTTAAAAATTGCAATCACAGTAAAAAAAAAGAAAATGTATTAACCAAAAAAGTAAAAAAAAGAAGGCCTAGCCACCTAATTTTAACAAAATGTCTTCATTGTAAATATGTATTTTTGCACAACTGTTGTGTTATGCAAGACTGTTCAATATGCTTTCTTTTCCATTACATGCCGTACGCCTTCTGGCATAAAAATTGAAATTCAAAAATTAGATATTGTTGCAGCCGCTGCTGTTGCAGCGGCCAGAAAAAATGACCTTTGTTCCCCAGGCAGAAAGTGCCATAAAACATTGCCTCTTCTTGAACCCTAGTTGGTGGCGGATAATTCACGCAAGTCATCCGGCATTCACAGATAACATACAGCAGCGTGTGGACCATTTATAGCCGAAGGCAGCTCATCTCATCAGGCCTTTTTCAGTCGAATGTATCGCCCAGTGTCAGTCCCTTCGGGATCCATCCCTCATTCATCTTTATAAAGGTGAGGCAATCTAGACTTTTTTGCCCTAGGCGACTTCTCTTCTCGGTGACAAAAACTCCTGCTGCACTGAAGGTCCTTTCTGACAGGACACTTGAAGCGGAGCAGGCCAGAAGTTCAATTGCAAATTGGGATAGCTCAGGCCACAGGTCTAGCCTGCATACCCAGTAGTCAAGGGGTTCATCGCTCCTCAGAGTGTCGATATCTGCAGTTAAGGCGAGGTAGTCTGCTACCTGTCGGTCAAGTCGTTCTCTGAGGGTGGATCCCGAAGGGCTGATGCGATGTGTAGGACTGAAAAAGGTCCGCATGTCCTCCATCAACAACACGTCTTTTAAACGTCCTGTCCTTGCCGGCGTGGTCGTGGGAGGTGGATTACTTTCACCTCTTCCCCTGTTATATTGCCCTTGTGCTGTGACATCACCCTTATATGCTGTGTAAAGCATACTTGTTAATTTGTTTTGGACCTGCTGCATCCTTTCTGACTTGCGGTAATTTGGTAACAAATCAGGCACTTTTTGCTTATACCGGGGGTCTAGTAGCGTGCACACCCAGTACAGGTCGTTCCCCTTCAGCCTTTTTATACAAGGGTCCTGCGACAGGCACAACAGCATGAAAGACCCCATTTGCACAAGGTTGGATGCCGAGCTAGTCATGTCCCGTTCCTCGTCCTCAGTGATCTCGCTGAAGATATGTTCTTCCCCCCAGCCACGTACAACACCACGGGTACCAGATAGGTGACAACGAGCACCCTGGGATGCCTGTTGTGATTGGTCTTCCTCCTCCCCCTCAAAGCCACATTCCTCCTCTGACTCCTCTTCCTCACAATCCTCTTCCAGCGTTGCCGCAGGTCCAGCAAGCGATGCTGATAAGGCTGTTTCTGGTGGTGATGGTGACCACAACTCTTCCTCTTCCTCGTCACGCTCATCTACGGCCTGATCAAGCACTCTTCGCAGGGCAAACTCCAGTAATAAAACAAATGGTATGATGTCGCTGATGGTGCCTTCGGTGCGACTGACAAGGTTTGTCACCTCCTCAAAAGGACGCATGAGCCTACAGGCATTGCGCATGAGCGTCCAGTAACGTGGCAAAAAAATCCCTAGCTCCGCAGAGGCTGTCCTAGCACCCCGGTCATACAAATACTCGTTAATGGCTTTTTCTTGTTGGAGCAGGAGGTCGAACATTAGGAGTGTTGAATTCCAACGTGTGGGGCTGTCACAAATCAAGCACCTCACTGGCATGTTGTTTCTCCGCTGGATATCTGAAAAGTGCGTCATGGCCGTGTAGGAACGCCTGAAATGGCCACACACCTTTCTGGCCTGCTTCAGGACGTCCTGTAAGCCTGGATACTTATGGACAAAGCGTTGTACGATCAGATTACACACATGTGCCATGCACGGTACATGCGTCAACTTGCCCAAATTCAATGCCGCCAACAAATTTCTTCCGTTTTCACAAACCACTTTGCCAATCTCTAGTTGGTGTGGAGTCAGCCATTGATCCACCTGTGCGTTCAGGGCGGACAGGAGTGCTGGCCCGGTGTGACTCTCTGCTTTGAGGCAAGTCAACCCCAAGACGGCATGACACTGCCGTATCCGGGATGTGGAATAGTATCTGGGGAGCTGGGGGGGGGTGCCGTTGATGTGGAGCAAGACGCAGCAGCAGAAGAGGACTCAGCTGAGGAGGTTATGGAAGAGGATGGAGTAGGAGGAGTAGAGGAGGTGGCAGCAGGCCTGCCTGCAAGTCGTGGCGGTGTCACCAACTCCTCTGCAGAGCCACGCATTCCATGCTTGGCAGGCGTCAGCAGGTTTGCCCAATGTGCAGTGTAGGTGATATACCTGCCCTGACCATGCTTTGCAGACCAGGTATCAGTGGTCAGATGGACCCTTGCCCCAACACTGTGTGCCAGAGATGCCATTACTTCCTTTTGCACAATTGAGTACAGGTTGGGGATTGCCTTTTGGGCAAAGAAATTTCTGCCGGGTACCTTCCACTGCGGTATCCCAATCGCTAAAAACTTTTTGAACGCCTCAGACTCCACCAGCTTGTATGGTAAAAGCTGGCGGGCCAAGAGTTCAGACAAGCCAGCTGTCAGACGCCGGGCAAGGGGGTGACTTTGTGGCATTGGCTTCTTATGCTCAAACATGCCCTTGACAGACACCTGACTGTGGGTAGATGAGCAGGAACAGCAAGAGGCGAGAGACGGAGTGGTGGAGAGTTGAGAGGGGGCAAGGAGGACAGCAGTGGTTGATGTGGATGAAGATGCTGGACCAGGAGGAGGATGGCGGCTTTGAGTTTGTGTGCTGCTTGTACTCATGTGTTGATCCCATTGGCGTTTGTGATGTGACATCATGTGCCTTCGCAAAGCAGTTGTACCTAGGTGGGTGTTGGACTTCCCACGACTCAGTTTCTTTTGGCACAGGTTGCAAATGGCATTGCTGTTGTCAGAGGCAGACACACAAAAAAAATGCCACACTGCTGAGCTCGGCGGTGACGGCATTCTGGTGGTGGCAACAGCATGCGTTGATTGGCGTGCTGTCTGGCTGACCCCGGGTGCTGATGCATGCTGTCTGACTGTGCCACTAGCTCGTTGTGATGACCTCCCTCTACTTCCAACTCGTCTCCTCCTCCTCTCTGTCTCCCCATCTGAACTTTCCCCCTGTTCTTCTTCTCTTCTAGCAGGCACCCACGTGACATCCACGGACGCATCGTCATCATCATCACCCGCCTCACTTGTATATGACAGCTGAACAAAGGAAGCAGCAGCGGGTACATCATCATCATCATCACATCGTACGTACATGTGTGTGTAATGCTGCCTGACTGAGACATATCCCTGTTATCTACATTCTCTGGCAATAATGGTTGCGCATCACTCATTTCTTCAAACTGATGTGTAAATAACTCTTCTGACTGATCAATTGAATTGGCTGTGGTACTAGTGTTGGTGGTGGCGGCAGGCGGGTGAGTGGTAACTTGAGAGGTGCCCGAAGCTAAGCTGGAGGAGGATGGTGCGTCAATGTTCCAAGCGGAAGCTGTAGAAGATTGGGTGTCCTGTGTTAGCCAGTCAACTACGTCCTCTGAACTTTTCAAGTTCAGGGTAACTGGCCTCTGAACACTGGGCATTATTGTAGGGCCAAAGGGAATCACAGCACCACGACCACGACGGCCTCTGCGGGGTGTCCTGCCTCTGCCTGTCATTTTTTTTTAAATGTGGACTGTTGGTACCCCAACTAGACTGGATTGGTTGAACTTGGCACAGTGTATTTTAAAATTATGAGAAAACATTTTCTGTAAACTAAATAAAAATCATATTAGGAGGTTGAAAGAAAAAGAAACCGGATGGGGGGATACCGAGCAGAGCACACCATCTACAGCCCACTGGGAGACAAACTCATCCATTCCCCCAGTAGACAAAGCCAGGTGGTACTCTGCCCGGATACGGGAGCGCACCAGCACCCGGAACATGGCCTCAGGTGACAAGGGAACCCCCCCTATCAAACACTGCTTCCTGGACTTATATATAGCCAACTTGGCTAATGCCAGGAGCAGGTTGACGAGGAGGTCCCTGGCCTTATTGCCCCGGGACACTGGGCGCCCAAAAATAAAAATGTGAGGGGAGAAATGCAGCCAGAACTGCAGGAGGAGGCCCCTCAAGAGTGACAAGAGGGGCTGCAGTCTGGCGCAACTAAAATAAACATGATACACGGACTCTCCCTTGCCACAGAATGGACAAGTGGAGGGAGAGTCCGTGAATTTAGCTAAGTACTCTCCCGTGCTCAGTGTACCATGGAGCACTCTCCAACTCAAGTCCCCGGTGGGTCGTGGAACTAAATCAGAATAAAGTTCCCTCCACCGGGGCCTCTTGCCCTCGTCAGCTGGTAGGACCCGCCTCCAGATGGTATCGGGACGGGTCACGAGGGCAAGGAAGTGCACTGTATGGAGCACGAGAGAATATAAGCTCTTCCTCGGCATGCCGCGAAAGCATGCCGAGGGTATGTCCCTCAACCTCGAGAGGTTGGGGACAGGAGGAGCCTGAGGGGAAACACGGGGCTTGTGTCCAATGCAAACAGCCGGAGAAGGGGTGTTGAAAGGTGCATGTGGCACTCCGGCCTGCAAAGCCCCGCGAAGGAAGGTGCGCGAGTCGGGGGAGATGGCATCTCTAATCTCCTGGAGCAAGCGCCCTGAGACTTTGGGCGTCACATATCCCAAACGGAGCGCAAGCTCCTGTGGTGACACCCAATCAGAACGCCCGTATTCCAGGAGATCCCCGACTCGGGTCATCCGTGCATGACTAAGGCGGCGGATGATACTGGGGGACTGTAACATTGGAGCCCCCACTGCTGCATTAAATAGCAGGGGCTCTGTGAATATTTCATCCCCCAAAGGCACGCCCTGCCTGGTCACGGAGACCATGCTCCAGGCCTTGAGGGTTTCCTGGTAGTATGCCGGCAACACAGAGAGGTCTCTCCCAAACCCCTCGGGCCTGATCAGAAATAATTGCCGGTCATACCCCAGGTTGCGCAACTGGCGATAAAAGCTGGATGCCAGTGCGCACCACTGCGGAGAGGGATCTGCATATAGGTATCTCTGCAGGTACTGAAGGCGGAAGGTGGACAACTGGGAGCACACACAAACTACTCCCTGTCCACCCTCCACCAAAGGCAGACTTGCCACCCCTGCAGAGACCCAATGCCTTCCCATCCAGAGGAAATCTAACAAATTCCTCTGGATATTGGTGACAAACTCGGGGGTCGGACTCAGACAAATCAGCCGGTGCCAGATCTGAGAAGCCACCAGCTGATTCACCGCTAGAGTCCGCCCCCTAAGGGAAAGCATTTTTGCTAGACCCCTCCATCGTCCCAGACGAGAGAGGACACTGCCCTCTAACTCCCTCCAGTTGTCTGGGACGGAAGCGTCCGCAGCGGACAGGTAGACCCCCAGATATTTAATGACATCTGCCTCCCATGTGATGTCACGAAACGTGGGAGGCAAAGAGTCTACCTGTAAATTACCCTCTAAAAGGCCTGTTCATTTGGACCAGTTGATCTGAGCGGAGGAGGCAGCTGAATATACCTCCTGGCACTGTTTTGCCAGCTCAAGATCAACTGGATCCTGGGCCACGAGGAGCACATCGTCAGCATAAGCTGACAGGACAATCCGCATGTCTGGATCTTTTAGCACCAGCCCTGTGAGCCTTTTCCTCAGTAGGCAGAGGAAAGGCTCAATGGCCAGTGCATATAACTGTCCAGACAAGGGACATCCTTGACGCACCCCTCGTCCAAATACCAAAGGTGCTGTTAGGGACCAATTGATTTTAAGTAAACACTCTGCAGAGGCGTACAGCGTTCTTATAAAGCCCACAAACTGTGGGCCAAAGCCGTACGCTTGCAGAGTGGCTATGAGGTAACCATGGTCCACCCTGTCAAACGCCTTCTCTTGATCTAAAGAGAGAAAGGCGAGTGACAGACCAGTCCTGCGAGAATAATGCAATAGATCCCGGACCAGAAAGATACTATCAAAGATAGTCCGGCCCGGGATCGCATAGGACTGGTCAGGGTGAACCAATTCTGCCAGCACAGACCCAAGTCTAAGCGAGATGGCTTTAGCTACAATCTTGTAGTCCGTGCTGAGCAGAGAGACCGGTCGCCAGTTCTTAATAAGCCGGAGATCCCCCTTTTTGGGCAGCAGGGCAAGTACTGCCCTGCGACAAGACAGGGGCATCTCCCCGGTCTCCAGGGCTTCCCCAAGGACCAGATGGAAATCAGGTCCCAGAGTCTCCCAGAAAAATTGGAAAAACTCTACAGTCAGTCCGTCCAGTCCTGGAGACTTCTCACAGGACATGGCACGGAGGGCTTCAGAGAGCTCTTGAAAAGATAGTGGTATATCAAGCCGCTCTCTTACACCCTCACTGACTGTGGGGAGCCCCTCCCATAGCACCCTGCAGGCGTCTGGAGAAATGGGATCCGGAGAGTAAAGATCTTTATAAAAGTTCCGGGCTCTATCCCGGATACTCTCCGGATCTGTAAGGGGGGCACCGTCTTCATCTAGAAGACAGGTGATGTGCCTACTGTTACCCCCCTTTTTCTCCAGTGAGTAGAAGAGGCGCGAGCCGCGGTCTAGATCTTTGAGAAAACCTAAGCGGCTGCGCACGTATGCCCCCTTGGCCTGGTGTCGTTCCAGGTCACAGAGGACACCCTTCCTCTCTACATACTCGCTCTGCAGGGATTGGTCCCTACAAGTGAACAGCCTCTGCTCCAGATGGAGTACCTCCCCCCGGAGTGACTCCAACTCAGCTTCGCGCTGCCCACTCGCACCCTTGGTATATTCCTGACACAGAAGTCGCAAATGAACCTTGCCCACGTCCCACCACAGTTTTAACGTGGCAAAGTCCCCCTTGCAACCCCTCCAGTCCGTCCAAAACTCCCAGATCAATGTCACGAGCCCCTGGTCCTTCAACAAAGCATTGTTGAAGTGCCAATAGGCGGCTCGTGGCGCTGTTGGCGTTAGCGCCACTGTCACAGACACACAGTTGTGGTCTGTGAACGGAGCCAGCCTAATGGCACAAGAACCGACTCGTGACATATAGTGACTAGATATATATAGTCTGTCGATCCGGGAGTGGGACACCAGACTGGCTCTCACCCTGACGTAGGTGAAACCGTCTGATGCCCCTGGGTTCTGCTCTCGCCAGATGTCCTCCAGGGAGAAGCGGGCGATGATCTCCCGCAGGGCTGACGCAGAAGGCGGGTACGGCTCTGGACTATTCCGGTCCAGAGCGTCGAGGGTGCAGTTGAAATCACCCCCGAGTACCAAACACTCATCTGCGTCAACCGTCTCCAAAAACTGGGACAGTCTGGCGAGGAACCTCACTCTCTCGAGCCCTCCAGCAGGGGCATATATATTAACTAGGTTAATGATGCTACCCTGCTCTCGGACCCGGAGGTGGATTAGACGGCCTGGGATAACAGCTTTCACAAGCAGCAGCTCTGGCTGAAAAGACTCTGAGAACAGGGTCACCACTCCACATGACGCCGATGTGAAGTGGCTGAAGAAGACCCTGCCTCTCCACTCCAGTTGCCACGAGGCCTCAGCCTCTGGAGTGGTGTGAGTTTCCTGCAGGAAGCTCACAGAGTACCCTCCCTGATATAAATAGGAGAGTACCTGGAACCTGCGGAAACTGTCTTGACAGCCATTGGTATTTAGCGTGCTGATGTGCAAAGCCATTACTGCGTGTCAGGAATTGTGCGTTCCTCAGACCCTTGAGACTGCTGATAGGACACGCACATTTTATAGAATTTCCGGACGCAGAGATGCTCCGCAGTCCCAGAATTCTTGGCCCTAGTGCTGACCACTAGATATTGCTGGAGAGAGTGGAGAATAAACAACATATTCTTCCACCTCTCCAAGGCCAGCCGCACCTTCCTTTTCTTTTGTCCATGAAGGGTGCTCTCAAGGAATAGATCTATTTCCTTGACAGGGATAACCCACCCAGAATCTGATGTTCCTTCTAGTGGGTCACCCCTGGGCTCCTCTTGGCTGAGGGCTTTTACTCCATCCTCCCCGGCTGGAGTCAGTTTCCTCAGCTTTATTCTCAGGGACCCCCTCTTAGATGATACAGAAGGAGTCCCTTTAGCACCCTTCAAGGTAAATAATGGACCCTTGGATTGCTGCTGCACCCCTGTAGCTTCAGGAGTGCATTCAGGGGTAGCTGGCTGGACAGCAGTGGCTGGCATGGCTTCCTTAATGGAAGCCTTGGAGGCTTTATATGCCTCCTCTGCCAGTTCCACCGCTGCTTGCTCAGCTTGGATGGCACCGATGTTAGGGTCAGTGGACGGCTGAGGAGGGTAGACAGGCTCTCCCATGATGTTAACAGGAAAACCTGTTTTATCACCCTCCCCCATTTCCACTTCCCCTTGTGCCACATCCTCCCTGACAGACAAATCATGCCTATATTCCCCCCCTCCAGTAGTGACTCGGCCTGGGGCTCTAACAAAGCCCGAGGTACGTCACTAGAGAGTGACACTGGAGGAGGAGACTGACTGGTGCCCTTGAAGCTCAGCACCTCAGGGACACTGACTACCCATTCAGCAGGGGCTTTGTTGGGACCCCCCTCAAAGGCCAGAGGCAGAACCTGATCTTTCTTGTCTACCCCTGCCTCACTTGGGAGACCCTCTTGCCCCTGCTTTTCCTCCAGACCCTTTTCCACATTAACCCCTATAGGGTCTGGAGAGAGAGATGTGTGGTCTGGCACCGGCTGGCTGAGCTTAATAACCGGGCCAGACAATGTCACCGGATGAGGAGGAGATGTTTTGTTCCTCTTCTTGCTTTTAGAGGGAGGTGCTCTACTATAGAGCACTTCCCACTTATCAGCAACCTCCCTGTTGGTTTTATGCTTCCTCTTCCTGGGGACGTCACTCCTGGAAGAGGAGCTGCCACTAGCTGCCTCCCCTGCAGAGGGCTTATTATCCCTCTGCTTACACTGTGCCCCCACACTAACTGATGTAATTATGATGGGGGCAGATTGGGACTTGGGAGATGCAGCTGTGACACTGGGAGGACCGGTGACATTCTTCCCCTTTTTCCCCGTGTCTGCAGTCTTGCTGGAGACCACAGACACAGATGGCTTTTTTGGGGAAGAAGGGGGTTTGGAGGCCGTGGTGGTGGCTTGAGGAACGGCCTTCTTGCCTGAGCTCTGTGGGGGGGCTATGACCCTTGAGGTCCCCGCTGTTATGGGCTCAGCGGGGATGGGTGCCGTACTGACGGAGGTGCCATTTGCTGGGGCTGGGGCATGATGCTTTACATTAGGACAATTCCTACGTGTATGCCCCAACCCCTTGCAATGATAGCAGTGCACCTCCGTAGTGCTGTAAAAAATCCTGTACAGCACCCCCTCAAATGGAACCCCAAAAGACCCCTCTATGTTTTCTGCGCCCTGAGGCAGGCACATTTGTACCTGCCTCTTGAAAGAGAGCACATGACGAAGTGCTCTCTCTCTGCACCCCAGGGGAATTTTAATAAATGGTGTTTTTACTTCCCCTAGGGTTAGCAGGTGGGGGCGCAGGAGGGAGTCTGGTAGGAAGGGGGGCACATTAGAGAGTGTTACTTTTGTGCCCAATCCTTCCAGGGGTTCTATTGGGACATATAATCCCCCCACTGTGATGCCTCTCTGTACAAGAATGTGAGCAGCAGCCAGCGTACGGGTAAAGAAAACTGCTTTCCCGTACATTTTGCTGGCTGCTACTATAACAGAGGGGCTGATGACGTTAGCTGCAGCACGCAGATAGATATCAATGCTGTAGACCCCAGACATCTGACATTTAACCCCATGCTTCCTAGTGATCTGCCCCTCAGCCCCAGCGGTGGTATTACTGGGGCCAGCAGAAACCACCTGTGACCAGGTATTAGCCACAGGGGTAGGTCTGCTGGCAGAACCACCGGGAGCTGGGGCTGCCTTATCTGCCTGGGGCCTATGCTGTGCAGTGCTGCAGCTAGGATTTTCAGGGGCCATTATTCCCCCTTTTGACCCCTGAGGCTTCTTAGTGGTCTTATCCCTCATGTTTAGACCCTTTTTTTTTTTTTTAGTTTATTTGTTTGTTTTATTTATTTTTATTTTTTGTTTTATGATTTTCTACTGTTTTCTTTTTTTTAAAATATAAAAGTGTGAAAAAGAAACAAAAAGACAAAACTAAGGGAGAGAGAGAGATGATGTTTGGCAGTGGAGGGGTTAATGGCCTGTTGCAAGGTGTTACTAATTGCAACTACACAGAGAACACAGAGGCTTTTTAACCCCTCTGTGTCTCTGTGTCAGATGTAAAAAAAGCCTTTTAAACAAAAACTTCAAATTGTTTTCCCCCCACTGCCTACAAAGATGTTACTTGTCTTCTCTCCCCCCAAAACATAAAACCCAACACCAAACAAACAAAACTTTAACAAAACCTGAAAAACTAAAAAAAAAAAAAAAAAATTCAAAGTAAATAAGTTCCAGGAGTGCAGGTGAAGTGCTAAGGGAGGGGTGTGGCAAAGTATCCAGGAGACAGCTCACTCTCCTGGGATAGAGAGTTGAGCCTGACCCCCATAAAACTAAAACTTAAATTAAACTAAGAAAAAATCCACAAAAACTCCCAAAAATGAACAACACCGTGCACAAAGTGCTTATTAACAGAAAGGTGTTAAAATAAAACTTGTATTTGAGGGACTAAGACCCTAAAAAGCCTTTTGTTTGGAGCTCAAGCATGCACACAACATGCTCTCTAGCACAGTACTTGAAAGCAGGACACACACTATGGGTAGCGGTCAAGCAAATGAACTTTGATTGACGGTTATGCAAATGCACTTAGATTTAAGAAAATAAAAGTTTGGGTTTTTTAAATGTGGACTGTTGGTACCCCAACTAGACTGGATTGGTTGAACTTGGCACAGTACTTGTAAGCAGGACACACACTATGGGTAGCGGTCAAGCAAATGAACTTTGATTGACGGTTATGCAAATGCACTTAGATTTAAGAAAATAAAAGTTTGGGTTTTTTAAATGTGGACTGTTGGTACCCCAACTAGACTGGATTGGTTGAACTTGGCACAGTACTTGTAAGCAGGACACACACTATGGGTAGCGGTCAAGCAAATGAACTTTGATTGACGGTTATGCAAATGCACTTAGATTTAAGAAAATAAAAGTTTGTTTTTTTAAATGTGGACTGTTGTTACTCCAACTAGACTGGATTGGTTGAACTTGGCACAGTACTTGTAAGCAGGACACACACTATGGGTAGCGGTCAAGCAAATGAACTTTGATTGACGGTTATGCAAATGCACTTAGATTTAAGAAAATAAAAGTTTGGGTTTTTTAAAAGTAGACAACTAGTAAACAATATTATATTGTATGCGTTGTGCACACACAGTATAAGCTGTGAGCCTGACACACACACTTACAAGCAGGGGCTAGCAGGGAGACATGCAAATGAAGTTAGATTACACAGAAAAAAAACGAAGAAAAAAAAATGATGTTATAGCCCTAAAAAGGGCTTTTTGGGGTGCTGTGTTTACAGCAGAGATCTGATGAGTCCTTCAGCACTGCACTGGCCACTGAATAAACTTGCCTAGCTATGGTTTTCCCTATTGATGCAGTATCACCTACACTCTACCTCCTCTCAGTAAGACTGCAAGTTAGTTCTGATTCCAAAATGGCTGCTGTCCATGAGGTAGAAGGGTGTGGAAGGGAGTGTATGCTGCTGATTGGCTGGAATGTGTCTGCTGACTGTGACATGCAGGGTCAAAGTTTGCTCAATGATAAAGTATTGGGGGCGGGTCGAATCTCGCATATGTTCGCTGTTCGCCGCGAACGCGAACATGCTATGTTCGCCGGGAACAATCCGCCGGTGAACTATTCGCGACATCCCTAATCACAAGGTCATTTGTGAAGAAGGTGACCTTGGTCTGCATATGTGTGTCAGCAAGGTGCCCCTAAATCCCCCCCCCCCCCCCCCGCGATCTTCTGATTAATTCTACAAATGGTTCCAATACAATTACGAAGATCAGAGGGGACAAGGGGCATCCCGTTCTAGTCCCATTAGAGATCTCAAAAGATTCTGCCCCAAACCCAATGCTAGAGACATAGGCATTAGCAATAGTATACAGAGCTCTAATTGCATGATTACCAAATCTCCCCAAACCAAATTTTTCAAAAGCTGCTTCTATAATTTCCCAGTTGACCCTATCAAATGCTTTTTCAGCATCGATAGATAGGGTAACAACTTGGAAATGTTCATAGTTAGCATGGGCAAATAGGTCAATCAATTTTCGGATGTTGTCCGAGCCTTGCCTGTTTTTAATAAATCCTGTTTGGTGCCTATTTATCATTTTTTAAATTAAGGTATTTAGCCTTGCAGCTAATATTGAGGCATACATTTTGGTATCAGCATTTAGTAATGCTATTGGACAAAACGTCTGTTGGATCTTTTCCTAGTTTGGGGATTGTGATTATTGCTTAAATTCTCTGCTGGTGCTGTTCCTTGATGTTTTATTTCGTTATAAAAAAGTTTTAAATATTTTATAATCTAATTTTAAAATATCTTGTAATAGCAGTTTGGGAACCCATCAGGGCCTAAAGCTTTACCCAATTGTAGTTTTATAATGGCTTCATGGATTTCTGTCTCTGTGATTTCTTCCTCCAGCTTAATTAACTGTTCATCTGTAATTTTGGGAAGTTTAATCTTATTAAAAAATTCCACAATCTGTATTTTTGATGTATTTTTGAAGTTAGCTATACCTTCCAGAGTGTACAACAAGCTATAATACTCTGAGAAAATTCTGCTAATTTCTGTAGGTTTTAAGTGTGATTTGCCATTTTTATCAACCAATCTATCTTTTCTTTTTCTAGAAGTTTCTTTTGTTTATTTGATATGCCAACATTTTGGCGGTTTATCGCCTAGTAATAGTAATAGAATTTCTGTTGGCATAACCATATTTTATTATCAACCTTTATTTACAATATTTTTTTAATTTGTGCCTGTAGTTGAGAAATTTTTAAAACATATTCGGTTTTGGTACACTCTTTTTTTAATTGTTGGATTTCATTCAACTCAAAGGAAAGATTTTTCAATTATTTGCCCCTTGTTTTATTTCTATTTGCTAACAAAGAATGTAATATACCTTGGATTACGGCTTTATGTGAGTTCAATAAGACCTATTAGATTAAACAGATTTATCATGTAACTCAAAGAAAAGAGAGATTTCTTCCCTCAGTATATCTGCGTCTTTCTTTGATTTAAAGAGAGTTGGGTCTATTTTGACGTTTCTAGACTTAGGGAATTTCTCCGAACTATTTAAGGTTAACACTATACAAGCATGGTCAGATATGGTAATTGGGTAGATTTCAGTAGCAGAGATTTTTTGTACCATTTTTTGATCTGCTAAAAAATAGTCTATTCTTGAATAACTCTGATGTCTTGCTGAAAAATGTGAAATCCATCTCATCAGGATGGTAAGTTCTCCAGCAGTCTTACAATTGATGTTTCATCAAACTAATGTCATAGTTTTTGCTATTCTAATTAATTGACTATCTGATGTCCTACTTTTAACAGATCGCCTGTCTTTCAGAGGATCTCTTACCATGTTGAAGTCACCTTATATAAGGAGTAGACCTTTTTAAATTTTTGACACATGGTTTAGAATTTTGTTTAAGAATCTCTTTTGGCTGTAATTTGGGGCGTAAATATTTACAATCGTATATTGTACATTGTTAATTAGACCTATCCATATGATTGACCTTCCTTCATTGTTAACCTCTCTATATTCTTCTTTAATTACATTGTTTTTTTTAAAGAGAATTGAAACCCCCTATGACTTGGATTTACCATTGGAGAAACCACTATATTCAAAGGTTTTGTGTGTTCTTTTTTTATCCACAAAGTGTGTTTCTTGAAGAAACGCTATATCTGTGTTCTCTTTGTGAAGGAAGTCCATTATGGCATGTCTTTTAAAGCGGGTATTAAGGCCATTGACATAATATGATATAAATTTCAAAGACATATGGCTGACAAGTACAATTCATTCCATCTATACTTATTGCTCCCCAAATTAATAAGTGGTTCTTATGAGATGCCTCGTCCCTTCCTCCAAGCTCCCCCATCATGTATCAGCTCTTAAGTATCCCTCATGTGGTTTTGTGTTATATGAATAATCTTTCGCCAAGTGAGCTTACGTTTTGTCTTAGCTTGATTTAACTTTCTTCAATATACTGCAAATTTTCTCAAATTCAGTTATATCCTAAATATCATAACCTTTTAGTAGAACCCTTAGTCCATTTCTTATTCTACCCATATACTAAACTACTTCTGTGTCTATATTTTAAATTCCAAGTATTAGTTAGATACTAATAGGTCTATTTACTTTATTTTCCGTTTATTCTTAAACGTGATAACTTTTGTTTAAATTTTAGTGCCTTATTTCTTTGTTATGAGTTTACATAATTATATATTTGTGTTGAAGTTTCAAAAAGTGCTATCTTATTCCCCCCCTCTAATTTTATGCAAGTCATTGTTGATAATTTAAGGATAAGAAGAGACAAGCCAAAAAAAAAATGTTTTCCATAATAGATCCTCTAAAGTTATCCTCTTGTACACAGCTACCTTGTCAGATAAAGATAAATCAGGCTTTCGGCCACCTATGTGTGGGATTTAAAGTTTCAGGGGATTCCTGGTTTGCCTTAAGGGTGGACACACATTGAATTGACCACTCCTTAAATATCCTTTCCCCCTCTTCAACAGAATTGACAGTAATTCTTTGGTCCTCTTTAACAATCAACAACTTTACGGGGAAACCCCATCTATAAGAAAGATTTTCTCTTCTAAAGGCTTTAGTTATCTCTTTATATTCTCTTCTTCTTCTCAAGGTGTCACTTGCTAAATCAGTAAAAATCTGTAAACCTTCATATGGTGGATCAAATTATTTTTTATCTCGAGAAACTTTCAATATCTTTTTCTTATAAGAGAAATAGTGTAACCTCAGAATCGTATCTCTAGCTACGACTCCTGTAGCTCACCTGGAGGGATAGTTTCAGAAATACCTCTAATTCTTAAATTGTTTCTTCTCGAATGGTCTTCTAGATGGTTATACTTATTACACACCATCAGCCCCAAATTTTACCTGCATCCTGGTTTCAGAAGGCCTCACTGGTTACTCTGAATTCTGGGAGTTTCATACACACCATCAGGTATGGAGAAGACCTTGAAAGCTGCATCTTCCCTGGAGCCAATATATTTTATTAATATTTCTACTATATGCTTGTTATTATATTTGATGACATAGAATTATTTCTAACATTAGTTCAAACTTTTTCATATGTTTACTGTATCTTGCCTGGCTTTACTCCCCCTTCCCCCTTTTATGGTCTGTATAATTTGCCTAGATATCCTCCTTTCCACATGTCTTGGCATTTCCTTTCTGCTAACTGCTCCCTCTCTCTCTCTCTCCCTCTCTCTCTCTCCTTTTCTCTCTCTTCCTCTCTCTCACTCCCTCTCTCTCTCTCTCTTTCTCCCTCTCTCTCTCTCTCTCTCCATCCCTCTCTCCCTCCCTGTTCTATTGGTATCTCATACAGTATTTTTATTGTTTTCTTTTTAGCCCCAAATGTTACCTGCATCCTGGTTTCAGAAGGCCTCACTGGTTACTCTTAATTCTGGGAGTTCTGCCCTCCCTCCCTGCCCCTCACCCCATTTCTGATTAAATATATAGTGAAATGGGAATCACCTGACTTTCCTACTTGCATATATTATCTCACCACTAGGGGCAGACAACATATTAAATGCTAGAGCCCTCACCTCTGTTCCTTCTCTCTCCCTCTAAATGAAAAACCTTTCTAACTTTCACTTCTCTTCTGACCCTTTTTATTCCTTATCTGTTTAATCTTTCCCTGATTTCTGCCCCTTCCATTCCCTTTAGATTGTAAGTGGCGAGTTTTCAGTCTTCTAGGATGCTTTGGGAAAAAGCACTTTCTGCAAAGATTCTAAGCTCAAAACAGGGCCCTTCATTTTTGGAAGGTTGTTAATGCTGTATTTTTCCTTGTTTTTATCCCCTGTATTGCACTACGGAATATGTTGGCGCGTTACAAATAAAAGTTAATAATAGAAAAAAATATTATTCAAAGTTTCAACTTCCTCCTCCAGGAGGAATTACTTTTAGCAGTGTAGACTGATTGTATGACCATATATTTTCCCATCTATTTTCCAATTCCTTAGTTTGATTCTGAATCAAATTGTTAGCTTTGCTATTGTTAGTTATTACTTGGGTAAGTTCTTGTCTCAATGCAACTGGAATTCTGCTAGAATTTTTTTTTAAATTTCCTGTTGTTAAAATTTCTTGAGAATCTAGATCTGAAGCATTGAAAGTATCTGCTGTCGCAATATCAGCGCTATCCATAGGCATAATTGGGTATTCTAGAACATATGAATTTTGAACCTTTCACCTTCTAATTCTATTCTTCTATCACTTGGGGAGGCAAGCGGAGTAGATAGTCTCAGTTCTTCTCCTTACTCCTATCCTTACTTTTCCCCTTTGTAGGTAATTGCTCTTTACTATTCTTCATTTTGTCACTCATGTCTTAGTAGGTTAGATGCTACAGAGAGCTCTTTTTTTCCTTTTCCTTTTTCTTTCCCCCTCCCATCCTTTCCTCTTCTTATATAGTATTACTTATCTTCGGTTGTTATTTCACCCCTTATGGACTCTCTAGTTACCCTATTTCTTCTCTATTCCCACCATTATAGGGTTAGCAATTGAAAGTTCTACTAATGCCAAATATGGTTTAGCATTAGATTAATCATAAAGGTTTTTATCTAATAGGAAGAAAAAAACAAAAAAAAAGGATAGACCTATAGTGCTTATTATAGAATTTATCACAATTCCATCTTTCCTTATACATGGATATTTTAGGCCACTAAAGCTCTTCCAAATGATGAATGTTGCTCTGTAGGTAGATTTATCTCTCACAAATTCTATATGTCACCGGTTTAAGTTTGCAAAAAAACAAAGGGGACTTAAAATGACAAATTACCTCCTGGATTCAAATCCTGATCTACAACAGAAAAAAAATATGTCATCCTATATCAAAAAAGAGTATATCCTGCTAAAATACAAAGGATAACCAATCATGTGAAATCTATTGAAGCACTCATCTCTGATCTTATGTTTCTTAATCCGTAGGGAAACAATTAGTTAACGACCACTTCACAAGCTTTGTGGGTATGTTCCTTTAAAGTTACAGGACTTTAAAGAAGATGGTATATTAGTTTCCTATGTTAGGGTTTATGGGGTGTCGCCCCAGCTTTTTTGCTGTTATTTTCGAATTCAATCAATCAGTCATAAATATAAAGTACCAAACAGTCAATCAATTTGAAGTCCCAGAGAGTAGTATATCAGGGTTCTAAATTCAGAGATCTACACCTTTGGGAGGGTGTTATTAATTCTTTATAGATATATGTACAGGTTTAACTGTGGTTCCAGTTATTTCATATGCGTTCTGCCATTTAGTGCGAAGTGGCCAATATTGTGAGTATTACAACTCTCTCAATTGGCAATTGTATTAATCTTGTCAGTATTCCCAAGCTTATTAGCCAGCAAGCGGATAGACTAAAAAGTTTAAATGTAGGCAATTTATAACTCTAAAGACACGGATTGTACCCTCTTGTGAGCCTTAACAATTATTTAATGGATCTTTTTTTGGTTGTTCAGCAAATAAGTATAATTATACCTGTAAAAGTTCTAGTTCCAAGTAGTTCCTGCAATCTTCACATGTACAGTAGGTGTTACTGTTGTAGCTCCACCAAGTTATGTTGTTTATTTTTTAGGAAGATATGCCAATTAGTGTTTCTAAAATTACAGCAACACGAGCTTCTCATATTGTAATTGTAATAATTTTTGATTTCCTTATTAATTAATCTAACATCAGAGTTTTTATTATATATTCATTAATAAATACGTAAGTGAAGTATAAGGGTAAAGTGTGTATGATTCCTGTAATGCTTACTAGATATGTAACTCTCCTTGACTTTAAATAGTATCTTCACAAAACATAAATCATTTTAGAGGTGTATTTCCCACCATTATTGGGGTGAGGCATGGCACTATTGAGATTGTATCAGTAAGGGTATGTCTTGAGATTATAGGTGTACCTTATTGTAGATCTTATTTGAATTTTGGCACCCTCTATTTCCACACTGGGGACTCCTTAGCGCATATATATATATATATATATATATATATATATATATATATATATATATATATATAGCTAATTTGAGGTCAAATAATCATTGAGATAATATGAGATGATATGCCTATTCAGTCAAATATTTATTAATATCTTATGATGTGCTCCCCACGTTTGTAATCACTTGTATACCAGTATCTCAAAAGTCCTATAAGTTCTTATGCACAAAATAGCTATCCTTAAAGGGATAGTTACCTTACCATAAGTGCTCTTCCTGGTGGGAAAGAGCACAATATTCTATGTTAAAATAATCTATTGCTTTTTTTTAAATTGCACTATTAACAGCCTAAAAATGTAAGGTATTTGTACTACAAACAGACTTCTGCCTGCCCATGAGGAACAGCACATGTCATTATCGGGCAGTAGAAAATGTTGCACACTTAGATTTATAGCTTTTTCTTGGCTTCTGGAATGTATTCAGCTTCTGGTTAACTCCCAAGTCACATATTTAGCAGTTTGAAGCAGTAATTTCTCTGTACAGATGTATTTGAGAAGGGTTAAATCACTCTCTGTGTCTGCTGTCTGCACAAGCTTTTGCTGTCAGTCTGCCTGGTGGACTTGCCAGAGCTCAAGTAAACACACACTTCTCTTTGGATTTTTTATGTGAAAAATCCACCTATTTAAAAAATTCAAAAAGTATTTCCATATGTTTTTATGAGTATGTTAGAGTGGTGTGCTCCAAGTTGTGCTGAATTAACTGTCCCTTTAAGTTGAATTGTCATCCCCTTCTAATGGGGTGTCTTATAGACCAATATCATGCTTGAGCTTCGATATTATTAATTCAAACCCTATCAGGGGCCAGATTGTGGTTCTTAATTTGGCTTTAGTGTCTCAGAGTATAATCTCTATATACTTGTATATCTCTAGATACTTGTATATAGGCTTTAGTGCCTCAGCAGCAGAGTATAATCTCTAGATACTTGTATATTAATATCCATGTCCACCATCCCCAATCTAGGGCTTTAATTCTCTGTGTGCTATTGTAGATTTACTACCTTCTATGGCTTATCAAGCTAAGTTTGTTTCTTAAAGACGCCAACGCGGTCTAGCTAGCTGGGAGAAACCTAAGGATGCCAGCGTGTGACGTCACACGCTATGTCTAACCTGACGTACGTTTTTACGCTATTCACATCTTTTTCAAAGGGGGGAAATGAATTAACTTGTACATATGTAAGTATTTTTTCTAAAAATGTCAAATAAATAAATAAGGACCAGCTCTTTATTGAGTACAGGTCCCTATTATATGCTTAAATGAATGATAGACATAAAGGAGATTGACTGAAAATATATTTTCAGGAAAAGAAGTCTAAGTCCAGACTTAAAATGTATTAATCTTTATTACTCACATTTAAAATCATAAAAAATATATTTGAACAATTAAAAACATTGATTACCTGTGGTAGCTGCACTGAGATGAGTGAACAGTCCCAGTACCTCTGTGATTACAAATTCACAATATCATTTATTATCCTTCTCACAATATAATTCAAATTTAAACTAATATGAATGGTTTTAGTGATGTCAGAAAACTATAAGATTAATAATTCATAGTGTTTATAATTGTTTGTCCCTTACACAATGGTACTAAAAATTGACAGAGAATAACAATTTGTTGTTGTTCAGTCATGTCTGATTCTCTGTGACCCTATGGACCGCAGCACACCAGGCACATCTGTCAAGCCAATCAAGCTCATGTTAATTCCTTCAATTACTGCATCCATCCATCACTGCCAATGCCGTCCCTTTATTCTTGTACCTCCAATCTTTCCCAGCATCAGAGTCTTCTCTGGGGGAATCCTGTCCTTTTATGATATCCACAATATATTTGAGCTTTAACCTCATGATCAAAGCTTCCAGTTAACAGTTTGGTTTCATTTCCTTTAGTGTTGATTTATTGGATCTTTTTGGAGTTCAAAGGACTATAAGAAATTTTCTCCAACACCGCAATTCAAAGTCATCAATTCTACGATGCTCAGACTTCTTTATGGTCCAGCTCTCACATCTGTATGTTACTATCAGGAATACCATAGTTCTAACTATGCAGTCCTTTGACTTTACTTTTTAATAGCTTATCCAGACTTGCCATAGCTTTCCTCTGCAGAACTAAATGTATTTTAATTTCATGGCTACTGTCACAATCTGAAAAGTGACATCTACAACATGGTAACAGTCTGCATCCCAGTGGGTTCTTACATGCTCAGTAGGGCAGACTTCTGACATCATTCCTTTCATCTTCCTGCTGTTTCCAGAGAAAGACGTTCTTTCTTTACAATCTGTACTTATTGCTGAGTGTGTGTGTGTTCCATCTCTCTATACAATTTCACCAGTGGAGTGGTCCAAATTGTTATACATATATGAATAAGTAGATAGGGGCTCGTTGTATCTGTAATATTGGAGCAAAGTGATTGCAATAAAGTTATATTTGATACTAATACTTCAGTATTAGTATTTATTTGTTCCCATGTATATAGCTATAGCCAATAAGATGGAATCTCCCTAAGAAACAGGAAACGGCTGCAAGGAATGACAGTAGTAGTAGTGTTTATATATAAAATACAATCATACTGCTATACCAAATACAAACTGCAGTGCCAGGGTTCAAAAAGAACAAAACAGAACAGATAAACAGAAAAAAACAATATATATATATTTTTTTTTTTATTTGAATTGCCTGTCAGTGTTTCGGGAGGGGCTGTGTTGTTTGGCAGAGCTAACAAAATCCAGGTGAGCAGAGATACCTCTCATCTCTTGCTGCAGATTTTGGTCCTTTCCCTCTTAAAATTTGCCAAATAATCACCAGCAGTGGCAACAGCAGTGCAGCCCACCAACCTCTAGATGGTGCTGCTGATTGTAAGTGCCCATACCCTAGAGGGTTAGGTAAACTTTCAGGGTTAGGGTGAGGGTTAGGGTAATCTTCTAAGGTTACAACTTGTGTGAAATATCAGCAGTGCTGCAAAATATCCATAGCGCCATCTAGCGGCTACTTGCTGGCACTGCAGCTGTCAGTGCTGGCGAATTTAAAACGGGATAGATCCCTGATTTCCCCTCTGTTAATCAGCATCTGCTAGATAAGAAACATTTGAAACCAGGAAAACTTCCATATACCTTTAAAGTTTTAATATTGTAACTAAACAAATGTTGCGATCTAAGGTCCTATGGTGTATTATACAAAATTAGCTGCACAGCTTTAACCCTATGGGGTTGACAACCTAGGGCCTCATTCAATTCGGGGCTGCTACTTGAGAGTAAAAACCTGATTCGCTACTTTTAAGCAACTTGCTCGAGTAGCTCTACTTCTACTTCGCTATTCAATTGGCCAGGCCCGCAAGTTTGTCCCCCTTCTCGCTAATAGTAAACCATTCTATCGGCACTAAGCATTTGCAGGCTTGAACATGATCACGTCCACAAGCCCGTAACTCATGGTTCAAGGTCGCAAACTTGTAGCACTGTAAATGCAAACATTAATTCAATCCAGCACCGTGAAAGATGGGGGGAACACAATGGGGGAATATTAGAATTAAAAGCACAACATTCTCAAGCTCGCACATCGCCAAATGACAATACTTAATTTCATGTTTCATTTCCGTCCAAAGTCCTAAGAGTTTGAATGACCTCCAAGCCCGTAACTCATTATTTAAGCCGTAGGACTTTAATGAAATATGGAGGTTGGATTCCAAAGTCATACGGGCTTGGAGGTTGATGGATTTGCGAGCTTGAGAATGTTGTGCTTTTTATTCCAAAACCAAACATCACTTTCACTTCTAATAAAGGTACAGGATTGCGTTTTTATTTGCTTAATAAGTGGTCGAATTTGTAAGTAAGACCTTTGCGTGACCTCTTTGGTACCAGTAACCTGTAGTACGATTTTTGCCATTTACACGCTTACCGGAAGGGTAAAGCAGAGCAACTGAATGGCGATTTGTGATTTTGACTCTTGCGGCCTTGAAAGATCAAAGGCTTGGAGGCAAGTAACTTGCGCAAGTAGGAGGCAATTGAGTAGGGAAGTAACTTGCGACCTCCACTTACTACTACTTTTTGGATATAAGTAGCAATTGAATGAGGCCCCAAGCCTCTCTAAGAGGTCTGGTACATAGGTTACCTCCCCCAAGCCACCCATCAATCTTTCCATAATCTGAACTAATAGCAAATAATATTCGCTCACTTTAATGCATAAGCAATTATAGGCCCTAAGGCAATCAATTAGCATGTGACTCAGTGGCGTAAGTTCCTTCTGCTACCACCAGTACAAAAGGAATCTTAATTTATAAGATGAGGATGACAGATAATTACTTCATATGAAGGTGATTTGATTATGAAAGGGGGATCTAACCAGTTCTATATATTTTGGGATTTTTATTGACCCCTCTGAGTGTACATAGAAGTTGCAAGTGGACCCAAATTATTTATACACCAGCAACTTGCCCGTCAAAAATTACGGTAATAACATTTTAAGCCTGGCAATGCGAGGCTGTCCCCCCTCTAACTTGCGGGTCTGTCGATGAGCGTCTTCGGCCTGTAACTTTTGGAATTCGCAAAAAAAAGCGCCTTTGGCACTCATTGCGAGCCTCTACCCACTCTCTCACCCCTGTGTCTATTTCCCCCCTCTCCCTCCCCTGTGTCTTTCTCCCCCCTCTTTCCCGCTGTTTCTTTGCCCCCTCTCCCTGCCCTATAAGTTTATCTCCCTCCTCTGTGTCTACTTCTTTATGGCCGCCATATTTTTTTTTTTGCTTAGCCGTTTTCAGACCTAAAAAATGTACGCCAATTGAATAGCAAATTAGCTTTCAACCTCACTTACAGGCTTCCCGCCTCTCCCCCTGTGCTGTGTGTGAGGTTGTCATTTAATTTAGTAATCAATTGGCGTCTTCCGAGTTACTGGCTTGAAAAAAATGGTGGCTGTTAAAGTCGTGCGGGCCTCGTGATAACCGCCAAAGGCCTACGGCCGAAGGCGCTCATCGCAAGGCACAAATAGTAGAGTGGGGGGAGAGCCTTGCAATGAGCGCCAAAGGCGCTCATCGCGAGGCCCACAAGTTAGAGGGGGGAGAGCATCGCATTGGGTGGCAAACAGCATTGCCAGGCTTAACATGTTATTGCCGTCATTTTTGAATGGCAAGTTGCTAGTTAAACATATTTATAGGAGCTTTCCTGCTTTGTCCCTACCAGCAATGGCATGCACTGGTTTAGGGTTTGGGTTTCGGGTTAGAGTAGTTAAAGATGATAAGCTTTACACAGCGTGCCACTGCTTTACTATATAAAGTTTATCATCTGCCACTACTCTAATCCTAAACCCTAAACCTAACCCATAAAAAGTCTCATAGTATCAGCGTTGCGCCACCTAGTTGCGGCTGCACGCCATGGCTGGTGGGGACAAAACAGGAAATATACTTTATATAGTATTTAATACAAGACATTTTAATCATTTAGGGGATGGAGAACACTACCTGACAGGAGCATTGATATTTATTAAACATAAACCACACATACTATTTAATAACCACTTGATACTCAAACAGCCTACTGTAATCCACCCCTGACCTACTTTATACTTTCCTTACTTACCTAGACTTTTTTGTCTACACATTAATCTCCCTCTGCTCCTTATGTCTCAGCATGTTGCACAATCAGTATCTCAAAAAATACTTTTTTGGAGGTCTTTTGCCTTAATATTCCTTCCGAAAATCCATACAATCTTGAAGAAACTTCATCTTCCACTGACTGTCATTGATACAAATATATTCCAAAACCGCTGGGTCCTTTTCATCATCTTCCAATAATTGAGCACCCAAGAGATTGGGTGGGCAACCACTTACTCCACCTTCCTAATAATAATAATAAAGCCCACCCTACATTTGTTACTTTGCTGATCTGCCCCCCTCAACATTTTGACTGAACCAAGCAAACCCATTAGTGTGTCAACTCAGGATCGTCAAGCATCCTTATCCTATTCCCCTTGCTTCGCTTGTAACCCAGCTCCTAAAACATCCAGGGTCTCATTCTATTATCGGCCGTAAAACGGCCGCAAAGCAGGGATTCCTTGCGGCCGTCTTACGGCCCCGTGTAGAGCTACCTTTACCTTGCAATTCAAATAGACGGCGCCGCAAAGATATCCCCCTTACGGCCGACCGCATATCATGCAACTAGCCGTAAGGTCTGAAAATTTTAAATGCAAAAATAAATTCAAGATGGCACTGTAAAGCTCTGTAAATGCTAGGCATCATAATGGGGGACATGAGGATTAATAACAACACCCTCTCAAGCTTGCACATCAGCCCAAATCCGAGATTTCATTAACTGTTTATTTTCCGGCAGCAGCCTGGGCGGGTCTGAGGTGCTCCAAGCCCTCGGGACTTTGTCCACGGATATTTGACATGAATTAAAATAAAAATTATTTACAGATTTGAGTGTAGGGGAATGTTGTGCTATGAATGCTAACACCTACAATCACTTTATCGTCTCATCAGAGTGCAGGATGGCTTTATTATGTGCCTATTTGTGTGCCTGCGGGACCTTTTTGCTGCAAGTAAGCTGCGGCTCGGTTTTAGCCTTGCAGAGAGGGTTCCCGGAGCAATTGAATAGCAACCGGGGCTTTCTTGCGGCCGAAACTCTTGCGGCTGTTTAAGATCAAAGGTTTTCCTGCTGCGCGTGCGGCCGCAAGGGATAACAGGGCGCCGGCCGCAAGCCTGCCGGAACCCCCGGCCGGAGGGGAATAGAATAGCAGAATAGCTTGCGGCTGGTCCTTGCGGCCCCGCATCTCATACGGCCGATAATAGAATGAGGCCCTAACTGACTAAGAAAAGGAGTAGTAGCTTAATTCAGCAGAAAAAAGATGTAATTTCTGTGTAAACATCATGATCAGTGGTGCAGCAGGTGCTAAGAACTTGGACCGATAGCATGTCATGGGTCATCACCTATCTGCCTTTTTCTTAATTGGGCAGATACTATTTTTATAGAAAGTTGATCTGATCATGTTATGGATGATCTGACCATATGCATACATTTTTTATTGCCCCATATGGTGTGTATAGCGATGTGCGAGAGGGTGTCCAAATTGTTTTGCACAGGCGCCCTCCATTTACTAGCTCCGCTACTGATCATGTTACAGATTGCGATAGTAATTACAAATCTTGGAATAAGATATGATGAGATAAAGAGGCAATAACATTGATAATGAAAGTTGAAAGACCAAGAATACTTATATCAACAATCACTTGATGAACATTTATTCTCACTGTTTATATGGGGTCCCATTAATAGGCAACTATATATGACCATAAAACTGGCAATACTATAACGTTTTTCTGGGTAAAGACAAGAAATCAGCAACAAAGGCTACTTATATATAATAAGTGATACAATAATACAAGCAACCAAGATTCCAGATAATCAAAGCCCTTGAACTTGAACAACCATTTGGTAATTTTCAGTATTTGTCTACAAGATGATATTTGAATTTAATAGGAAACTCCAAATGAAGGAGTACACTACAGTATTAATATGCATCCATCCACAAGGACAGTCCATCCTGAAATCCCAGGCACTTCTCTGAGTGCGAGAAACAACTGAAGCAGAATCTGAATTAATTCTTTTCTTGGGTGAATAATTAATGAATATGCAGAAAACACATAACTATCCATGGTTGTGCACCGTGCGTGTTTATTTATGTAAATAATTCTATGACCTGTTCACTTTTTGATAAATAGGCATCTAAATATTCAGTTTATTTATTCAAATTGCTGAAATGATATTTTTTTAACTGTATGTATTTTAAATTATTATAGAAAATGCTTGCTGTTGAATATTGCTATATTGATTTTTTTTTTTAAAGTATAAAAGAAAATGACATTCACATATATAAATCATTGTATGAGTGTGACGAAGAAAAGGCGTAGCAGGTTGGGCAAGCTGATAAAGATGCCCAGTATCTTCTTTACAGTACATCTTATGGGTGATCAATTAACAACACCTGCTAACTATTCCTATTAATCCTTTACACAATGTTTTCTTGTTCCTTCTTCTTCCTCATATCGTCATTCTTTTTCCTCAGACTCTTCTTCTTCACTTGTTTCCTTCATGTCTCCAACATAACCATCTTACCTTTCATGGTCTCCTCTCCTCTTGTATGCTCCCTACTTTTACTTAAGCTGTGTTTAAACTATGTGTCTATATTTATCCTCATGAATATATATACAATTGATGAAAACACGCCTTTCTGGCTAAAACAACCAAAAAGATGGAAAGCTCTATAAATAAGGAGCACAAAAAGTGTATCAATCTGTAAATATAGTCACTGGAAAGTAAATGCAGTGAGGCGGCCAACAACTAAATACATATATATATATATATATATATATATATATATGTATTTAGTTGTATATATATATATATATATATATATATATATATATATATATATATATATATATGTGTGTGTAAATGGATAATCGGAAAAAAGGATCAAAAACAAATTAAATAAAAAAAAAAAAAAAAAAAAAAAAACGAACAACCAGTGATTGTAGGGGATATCATACACAACTGGTGATAAATATATAAAAAGAATGAAAGAATATTCCCACCTCAAAATCAGAGTATGAAAATGTCTCGATGAAAAAGGAAAAATGGATAGGTCCTTGATGAAGTCAATGCAAGGTAATCTCTCTGTAATGATGTGAGGGTGATCCTCAGGAGTATTCCTTAGTGTGAAGACATCCAATGGTATTTGCAGCTCTTCAGACACGGGGCACCGTATATATGTGTGCCACAGAATATGGCGAAGACACAAAAGTTACGGGGGGAGAGAAGCGCACACAACCAGTGCAATAAAAGAAATGTAATCAATCAAACATCAAAATACATAAAGAAATGCACTCACATTTATGACCCTCATATGTATGAGATTTATCAGTCCACACCGTCCCAATCGGATTAGTCAGCTTTGCAGTCCAGGTAGATGATGTCCAGAAGAGGTCACAGATCTCCACAGTAATCCAAAAGACTGTCCAAAGAGTCCTTACTATGACCTACTAGAGAAAATACAATTAGTGGCAAAACAGTACCTCTTATATAGAGAATATAAATAGTCTATGCCAGAGGCAAGGACTGAATCATGGGTACAAAAATGGTTTCTAAACCGAAAGTGAAACCGGAAGATGTAGCAAACGTCGGTGTGCCTCAAATAAGATGGGGATATACCAAATAGGACCCAATGAGAGTATGTGCCATCACACTGTCTGCAAGGAAAATGGCAAAATACATAATAGGAATACACAAGACCAAAGTGAATCACTATCTGTACATAATAAGCCCAAAAACGTTTGCATCAAATAGCTCTAATGTATACAGTGACATAGGAGCTGCATGTTTCTTACATGATACAGGGATAATAATAACATATCATTTTTTTTATATATATATATGCGTATAAGCAATATGATGATGGCAATGAAAATAAAGATAATACACTTATATGCTAAACCTAATACAAGTGCAAAGAACAACACAGAACACAACCCTTCCAAAAAAGCAATGGCTACAACTGTACAGCAAACTAAAAACAATAATAATAGCAACATTTAATATTATATTAAAAATAATATACATATATATATAAATATATTAAATGATTGTTGTGGTGAACTACCTACTCATAAGATCCACAACACAGATCCAGCTCCATGCTGATGATAGCCATTAAGCTCAAAACAGCTGTACATGGATAGGATTCTCAGCTTGTGTAAAATCCTGCCTTGGCTTTGCATTAAAGCTGTGTAATACAGCAGGCATAAGCTTAAAGGAAGCCATGTTTGAAAATGGCGATGGATTGAAGAGCAAGGCATTTGTGGGCACATTTGCATGTCCCGGCTCGGCTTCCCAGAATGCAGTGTAATAACTGTATTTCTCGGAACTCTGAGCTGGAAGCAGGTTTTTTAACTTGCTTTAGACATTCAAATGTGAACACAGATGTACTATTTATTTACTTTATATACAGTATATATATATATATATATATAAATAATGGGGACGTAGTGTATGCATATAATCTAATATAGAATCAAAATGTGTAGATACAAAAGTGGGCCAAATATTGGAGTCCTCTGTATACCACCTATTAAGATGTTATTAAAATGTATGGGTATAGCCAAATATAACTCTATGGCAGTAGAAAATAAGCCAAATAGGATGAAAAAAGATTAACATATTATAATTGTCGAACTACGAGACGTCGTCACACTTTGCAGGGTGCGAACGACTTAGGCGATGAGGGCTGAAGGCGCTCATCACCTGCGAGCCTCGCATAGTGAGGGGAGCTGTCAACTCGGAGCACTTAGGCGATGAGCGCCGAAGGCGCTCATTGCCTGCAAGTCTCATGAAGTAGCACTTAGGCGATGACAGAGGCAGGTAATGAAACATGCAGGACTTAGCCTCCAAACACTCGCCTTAGGCTGCAAGCAGTTGACGAATGTGGTACTTAGTAAAAAAAAAATTACCAGACACGGGACATAGAAAAAAAAAAAAATACGACACGCGGGACTTAGAAAGAAAAGAATACGAGATAGGAAAAATACAAAGTAATGGCCGAACCAAAAAACACAAACAATACAAAAACAAATACAACAAAAACATCACACACAGCACGGGAGAACAGCCAGGGCCTCTGAAAGTGAGGTGGAATGCGAATTTAAGTCAAATTTAGGCAGTTTCGGCACTTGAAAATCGGCTAAGCAAGAAAAAAAATGGCGACCAAAACAAATGAAAACGATGCTACATGACCCCGAACCACACAAAACACAGCCAGCAAAGTACAATGTAGAAAAATACTAATAGGAAGGATGCAAAATGCTTGCGAAACGAGTAAAAGATAGACTTAACCCCTTTGATATCCTTGCAGGTCTCTCTCATACCCCCTCCCCCTTATCTCTACATATTAATGTCATGGAGTCTCCTTATATGTGGTATCTTTCAGACCCTGCACCATTTTGGTCACCTCTGATCGCCGCTAATATATTAATATCCGGTCTCAGTCAGGTGAGGTCCGATTGGAGTCTATAGCGTGACCTTAGTACTGACCTTTATCTGCTGATTATTCCTCTCCCTATATAACCCACTTTATGTAATGTTATGTCATTAACGTGCATTACCAGACATGGCCACATGAGGGCGACAATCACCACATAACAGAGGACCACACCTGCCCTTGTATACAGGATAATCTAGTCCTATGTTTATATAGTAAACCAGAGCTTAAAAGCACTTCTTAATAAAGTGTGTGTGAGTTGTTCAGTCGTGTCCGACTCTCTGTGACCTCATGGACTGTAACATGCCCTGCTGATCCACGTGGTTTTCATGGCAGAGGTACTGGAGTGGGTTGCCAGTTCCTTCTCCAGTGGGTCACAGTATACAGATCCTGGTATTCCTAGGTGGTGTCTCATCCAAGTACTGACCAGGCTCAACCCTGCTTGACTTCAGGGTGGTGTGATCTCTTCTTTGCCTGACTAGAATCAAACCCAGGTCACAGTGGTGAAAGCACTGTATCCTAACCACTGGACCACCAGGGAACCCCTTGAGGCCTATGTTCAGCGCGGGCATTTGGCCCTCGGGTGCACCAGTCATAGCTCAAGGCCTCCTCTGTCGGCGCGCCTTATGCGGGCAAAGAACTCCTAACCCTAGTACCTCATTTTCACCACTAGATGGCGACCGCGTTCGAAGGCGCGCACATGCAGTGGTGCAGGCAAAGAGGGAAAGGACCTCCACCTCAAGCTACAGACTAGCTGTGGAAGATAAGATCCCCATGATGAAACAGATATGATTTCTCTACAATGCTTTATGTTCCCGTCTTCCATACCTGCTAATGTAGTCAGTTTGTTACATTATTCACAAACATGTGACGTTTTTGCCAAACTACAGCAACCCTTTAATTACCTAACACTTCCACCCAACGTTTTATTAGTGTCAATTATGTCTTGGGATTTTCTCACCTGTCTTTAGATACAATTAATTCCCATATTACAAGAATCAGAGGAAATCTAAAAAGGTTGTCCTTGACGCTCACACTCCATATTATACTCCTCACTTTTGTGTCTTATATTAGACAGATCTAGAGGCGCCTAGAACCCTCCAACGGCCAGACATGTGATGTTTACTAAAATGATCACATTCAGAAGGGCGTGGTTTTTTTCTTCAACTTTTATTATGACAACATAACAAAAACATATAACGCTCTGTTTGGTTTATATCACACTCCATATTATACTCCTCACTTTTGTGTTTTATATTAGACAGATCTAGAGGTGCCTAGAACCCACCAAAGTAACACAATGGAGATCACTGACATCAAACATGGAGGAGGAACTGGCAAACTAGGCAGGCTCCATAAAGGTCACATAGATAAGTATCACTAACACGGAAGATGACCTAATAAAAAAGGATACTTCAGTGTAGGTGGAACTTACCAATTAACTTCAAATAATATTGTTATTTAGGGACATATTGCTATTAGTTACACAGACATTACCTTGGAGTCCCATATGTACAATATATTCTCTGGAAGAACTAGACTAGATAATGCGCAAAATGTACAAAAATCCCCTATCATATACTATTATATACAATTATGCAGCACTGGACGTCACTATGTTTTCTGCTAATCCCCTACTGGTGAATACAGAGAAGTGTACAACAAAACTGTGGCAATTCAACATGCAAGTGCTTTCGACAGGGTAATGGTAATCATAAAAACAAGGTGAGAAAATAGTCCAAGCGAATGGCTTCCCCAGTAAAGAAACATTGCCTATAATTACGGTAGTTAATTTTTATGTATCAAGTCTAGTTCTTCAAAGGAGCATACTGTGAATACAGGACTACAGTGGTTCTTTAATTGTCCCTTAATATTAAATTACCTTGTTAGATCATTTTATATAAATGTGTTAATTGGTGAATTAATTACTACCAAAAAGCCCAGAGATTCTCACCTTTTAGAGTCACTTCCATTGTTCCTGTTTTCTCTCATGTGGGTTGTCCTAAGGACACGCCCAAGGGGAGGGGCTTCACATTACTAGTGTTTTATGCTGCTAGCAATCAATGCTGAGCTTTGTGAGACACTGATAGTGTGAAGCCCCTCTCTGTGAAACATTACCCTGTATGAGAGAGAACAGGAAGAAAGGGGCGGGTCTAGAAGGTGAGAAACTAACTCTGGGGGTGTCTTAGAAGAAAGTAAAGTGTAGATTTTATATGACAATTTCATGGAGGGTAAAATTAATGAAATTTATACAAGACAAATAAAAAATCCTTTAACCAACGAGTTGCCATCCAGGTTTTAGTGCAGGACAGACTTTCAGATTTTCCTTTATGACCTCAAGTGACCTGATGTTCTCGGAGTTGCCTGTGGGGTAAATAATAGAAGAGTCTGAAGATCCAGGACAGATGAGACCGTATTAGGTGAACGTGACTGCTCTAGACACCCCAGCTCCACCAATGAGATGTTAGAGAGGACACGTCTTCCAGGATGACCATGGTCTGAAGATATGGAGTCTTTCTGATGTCAATAAAAGGCTTGGCCGTCACCCAAGGGTTTCATGGGGTTATAGGGCGTAGGGGTTGGCGTGAATGGTGATGTCCTTAATACGGACCTCGGTCAGGGGTCGGAAAGATTTCTCATGTACGGGAAGCTTCTCCAGCTCGTCCAGAGTGTCCAGGCCATCAATCACTCTACGTGGGAAGAGAGAGGGGTCAGAGAAGAAAAGGAATAAGAAATGAAAGAAGGGAAGGATCAGAGAGGAAGGGGATGGGAAGAGTGGGAGAAATAAGAAAGAGGGTAGGATCAGAGAGGATGGGAATGAGAAGGGAAGAGTGGGAGAAGAAAGAGAGAGAGGAGAGCGAGAAGGGAAGGGTGGGAGAAGGAAGAGAGAGAGGAGAGCGAGAAGGGAATGAGAAGGGAAGAGTGGGAGAAGGAAGAGAGAGAGGAGAGCGAGAAGGGAATGAGAAGGGAAGAGTGGGAGAAGGAAGAGAGAGAGGAGAGCGAGAAGGGAATGAGAAGGGAAGAGTGGGAGAAGGAAGAGAGCGAGAAGGGAATGAGAAGGGAAGGGTGGGAGAAGGAATAGAGAGAGAGGAGAGAGAGAGAGGAGAGCGAGAAGGGAATGAGAAGGGAAGGGTGGGAGAAGGAATAGAGAGAGAGGAGAGCGAGAAGGGAATGAGAAGGGAAGAGTGGGAGAAGGAAGAGAGAGAGAGGAGAGCGAGAAGGGAATGAGAAGGGAAGGGTGGGAGAAGGAATAGAGAGAGGAGAGCGAGAAGGGAATGAGAAGGGAAGAGTGGGAGAAGGAAGAGAGAGAGGAGAGCGAGAAGGGAATGAGAAGGGAAGAGTGGGAGAAGGAAGAGAGAGAGAGAAGAGAGAGAGGAGAGCGAGAAGGGAATGAGAAGGGAAGGGTGGGAGAAGGAAAAGAGCGAGAAGGGAATGAGAAGGGAAGGGTGGGAGAAGGAAGAGAGCGAGAAGGGAATGAGAAGGGAAGGGTGGGAGAAGGAATAGAGAGAGAGGAGAGAGAGAGAGGAGAGCGAGAAGGGAATGAGAAGGGAAGGGTGGGAGAAGAAAGAGAGCGAGAAGGGAATGAGAAGGGAAGGGTGGGAGAAGGAATAGAGAGAGAGGAGAGAGAGAGGAGAGCGAGAAGGGAATGAGAAGGGAAGGGTGGGAGAAGGAAGAGAGCGAGAAGGGAATGAGAAGGGAAGGGTGGAAGAAGGAAGAGAGAGAGGAGAATGAGAAGGGAAGGGTGGGAGAAGGAAGAGAGAGAGGAGAGCGAGAAGGGAATGAGAAGGGAAGAGTGGGAGAAGGAAGAGAGAGAGGAGAGCGAGAAGGGAATGAGAAGGGAAGAGTGGGAGAAGGAAGAGAGAGAGGAGAGCGAGAAGGGAATGAGAAGGGAAGAGTGGGAGAAGGAAGAGAGCGAGAAGGGAATGAGAAGGGAAGGGTGGGAGAAGGAATAGAGAGAGAGGAGAGAGAGAGAGGAGAGCGAGAAGGGAATGAGAAGGGAAGGGTGGGAGAAGGAATAGAGAGAGAGGAGAGCGAGAAGGGAATGAGAAGGGAAGAGTGGGAGAAGGAAGAGAGAGAGGAGAGCGAGAAGGGAATGAGAAGGGAAGAGTGGGAGAAGGAAGAGAGAGAGAGAAGAGAGAGAGGAGAGCGAGAAGGGAATGAGAAGGGAAGGGTGGGAGAAGGAAAAGAGCGAGAAGGGAATGAGAAGGGAAGGGTGGGAGAAGGAAGAGAGCGAGAAGGGAATGAGAAGGGAAGGGTGGGAGAAGGAATAGAGAGAGAGGAGAGAGAGAGAGGAGAGCGAGAAGGGAATGAGAAGGGAAGGGTGGGAGAAGAAAGAGAGCGAGAAGGGAATGAGAAGGGAAGGGTGGGAGAAGGAAGAGAGCGAGAAGGGAATGAGAAGGGAAGGGTGGGAGAAGGAAGAGAGCGAGAAGGGAATGAGAAGGGAAGGGTGGGAGAAGGAATAGAGAGAGAGGAGAGAGAGAGGAGAGCGAGAAGGGAATGAGAAGGGAAGGGTGGGAGAAGGAAGAGAGCGAGAAGGGAATGAGAAGGGAAGGGTGGGAGAAGGAAGAGAGCGAGAAGGGAATGAGAAGGGAAGGGTGGGAGAAGGAATAGAGAGAGAGGAGAGCGAGAAGGGAATGAGAAGGGAAGGGTGGGAGAAGGAATAGAGAGAGAGGAGAGCGAGAAGGGAATGAGAAGGGAAGGGTGGGAGAAGGAAGAGAGAGAGGAGAGCGAGAAGGGAAGGGTGGGAGAAGGAAGAGAGAGAGGAGAGCGAGAAGGGAAGGGTGGGAGAAGGAAGAGAGAGAGGAGAGCGAGAAGGGAATGAGAAGGGAAGGGTGGGAGAAGGAAGAGAGAGGAGAGAGAGAAGGGAATGAGAAGGGAAGAGTGGGAGAAGGAAAAGAGCGAGAAGGGAATGAGAAGGGAAGGGTGGGAGAAGGAATAGAGAGAGAGGAGAGAGAGAGGAGAGCGAGAAGGGAATGAGAAGGGAAGGGTGGGAGAAGGAAGAGAGCGAGAAGGGAATGAGAAGGGAAGGCTGAAAGAAGGAATAGAGAGAGAGGAGAGAGAGAGGAGAGCGAGAAGGGAATGAGAAGGGAAGGGTGGGAGAAGGAAGAGAGAGAGGAGAGCGAGAAGGGAATGAGAAGGGAAGGGTGGGAGAAGGAAGAGAGAGAGGAGAGCGAGAAGGGAATGAGAAGGGAAGGGTGGGAGAAGGAAGAGAGAGGAGAGAGAGAAGGACCATAAGAGAAGGGAAGGGTGGGAGAAGGAAGAGAGAGGAGAGAGAGAAGGACCATAAGAGAAGGGAAGGGTGGGAGAAGGAATAGAGAGAGAGGAGAGCGAGAAGGGAATGAGAAGGGAAGGGTGGGAGAAGGAAGAGAGAGGAGAGCAGGAAGGACTATAAGAGAGAAGGGAACGAGAAATGAATGGTATGAGAAGGAAGAGAGAGAGCAGAGCGAGACAGAGAGAGAGAAAAAGAAAGAAAGAGAGAAAGAAAAAGAGAGAACTTTTCTATTTAGTTCTAGAGGGAGAGAGAGAAAATAAAGGAATTGAAGGAGTGGAGAAACAAAGGAAGTAAGCGAGAGAAGAGAGGAAGAGAATGAAATGATGTGAGGAAGAAATACGAGATGGAAGGAGAGAGGTCAGGGAATGAAATGATGTAAATACAAACTGAGAGAAAGAAATACAGAGAGGAGAGAATGTATGGGGGGGGGGATTAAAGGAGAGAGAACCATGGTGAGAAGGTGCCCCCCCACCCCCACTCACTTCCCAAAGATGGTGTACTTCATGTCCAGGTGAGGCTGCTTCCCGTATGTTATGAAGAACTGGGAGCTGTTGGTGTTGGGGCCGCTGTTTGCCATCGAGACCACCCCACGGACACTGTGCTGGGGAGGGAGAGTATAAATATCACGGGGTGTGATCACTGTATAAAGGGACACAGCGGAGCTTCTAAATAGGGTATACAGGAAGTGCTTTATTAATTGAATCTGCTATTAGAGGTAGAGGTTGCCCTTAGTGGGTGGATCAGAAAGACTGACAGATATGTAAAAACTGTTAATGAGAGGTCCTTACCAATACCTGGGACTCGGAGTCCATTGTCAGACCCTGGTGAGCATGCCCAGTATTTGGGTTTTCATATGGCTTACACACAAAGTCAATGAACCCAGAGCCCCAGGCCATAATCAGTAATTAGTATAATGACTTCTCATTAACAAGAGATATGAAGGTTTGCTTGTGTGGATGGAACAGAAAGGTGGACTGACATATTAAAGTGATACGACTTAACAGGCAGAGACCACGCAGGGCGCTGGAGATCAGGGATAAGATACATTGGCACAGACTGGGGGGAGGGGCAGACACAGCTTCACACAAACCTTCAGATATTCACTGAACTCATCTTCAAACTTGCGTCCCCAGATACTCTGACCTCCCTTTCCTGTACCTGAAATAGACAAGGAGGGGGGTAAGAGACATGGAGTGGAGGGGGGACACAAGGGGAGATACAAGAAACAGAGAGGAGAGGGAGGACACAGAGAAGGGATATGAGAAAGAGCATGGGTAGAGACACAAAGAGGATAGAAGGGACACAGAGAGGGGATGAGAGAGAGTGCAGAGGCTAGAGACACAGAGAGGAGAAAGGGGAGACAAAAGGAGATGGAGGACAAGAGAGGGGGACAAATAGGAGAAAGTTGAGAAAAAAAGAAGAGAGAGGACAAGGATGAAAGAGAGAGGGGTGACACAGAGAGGGGATAAGAGAAAGAGCAGGGGCAGGGACACAGAGAGGGGATAAGAGAAAGAGCAGGGGCAGGGACACAGAGAGGGGATAAGAGAAAGAGCAGGGGCAGGGACACAGAGAGGGGATAAGAGAAAGAGCAGGGGTAGGGACACAGAGAGGGGATAAGAGAAAGAGCAGGGGCAGGGACACAGAGAGGGGATAAGAGAAAGAGCAGGGGCAGGGACACAGAGAGGGGATAAGAGAAAGAGCAGGGGCAGGGACACAGAGAGGGGATAAGAGAAAGAGCAGGGGCAGGGACACAGAGAGGGGATAAGAGAAAGAGCAGGGGCAGGGACACAGAGAGGGGATAAGAGAAAGAGCAGGGGCAGGGACACAGAGAGGGGATAAGAGAAAGAGCAGGGGCAGGGACACAGAGAGGGGATAAGAGAAAGAGCAGGGGCAGGGACACAGAGAGGGGATAAGAGAAAGAGCAGGGGTAGGGACACAGAGAGGGGATAAGAGAAAGAGCAGGGGTAGGGACACAGAGAGGGGATAAGAGAAAGAGCAGGGGCAGGGACACAGAGAGGGGATAAGAGAAAGAGCAGGGGTAGGGACACAGAGAGGGGATAAGAGAAAGAGCAGGGGCAGGGACACAGAGAGGGGATAAGAGAAAGAGCAGGGGTAGGGACACAGAGAGGGGATAAGAGAAAGAGCAGGGGCAGGGACACAGAGAGGGGATAAGAGAAAGAGCAGGTGCAGGGACACAGAGAGGGGATAAGAGAAAGAGCAGGTGCAGGGACACAGAGAGGGGATAAGAGAAAGAGCAGGGGCCGAGACACAGAGAGGGGATAAGAGAAAGAGCAGGTGCAGGGACACAGAGAGGGGATAAGAGAAAGAGCAGGGACACAGAGAGGGGATAAGAGAAAGAGCAGGGGTAGGGACACAGAGAGGGGATAAGAGAAAGAGCAGGGGCAGGGACACAGAGAGGGGATAAGAGAAAGAGCAGGGGTAGGGACACAGAGAGGGGATAAGAGAAAGAGCAGGGGCAGGGACACAGAGAGGGGATAAGAGAAAGAGCAGGGGCAGGGACACAGAGAGGGAATAAGAGAAAGAGCAGGGGCAGGGACACAGAGAGGGGATAAGAGAAAGAGCAGGGGCAGGGACACAGAGAGGGGATAAGAGAAAGAGCAGGGGCAGGGACACAGAGAGGGGATAAGAGAAAGAGCAGGGGTAGGGACACAGAGAGGGGATAAGAGAAAGAGCAGGGGTAGGGACACAGAGAGGGGATAAGAGAAAGAGCAGGGGTATGGACACAGAGAGGGGATAAGAGAAAGAGCAAGGGTAGGGACACAGAGAGGGGATAAGAGAAAGAGCAGGGGCAGGGGCACAGAGAGGGGATAAGAGAAAGAGCAGGGGTAGGGACACAGAGAGGGGATAAGAGAAAGAGCAGGGGCAGGGACACAGAGAGGGGATAAGAGAAAGAGCAGGGGCAGGGAGACAGAGAGAAGGGGGCACACAGAGAGGGGATAAGAGAAAGAGCAGGAGCAGGGACACAGAGAGGGGATAAGAGAAAGAACAGAGGCAGGGACACAGAGAGGGGATAAGAGAAAGAGCAGAGGCAGGGACACAGAGAGGGGATAAGAGAAAGAGCAGGGGTAGGGACACAGAGAGGGGATAAGAGAAAGAGCAGGGGTAGGGACACAGAGAGGGGATAAGAGAAAGAGCAGGGGTAGGGACACAGAGAGGGGATAAGAGAAAGAGCAGGGGTAGGGACACAAAGAGGGGATAAGAGAAAGAGCAGGGGTAGGGACAGAGAGCGGGGATAAGAGAAAGAGCAGGGGCATGGACACAGAGAGGGGATAAGAGAAAGAGCAGGGACACAGAGAGGGGATAAGAGAAAGAGCAGGGACACAGAGAGGGGATAAGAGAAAGAGCAGGGACACAGAGAGGGGATAAGAGAAAGAGCAGGGACACAGAGAGGGGATAAGAGAAAGAGCAGGGGTAGGGACACATAGAGGAGAGGGGTATACAGAGGGAGAAGGGGGACACAGAGAAGGGGAAGGGCTCAGAGACATAGAGGAGAGCCGGGGGGGGGGGGGGGTGTCTCTCACCTGCAGGGTCTCCCGTCTGCACCATGAAGCCCTTGATGTTCCTGTGGAAGAGGCATCCATTGTAATAGTTACCGGCACAGAGAGCCAGGAAGTTCTGCAGGAGACAGACATGCGGCGTAAGGAGAAGCTTAGTTAATATGGACCAGTCCTGACATTATTAAAGTGACAGTGCAGAGGTCCCAGATATAACCACAGCACGGGAACTTTATCCATGGAATACTAATAAATAACGAGCCTCATTCAATTGAGGCTTCTTGCGGGCTCTTATCTAGTTACGGGCTCAGATTGCGGCACCGGCCAACTGAATAGCACCATAAATTGCCGACGCTGCGGGCCCGCAGACATACCAAGTACATTCCCTAACTTCTGAAGCCTCAATTGAATGAGGCTCAATGTGTTTACCTATAATAAATTGACATAGATTATATTCTCTTGTTACTTAAAAATGATCGCCAGTAATTACAGATTATCCACAGGGGATCTGGGTCTACTGTCATCAAGTCAGAAACAAGAGAGAAAATACCCAAACCTCTGTTTTGCAGACGAATTGAACGGAGGACAACAGACCCAGTGCATAATACATAATTTGTAATAATGATCTTTAACAAACAAGACATTAGAATCTATGTCTGCGGGTGGATCAGAAAGGCTGTGCGACATTAGAAAGTTCAATGTAATTTTATGACTATGTACACTCAAAATAGTCGACTTTCAAGCCCAATTATCTAACACGCTAAAAATAATTATAATTATGGTTTATTTATAGGTGTACTTTACATGGCTACAATAACTGGGACCTTTTCTGTGTCAATTTAGGACACAAACACAATAAGACTGATCATTTCCCATTATGTCTCTATAAGATGGGGGACCCCGTGAGGTCAGTCTGGTCATTATCACTCACCTCACTGGCTTTAGGAGCCCGCTCACAAAACACTTCTATTTTAATATCACCCAGATCCGTATGAAGTGTAACAGCCTGAAAAAGACATCACAGGGGTGGAGTCAAACAGAAGAATAGCAATATTTGAGTTCATGTGTCTGTATTAGGAGACTGAAAGAGGCCATTGTTTACTGTATGTGCTATGGGATTGGGGAGAGGAAAAAACACCAGGGGCTTCCATTGGACTAAGGCTCCAACAGCCAATGCAAATGGAGCTGTCTGGCATTATCTGTGGGGCATGGGGACGTTTTATTGTTGTTTCACTGTACAGTAAATGTGTGTTATTCACTAAAGAGTAGTTGGAGGCTACCCTCATTGAGGTTGAAGGATTATTTATCAAGTGTTAAAGCCCTAAAGGAACTTGCGTATCTCAATGAGGCTGCGAGTTAAACCACGCAGGGTCACCTAAGATGAGAGAGTTCATACAAATTGTAGTCCACTGGAGAAAGTAATGCCAAGAAAATCTTATGGATCAGCACAACCAGACATAACAATAGAGGTGCTTGGTATGCTGTGGTCCATAGGGTCACAGAGAGTCGGACACAACTGAACAACAGCATAGCCCTACTACCATGGGGCTGTATTACCCTGTATCCTGAGGATATTCAGATCTGCTGGCGGCTCCAGCCACCTGCTGTAAAGGGGGAATCTGATAGCAACACTAGTCTGGCACTTTCCATCCATTTAGTATTACCCATGTACTATATAAAGAGGATGAAACTTTATAAATATTTAATAATAATGTATATTTTGGGGGCTCACACACCCCCGACTCACCATTCTGCCCTCCAGTTATCTCTGTAACAAGAGAAAAAGAACACATTAATAACAATAAATAACATAAAAATTCAACAATCCTTATTACGGCAGGAAAATATCCTGCAGTTAGTTTAGTTTAGGTCTCTGGAAGCATCCATGATGCTTTGCATGTCGGAGAAAGGCAGTAACATTTTTGCAAGAGCAGGACTTGCAGCTAACGGCTTGTGCGCATGTGCAGGGGTAGATATTATAGGACCACTGTAGATTAGGAAATACTTTATATGTTTGTGAAGTATGCACCAAACACACTTAGCATGAGCATAAAGGCATTTTCAGAGGAAATCTTAATTTTAGCAGGCATTGTTAGTACCCGGAGGCTGCCATGACAGTTATACTTCCTTTACAAGGCACAGGAGGCGGTTACAGAGCAAGGTGTGCAAGGATATCAGCTGCCTCTACTGAGCCTATGTGAGGAAGGGGAAGGTGTCCTGTGCTGAAACCTTATCTGAATCCACCAATCACACTCTTAAATAGATAATAGAAATTAGAACACACCCACTCGGTCTCCAAGCCAGTAAAAAGTGTGGAAATATGGCGTCCCCAATAAAACACAGTGTAAATGTGGTATTTCATTATTGGTTTAAAGGGACCACTGCAGTTTGGGGAAAGCTTCACATACTTATTAAGTAGCTAACAAACTTACTTTAGCGACTTATAAGTCAGTTTTAGAAACAAAATCCTGTATTTAGCCAACTCTATGGGGGGTCTATACTGGACTGATGGGGGTGGGGGGGTTATGTTACTCGGATTTAGTCTTCTATTAAGTTATTTTGTTAAGTACCGACATAGAAATCTTTCAACATATTTGAATAGAGATCATATCCAAAGTAAAGGCATCACACACCCCTTCCACTGTTCCTAAATATGTATGGATTCATTATTGTAACAAGCTCTTTATAAGAGCCCTGGAGCATGAGATCTTACACATTAGTGGTTATACCAAGTGGTTAAAACTGTTACAATACATTATACCAGCAGTAATATCATTATCATGTATATAACACAACCTCAGCTCTGTTACAATGTTGTATAATCAGGAAACAAACCAACTAGTCCAGATCAGTTCATATTTACCTGCCTGAATCGTGGGTCTATCAATGGGTGTACCAATATGGCGCACAACCCCTTTGTGCAATGCAATATGTGTCCAACATCCTGGGTGTAATAAGATGGCCGACATCCGATGCGTGGTAACTGGGAAAGCGGGATTTCCGTAGTGCTGGGTGTGATAATTATAATTCGTTGTACTTCCGGCGTGTTGAGTGTAGTAAGATGGCTGATATTAGCAATCTACATTAGTTCCGGTATACTGGGTATAGCAAGATGGCCGCCTCCTGGTAATATTCATGCTGCAGGTCTCTCTGTACAGGTGAATGTTGGTTTAGGAGCAATGTGATTGTATTTAATTTAATATGGCAGATATTATATATGTGCATATAGACAGGAGCAAGTAGTACAAAACTTAGGAGACCCTTTATGTGTGTGTATGGGTATATATATATATATATATATTTATGCATGCAAATGTATTATTTGTTCACTATAAAATATATATATATATATATATATATATACCACCACAATCCTTTAAATTCTGGTGGGCAAAAGAGAGATAGAAGGCACCGGGTACTGTAAATAAATAGTACATTTGAGTTCACATTTGAATGTATAAGAAAACGTATTTCCTGCTCAGGATTCACCAAAAATACACTTATTGCACTGCACTCTGGGAAACTGGGTGGGGACATGCAAATGAGCCCACTGTGCATGTTCACTCTATATATGGCTCCTCAAAGCATTTGCTCACTGCTTTCACTGCATAGCATATACTTAAACAGCTTTAAGCATAGCATAGGATGGATGCCCAAAGCAAATTTACAGAAAGTTGTTTTGTAGCCAAGTAATAAAACTGTAAAATTGGAGCCGCTCCCAAATTGTACCGTGTTCAAAGGTCCTTTTTATTAAAATTACTTGGATCTATCCCTCTTCATCTTCGCATTTCTTCAGCAGCACTGACAGCTGCAGTTACAGGAGCCATCCGGCAGAGGGCGCTGTAAATTTTTGTGCGCCGTCATGTTTGATGTAAGGCAAAGAACTATTCTCCCCTCCGATGTGGCGCAACTCGACGGAGCTGAGTCAACAGCGAGGCCATCGCTATGTTCGGCGCAGGCACTTGGCCCCCCAGGGCCTCTGGCGCGCCACTCATAGCTCAAGGCCTCTTTTGTCGGCGCACATTATATGAAAATCAGCAGCGCCATCTGTCAGTTGGCGGCGGGATTGCAACGAGTAGATTTTGCGAAGGTGAAGAGGGAAAGGACCAATTACTTTGTATGAAATGCACGCGGTTTTATGTATAATAAATTGACCCAGGGTGGGCAGTGGCGCTGCTTGTTCCACCCAAACACTATTTAGGTACAAGTGAGCTCTACGCTGATAAAAGTATAATAAAGTACAAATGATTTTAAATGACTGTAAATTCACTCTAAGGATCTTTCCTGTTTTCTACCTTCCAGCAGTGGCGGCGAGCGGCCACTAGATGGTGCAGCTGATTATTTCTTCAACTTCTTGTTAGTGTGAGAGTGAGGGGTTAGGGTGATAGCAGATGATAAGCTTTACGTAGTAAAGAGATACTCATTAGTAAACCAGTGAAAAATAAATACATTCTGGTGCTGGACCCTGGAGGAATCCATAATACTTTGGTGGAAGGGGAGTTTGCATTTCCTGATGCAGGATTGTACATCATATTTTATTAAATAATGTGTTTATTTTGATTTCTAGAAGCATTTATCAAATACAGATTTATCAATAAAGTTATACTGTAAATAAGATATAGGAATTTTTGCTTGGCATGTCTACCTTCTTTAGAACAGGCATAGAGCCTAAAATGAGCCAGGATCTTAGGATTTCTCTGGTGTGCACAATTGCGGTCAGTTCCTGCCTCAGACGTTCTATGAATCTTACAAGGAAGTCTGGTTTATGGGCCAAGCCCTATTATGTGAGCCAAGCCCGACATGTTAATGTAAATATTGATAAACAATATAAATGGCCGGTTCTTTCCCCAGATTTCTCTCTACCTCCGTTGGATGTTGCTGGGATCGTCCCTCAGGTGTCTTCTTCGCCCGTTCTCTCTTGCCCAGTTGACCCAGAGCCGTAGCGTGATGGATCTGGCTGGTGTGGTATTCCGTCTGAACGCCCTGGCACCCCCGGCCCTGGCTGAGAGCTGGGACAATGTTGGTCTTCTGGTGGAGCCCAGTCCTCCCCACGTGGTGAAGAAGATTCTGCTGACCAATGACTTGACAGAGGACGTGTTGGAGGAGGCCGTGGGGCTTGGAGCCGACATGGTCCTGTCCTATCACCCACCCATCTTCAAGGCTTTGAAGCGCCTCACCTGGGCCAACTGGAAGCAGAGGCTGATGGTCAAAGCCTTGGAGAAGCGCCTGGCTATATATTCCCCCCATACATCATGTGATGCGCTGCCCAACGGGGTCAATGCCTGGCTGGGGAGGGCACTAGGTGAGGGTCTTTGTCTGGAGCAGGTTGTGGTTGTTGTTCAGTCCTTCAGTTGTGTCCGACTCTCACTGACCATATGGGTGCAGCACGCCAGATACATCTGTCTGTTTCTGGTTGCGCTTATCCATATGGTTTTCTGGGCAAAGATACTGGAGTGGGTTTCCAGTTCCTTCTCCAGTGGACTGTAATTTGTATGACGTCTCTGCTGTGACCTGCCCATCTTGGATGATTCTACATGGTACAGCTCACAGCTTCATTGAGGTACACAAGCCCGTTAAGGTAGTGATCTTAAATATCCAGCTGCTACCAAGTCATTTAATTCCTTAGTGGTGGGACATTCGTCACACAATGGAGACACCCACATTCCAGGCTTGGAATTTAAAGGGTCACCTTATTATGGAAAGAAATTCAATGTAACCTTTAAACTTACATTTAAACTGATCTGCCTCTTTCCATTCCCTGTATTAAGGGGCTAGATATACTAAATGTCTCATTTTTCATGGGCGACATTGACTTTGCAGTCGAGGCATACAATGTGCATGGACTTTGCCTGTTTATTTGCAGGGTCTCTGCCTGTTTAGCCGTCTCATTGCTACTCTGTATTTCTAGGATCCTGCGTCTCTGTCCCTATCCACCCCTCCACTTGTCTCTCCTACCCTGGTGGGTTTGGTCATCTCTTGGAGTTCAGCTGTGACCCCTCTGAGAGCGTCCTGTCCAGGCTGAAGTCCTTGCAGGGGGTCAGTGTGCGCACCCACCCATTCAGGTCAGTACCTTTTTACTTTTTTTTTTTATATTATCTTTACAATACATTATTATTGATATATTATTCAGATACTTGTGCAGATAGAGCTTCAGAAGCTTATGCCACATTAAGAAAACATTTGCATCTTTTTGTGGATGGATCAGAAAGACTAACAGCTTATGTTTTACTGTATTCTAATAACATGCAGTTTATAAAATACTTTTATATAACCTGTTTTTTTTATCTAAAACAGGAGAAAACAATCACATTGTGTCTCATTTTAAGTGCCATTTTTTTCCTGACACTATTTACCATTATTTTTCAAATAAATACTTTTGTAATGATTAAAATATGATCTCTTAAAGGCATGGCAGACATTTGTAGACTAAAGTGTCCCTTTAAATAGAAATAATAGGTATTGTATTCAATTTTCTTTTTCCTTGAGACAAGATCTGTATTCAGTTATGGTATAAATAACCATTTTAGTCCTTAATCCAGTCTGTCCTTCTCTTAATCTGTGCCTTCCCCTCTCAGGCCGAACGAGATGGAGGGAACCTGCATCAGTCTGAGCTGCTCCCAGAATGCTTTGCTGCAGGTGCTCTCCATACTGTCAGAGGATGAGCGCGCGTACCAGAGTGTGCGACTGCTCACGCTGCAAAAGGTACCACTCAGAATTGTACAGGAGATACCGCCTGGTCTGGCAGAATAAGGGTTAATGTAGAGTTCTGTCTCCAACAGCCCCCGCTCCCGGACACCGGCATGGGACGTCTCTGCACTCTGAGCGAGACCGTAACTATAGCCACCGCGGTGGAGAGCGCCAAGAAGCATATAGGACTGCCCCACCTGCGCCTGGCATTGGGACGGGGCAAGACCCTGGGTACACAGCAGTCTCGTGCTTCACTTCTCTCTCTGAAACGCTGTCTCTGACTGTGCTCCTGACTCTCCGCTGTCTCTCGCGCCCGCTACACTCTAGCATCTCCGCTGTCTCTCTCGCCCGCTACACCCCTAGCCCTCTCTCCGCTGTCTCTGGTCCGCTACGCCCCTTGCCCTCTCTCGGCTGTCTCTGGCCCGCTGCGCCCCTAGCCCTCTCTTCGCTGTCTCTGGCCCGCCGCGCCCCTAGCCCTCTCTCCGCTGTCTCTGGCCCGCCGCGCCCCTAGCCCTCTCTCCGCTGTCTCTGGCCCGCCGCGCCCCTAGCCCTCTCTCCGCTGTCTCTGGCCCGCCGCGCCCCTAGCCCTCTCTCCGCTGTCTCTGGCCCGCCGCGCCCCTAGCCCTCTCTCCGCTGTCTCTGGCCCGCCGCGCCCCTAGCCCTCTCTCCGCTGTCTCTGGCCCGCCGTGCCCCTAGCCCTCTCTCCGCTGTCTCTGGCCCGCCGCGCCCCTAGCCCTCTCTTCGCTGTCTCTGGCCCGCCGCGCCCCTAGCCCTCTCTCCGCTGTCTCTGGCCCGCCGCGCCCCTAGCCCTCTCTCCGCTGTCTCTGGCCCGCCGCGCCCCTAGCCCTCTCTCCGCTGTCTCTGGTCCGCCGCGCCCCTAGCCCTCTCTCCGATGTCTCTGGCCCGCCGCGCCCCTAGCCCCCTCTCCGCTGTCTCTGGCCCGCCGCGCCCCTAGCCCTCTCTCCGCTGTCTCTGGCCCGCCGCGCCCCTAGCCCTCTCTCCGCTGTCTCTGGCCCGCCGCGCCCCTAGCCCTCTCTCCGCTGTCTCTGGCCCGCCGCGCCCCTAGCCCTCTCTCCGCTGTCTCTGGCCCGCCGCGCCCCTAGCCCTCTCTCCGCTGTCTCTGGCCCGCCGCGCCCCTAGCCCTCTCTCCGCTGTCTCTGGCCCGCCGCGCCCCTAGCCCTCTCTCCGCTGTCTCTGGCCCGCCGCGCCCCTAGCCCTCTCTCCGTGTGCTTCTCTCACTGTAGGATACACCGCTATCTCTCTTGCTATAATCTCTTACTTTGTTACATTCTCTTGTCTTTTCCCAGAATCCCCTGTGCGTGTGATGGCTGTCTGTGCAGGGTCAGGGAGCAGTGTTCTCGGTGGGGTTCCCGCTGATCTCTATCTTACAGGTAACTTGTACCCCACCCCCAGTCCTCACGTCCCCCATGACACCCCTATTAGGATTACCTGCTGACTGTCCCTTTTCCTACCCCAGGGGAGATGTCCCACCATGATGTCTTGGACGCTGTATCAGAGGGCATTAGTGTCATTTTGTGTGAGCACAGCAACTCGGAGCGGGGGTATCTGCAGGAGCTCCGGGGGCAGATCCAGGAGAAGCTGGAGGGGCAGGTGCAAGTTGTGGTATCTAAGACAGACAGGGACCCCCTGCAAGTGGTATGAAGGGGGAACTAAAATAAAGGCTAAAACCCAAAAGTCTCGTTGTATATGGATATTTGTCTCTGTCGGTCTGTAAAGCGAGCCGAGCCGTTGACTGCCGGGACTTAGGAAAAATACTGAGCATAAATGGACAACATTCAAATCCTTACTAAATACATACACATCGGCATGTACCTTGTGGAAATAAAATGAATAGGAGTAAATCACACCCCATGTGGCTTAACAATGACTTAAAGATCATGATATGGGGAAAAAAGCATGCTTTCAACTTATACAAGAAGGAGGGAACAGAGGCAGCTTTATGTGACTATAAGGAAATCAACAAGGCTTGAAAAAGGGCTATTAGACTGGCTAAAATAGAAAATGAGAAGTCAGTTGCAAGAGAGAGTAAGACTAACCCTAAAATATTTTTTAAGTATATTAATAGCAAGAAGGCGAGGAAGGAAGCTATAGGAACATTACATGTGACACAGGCCGTCTGATAAATAGTGACCAGGAAAAGGCAGATGAGCTAAATAGGTTCTTTTCTTCGGTATACACAAGGGAGGTACAGGGTCCTGATGGAATACATCCAAGGGTACTGAGGGAACTTGGTTCTGTAGTAGCCAAACCATTATATCTATATCAGATGACTGGAGAAAAGCAGAGGTGATACCTATATTTAAGAAGGGAGCAAGAGCAAATCCGGGGAATTATAGACCAGTTAACCACGCTTCTGTAGTGGGAAGCGTTTAGAAGGGTTAATAAGGGATAATATACAAGAATATGTCTGTTTGAGCAGGATTATAAGTAGGAGTCAACATGGATTTATGAGGGATAGGTCATGTCAAACAAATCTAATTAGTTTCTATGAGGAGGTTAGTAGGAACCTGGATCAAGGCAACTCAGTGTAGTCTTTTTGGATTTTGCAAAGGTTTTTGAGACAGTGCCACATGGGAGACTATTGTGCAAACTAAACTGGCTAAAAGAGAGGAAGCAAAGGGTTGTTGTAAATGGAACATACTCCAATTTGACTAATGTGATAAGTGGGGATCCTCAAAGTTCAGTATTAGGTCCTCTACTTTTTAACATTTATTAATGACATAGAAGTAGGACTCAAAAGTATTGTCTCCAGTTTTGCTGATGACATGAAGTTGTGCAAGGTAATTAAATCAGATAATGATGTACTTTCCCTACAAAGGTATTTGCATAAATTAGAAAAAATGGGCAATTAAATGGCAGATGAGATTTAATACGAATAAATGTAAGGTTATGCATTTGGGAAGGAAAAATAATTTTAATGGAGCAAACCTAGGTGTATCAGATATTGAAAGGGATTTGGGAGTTCTTGTGGACAACCACCTAGGTAACAGTGCTCAATGCCAAGCAGCGGCTGCAAAGGCAAATACAACATTAGCATGTATTAACAAGGGTATAGAAGCAAGGGAAGCAAATATAATTCTGCCACTATACAAATCTCTAGTACGCCCTCATTTAGAATATGGAGTACAATTTTGGGCACCACTTCATAAAAAGGACATTTTAGAGCTGGAAAAGGTACAGAGAAGGGCAACAAAACTAATAAGGGGAATGGAGGGGCAAAGTTATGAAGCAAGACTGACCAAATTAAGCTTATTTTCCCTAGATAAAAAGGCGTCTAAGAGGAGATATGATTACCTTATATAAATATATCCAGGGTCAGTAAAAAAGATTTGTCGGGGGAGCTTTTTGTGCCAAGAGGTTTTCAACTGACAAGAGGACATCCCTTGAGGTTAGAAGAAAAAAGATTCCACCTTAAAGAAAGAAAAGGGTTCTTCACAGTAAGGGTGGTTAATCTGTGGAATTCTCTACCAAAGGAGGAGGTGAATGTGATAAATAACTTTAAAAAGGGGTGTAACGGAGTTGGAACACAAATCCAATATCTCCGCTGGTATACGGTACAATACCCAAGAGGCACTACAGTTTCACCATCCCCGACCTCCCATATTGGACGACACACAATTTGGGAGTCAAATGAATACTGACTTTAAATATTTCTGCACATAACAAAATATACACATCTCTTCCCACAGGCAATCCACATCCCCCATAGTTGGCCACACAATACACATGGAGGGAACAATAGCTGAGTCACACCTCCCTGGCAACTTGATATAATCAGACATTGATTAAATCAGCCTTCTTTGTTCTTATCTGAGAATGAAAACACTTTATACAATCGACTCCCTTATCTCTGAAGTCTCTGTAATAGGATTATCTATTAGCCTAGGTCTGCAATAGTCTGGCTAATATTCTGCAGAGCATAAACCAACATACATATAATATAACAGTAGGATCATATTTTAACCAAGAATTCAATAACCATAAAACAGGGTAAAACAGTGATGGGTTCCGTTACAAGGGGTTAGATGTATTTTTGAATAAAGAGGGCATTCAAGGCTATCCTAGATAACTAGCGAAGGAATATTGATCCAGGGAGGAATTCGATCGCCAGTCTCTGGGGTCAAGAAGGAATTTTGCTTTTTTTTCCCTTATGAGACAATTGGTAAAGTTTCAATGTTTTTTTTTTTTTTTCTGTTTACCTTCCTCTGGATCAATTAACAATTATTAACAAATAGTCCACATATTAAAAAGATCAGAAGAGATCTAAAAAGGTTGAACTTGATGGACTAACAGTCTTTATTCAACCCTTAAATACTATGGCCCTCATTCAATTGCAATTTGGCAAATTGAATAGGGGTCTAAATAAGCACATAACATATTTTTTTAAAGAAGTTTTTAGTTAGTAAACATCTATCCAAAAGCAAGCTTTTCACTAACTAAAAACTTCTTTAAAAAAAATATGTCCTATTCAATTGGCCAAATTGCAATTGAATGAGGGCTCAAGTAACTTTGACCCGTAGGACTTAGGACCAAAACCAGTATATACACTGTGCGCCTCGCAAAAATACGACTTTTACTGCCGAACCACGGAAATGGAAAGACCTCAAAAAAACAATAAATATGCCTCAAATTCACTTACACACTCACATACAGCACAGGGGGAGAGCCAGGGAGCCTGTGAGTGAGGTTGCAAGTAAATTTGAGACACATTTGTCATTTTTTCGCCTAATCGAGGAAAAAAATGCCTGACGAAAATGAGGACTAAGGACGTAAAAACGAGCCCTAACCAATAACACTTCATCCAAGCCACTAACATTTAACACAGGATAGTAACACTTAACCAAAGGCACTAACACAACCAAAGACACTAACACTTAAGCTCAAGGCCTATAAAATACACAGGCTTGCAATGAGCATTACCAGGCTTACAATTTTACTCCCGTCATTTTTGACAGACAATTTCCTAGTCTAACATAAAACTCTTCCAACACCAAGTGACTTAAATATCTGACAATGTATGGAAGCCCCTGGTAATTATTATAATTCCCAGGCTGTGGAGTAGATGGGTTACCTCGAGAATATGATGGTCCGGCCAATCTCTCCGCGCACTCATGTATTCTGGTTGATTCCCTAAGCAAGACAAAGGAGTTATCATTTGTTTCAGATTGAAAACACTTATACATGCACAATATCATCTAAAACTTCTGAGGCAGGAGCCCTGAAGGAAATTTATAAAATAATACAAATATATGATGGAGACATCCTCCTGAAGTGACTATGATTAAGTAACCAATATACATTGAGATGTATATACAAAGGAGAAGAGCTTGCTTTAATTCCGAATCTATTATCAATAAAATTATATTATTTTCAAAGGGTTAAGGCTTAGCCTCCATTTAAACTGATTGTCTCCACCATTATATGGCCATCAAGAGGGGGGGTGATTACACTTTGTACCTAAAAATTTAGCACAGCCTACTTGATAAAGCTGTCTCCCCCAACCCCGTATAATGGATACCAGCAACAACTCAGCCTGACGTTTGAAGACAAGTTATATATTGATTTTTTTTTTTAAATACCTGAATATGGATTGTATTAATGGTCAATGTCTAATTAAAACATCTGGCTCATTAGAGTGGCCCATTATATCTGTCTAAAGAGAGAACAAACTGAAATCACCACAAGATTGGGCATGAAAGTGTCAACTGGCTCAGTGGAAAAATATACAAAGAAGGGGAGGTTTCTCTTAAAAAGCCCTACTCTACAGAATATATATGTATATCAAATATTATTATTTTTATTTAAGTATAGATCTATATTAAAATAAATATGTAACGGAACCCATCACTGTTTTACCCTGTTTTATGGTTATTTAATTCTTGGTTAAAATATGATCCTACTGTTATATTATATGTATGTTGGTTGATGCTCTGCAGGATATTAGCTCAGAATATTACAGACACCTAGCATAATACATAATCCTATTAGGGTCTCCTAGAGGCAGGAGAGCCCTATTGTGTAAAGTGTTCACATTGTGAAAGATGGAACAAAGAGAAGCATTATCTTATCAATGTCTGTTATTGAACCGGCTAGTCCCTGGGAGGTGTGACCCCACCTATTGTTCTCTCTATGTGTATTACCTGTGGCCAAAGAGATGTATAAATATTTCTGCAAAGGTAAATAAAGTCAGTAATCATTTGACTCCCAAATTGTGTGTCGTCCAATATGGGAGGTTGGGAATGGTGAGACTGTAGTGCTTCTTGGATATTTTACCGTATACCAGCGGAGATATTGGACTGCGTGTTCCAGCTCCGTTACATTTGGTGGCAAGTGGCGGAATTGTTCCCATGGAAAGAAGGACAGCTACAGGAGACACCATTCCTTGGAGTACAAATTGAGGGCAACGCTAGTATCCGTACAGCGCCCCTGGCTACAGCAGGATGGAACCGGCTAGTTTTCAGACAGCGTTCCATCATGAGGAGGAGGAGGCGGCCGCGGACTACAGGGATGCAGACAGAAAGGAACTCATGGTTACAGTACCTCTTATTACCCCAGGGCGCCGAAGGTGTCGTCCTCCCCCCCCAGCGGCAGTGTGTACCCCAGGGAGCTGAAGGTGTCGTCCTTCCTCCCCAGCGGCAGTGTGTACCCCAGGGGGCAGAAGGTGTCGTCCTTCCTCCCCAGCGACAGTGTGTACCCCAGGGAGCTGAAGGTGTCGTCCTTCCTCCCCAGCGGCAGTGTGTTCCCCAGGGAGCCGAAGGTGTCGTCCTTCCTCCCCAGGGGCAGTGTGTACCCCAGGGAGCTGAAGGTGTCGTCCTTCCTCCCCAGCGGCAGTGTGTACCCCAGGGAGCTGAAGGTGTCGTCCTTCCTCCCCAGCAGCAGTGTGTACACCAGGGGGCCGAAGGTTTCGTCCTTCCTCCCCAGCGGCAGTGTGTACCCCAGGGAGCTGAAGGTGTCGTCCTTCCTCCCCAGCGACAGTGTGTACCCCAGGGGGCCGAAGGTGTCGTCCTTCCCCCCCAGCGGCAGTGTGTACCCCAGGGAGCAGAAGGGGCCGTCCTTCCTCCCCAGCGGCAGTGTGAACCCCAGGGGGCAGAAGGTGTCGTCCTTTCCCCCCAGCGGCAGTGTGAACCCCAGGGGGCAGAAGGTGTCGTCCTTCCCCCTCAGCGGCAGTGTGAACCCCAGGGGGCAGAAGGTGTCGTCCTTCCTCCCCAGCGGCAGTGTGAACCCCAGGGGACAGAAGGTGTCGTCCTTCCCCCCCCAGCGGCAGTGTGAAACACAGGGGGCAGAAGGTGTCGTCCTTCCCCCCCCCAGCGACAGTTTACCCTAACCAGGGGAGACACCAATCTCCCAGACGGCGCAGATGGGACCGTGGTCTCTGCGCCCACAGCCTGTCCAGATCCCCAACTACCCTCACTGGGACAACCGGAGGAGGGGGTAAGTACAAATTCCCCTCCCCAGCTAACTTCTAATGTCGCTCCAGGGTTAACAGAGGAAATGTTAACCCCCACTGACCCCCACGTTTCCCTGGCTACTGAGCCGGAATATGTCCCAGGTACCCCAGCAGAAGAGCTGACAGTGGGGCAGAGTGCAGTCGGCCTCTGCCCTCCCTTTGTCCCTTGTACAGAGCAGGAGGTCCTGCAGGTTATACCAGCAGAAGAGCTGGCATCAGGGCAGAGTGCCGCTGGCCTCTGCCCCTCAAGTCCCCTCAGCGTGTTGCACCATCACCCCAGCGAAATATCCAGGTGCCTGTTTAGACTTCCCCCCAAAGGGGAGATGTGTGACGAAGTGCCCTTCGCCACTTTGGCTTGGAGAGGACTGTTTGCCAGCCTCCTGCCCTGCGACTATGGCCCTGGGACATATTGCCCTTTGGAACCAGTGTTCGGCCATACCAGAGTGTATGTCACTCATTCTGGCCCTTTACATACAGGGGGGTCATTCTGTACTTGCCCTGTATGAACCATGATACCCCAGATAGCTGTGCCATGAAGCCCATTCATATAATGAAAGACTATGGGAAAGACTTTAGTTATATGGCAATTGAACTGTGTGAATAGGATCTGAGCGCTATTTGGTAGTTTTGTGCGCTCAGATCCCAGCTATCTGGGGATATGTGAAATGTGAGTAAATGGGAATTGCAGTAATGCTGATGGGTTGTCAAACTAGAGAATTGACCAACAAATACTTTTGTCCAGACATCCCCAGGCCGATCCGTTGGGATCAGACTGTGTATGCCGGCTTATAGTCAAGGGGGAGGTGTGTAACGGAACCCATCACTGTTTTACCCTGTTTTATGGTTATTTATTTCTTGGTTAAAATATGATCCTACTGTTATATTATATGTATGTTGGTTGATGCTCTGCAGGATATTAGCTCAGAATATTACAGACACCTAGCATAATACATAATCCTATTAGGGTCTCCTAGAGGCAGGAGAGCCCTATTGTGTAAAGTGTTCACATTGTGAAAGATGGAACAAAGAGAAGCATTATCTTATCAATGTCTGTTATTGAATCAAAGTAGCCGGCTAGTCCCTGGGAGGTGTGACCCCACCTATTGTTCTCTCTATGTGTATTACCTGTGGCCAAAGAGATGTATAAATATTTCTGTAAAGGTAAATAAAGTCAGTATTCATTTGACTCCCAAATTGTGTGTCGTCCAATATGGGAGGTTGGGAAATGTGAGACTGTAGTGCTTCTTGGATATTTTACCGTATACCAGCGGAGATATTGGACTGCGTGTTCCAGCTCCGTTACAAAATATATATTATATTTTTTTTTCCTGAAGCATAGGGCTCCTGCACATTACACCATTAGGGCTTCCCTTCCCAGGCAAGATGATGTTCAGGCATGAAGGGTCATAAGAAGACCACGGGGCGGGGGGAGGTCGAGGGTGAATGGGATTGTGCTGGGGGAGGCTACGTAAAAAAAATATATATAAAAAAGACTGCACTGGGTTTCCCTTGAGGAGGGCCCTGGTGTCCCAGTGGTAGCTCTGCCTGCACTTTCAGCCATTATGGGTTGGTATCTGTAACGGAACCCATCACTGTTTTACCCTGTTTTATGATTATTATAGTTAAAATATGATCCTACTATTATACTGCATGTATGTTGGTTTATGCTCTGCAGAATATTGGCCCAGACTAGTGCAGACCTTGGCATGGGAGATAATCCTGTTACAGAGACTCTGCATAAGATAAGGAAGTCTATTGTATAAAGTGTTTTCATTCTCAGATAAGAACAAAGAAGGATGATCTAATCCATGTCTGATTGTATCCAAGTTGCCAGGTAGTCTTAGGGAGGTGTGACCTACCTATTGTCCCTCTATGTGTATTGTGTGGCCAACTATGGGGGATATGTGAAATGTCTGTGTGTTATGTGTAAAAGATACTTTTACTAACTTTTGAACCCCTGGTCTGATTCATTCCATTTTTTAATATGTTGTTCCCCTGGGTGAGAGCTATTGAACGGTGCTGGACTTAAAGGTGTACCCCCTGTTTTGGGGGTACATCCAGAATGTGGTTAAAATTGTGTCTGTTTTAATTGTGTTACCTGTTATCTGAGGGGAGGAGACGTGGGGGTTGAACCATGTATATAATTGGCTGTTGTGATAATTATATGGGTGTAGCCCTTCAGAGGGCACCATTGCATAAAAGGAGATCCCCTGTCATTAAAGAGTCCTGCTTGACCCTTCAAAATGAAGCCTCGTCTCGTTCTTGGAGGGGATCGCTATATCATACTGGGGATTGCTATGCTTTTGCATACTCCCTGGAACTGTAACTACTGAACCCTTGTTCCTGATGTACTCTCGTTGGAGGAGAGGTCTTCCCCACACGATCCTGGATGCTGGAGATTCATACAGGGTGGAAGGAAGACGGCGCGGCTCCAGTTAAGCTACGGCGGTTGTGGAGTCTGTGGTGGTTGTGGTGTCCGGTGCGGTGCTTGTAAGCCTCGACGCAAACTAGGATGCGTCCATCAACGGAGGTACCCGGTCGGGGTGCCAGTAGATCCGTTACAGTATCCCACAAAATGTCCTTGGTGGTTCCCGTGGTGGACTGATTCCATTGTCCATTTACCCTCTACCACATCTGTTGGAGGCTTAAATGGATCTTCTGAGTTGGGATTGGCGTGCCCTGTGTCTCGCTGGTGCCACATATGTCTTTGATGTCCATGTCTTGTGCATTACCATGTACAAACAGATCATATATAGTGTCAAGTCTTCTGTAGAACATCAAAAAACACATTCACTGGAAATGATACCTTATAATGGCGGAGTAGGATTAGATTGCAAGCTTTCCAGGTTAGAGCCCCTTCATAAACGCAAGTTCTCTGAAACATTTTTATAGGGGCAACCATTTTTTTATTATTCTATTTTGCTGGGACCTAGTCTGTTTCACTAGCGCATGGGGAGTCCTGATGTTGTAGTGCTGCAGAGCCCTCCTACTCCTCTCTCAGATCTGTGTGCACTTAAGGTGGATTACTGCAGTTACCTTTTCAACAATGATATAGAAGCAGACTATTATAATCACACTATTCGGGGGTCCCAGCATCAATATAAGGAGGATATGCTGACATAAGTGCTGGGGATGGAGATACACAATGTATAAGGGTACCCTCCACTTAAATAAGGGATATACCATGTATTTGGGGTCAAACATTCTCATTGGGGGCAGATGTGCCTGGTGCGATATCATTAGTTGATTAGCATTGCTAACCAATGATAGTGATATTGAAATCACAATGTATACATATTGCACTTATTATTCTCACACACATGCTATTTACAGAGACATATACCGGAGGTTGTAAATTCTTTATACGGGCTAAATCAATGTTATTATTTAATTTGTTTCAAAATAAACATCAGTAAAATATGTTACAATAATATCTCTGGGGGTTATTTACTAAGCTATCACAGGGGCGGCACTGTTTGCATAGTTGTGCTATGGCAATGTTACATGTATGAAACAGAACACGTCTAATACAACACAGCACATTGCTGCCCCTGTGATACTTACACTATCTCCTTCTGTATTTGGCTTCACCAAAGTGATACACAAATGGGTATTTATTAGGCATTGCGGGGTCAGCTGTATGCATTACTATATTCGATGCACTTTAATTCCTGTGGGAAAATTGGATACCAGGCGCAGTCTTCAGCACTGTATGTGTGTGTATATTGTGAGAATGGCTGATCCTGTAACCTTGGGCAGAGATAAGAGCAATCCAGACACAACATTATCTGTAATAACAAGCAATAGTGCTGGTGGGATCTGCTGAGCATATGTGATACGTGTATATATACACACAGAAACACACACACACATATATATATATTTGGAGTTTTACGACCATAATTAGACAAGAAATTATGCCATAAACTAGTTTATTTTCTAAAAAAGTACTTATTGAAACCTCTGCTGTTCCATGAGTCCTCCATGACAATTTTGTGTAGTTTGTGTGTAAGAGGAAAGTTTATTTTTCAGCAGGACAGTACTTGCAGTTATTGTTGGCTGCTGCCTGTGTCTGACCATGTGTAGTAGGCTCCAGTGACACAAGTCCCCGACCCCCCTTCATTGTTCAGGAGATAGAAGCTAGTGGGGTATAATGGAGCCTAATAAGAGGGAAACTCAAATATAAATGTCCTCTGTCTCTCTGCTTGTGGGTCAGTATCCAGAGTGTGTATATACCGTGTGAGGGCCAGTATCCAGAGTGTGTATACACCGTGTGAGGGTCAGTATCCAGAGTGTGTATACACCGTGTGAGGGTCAGTATCCAGAGTGTGTATACACCGTGTGAGGGTCAGTATCCAGAGTGTGTATATACCGTGTGAGGGTCAGTATCCAGAGTGTGTATATACCGTGTGAGGGTCAGTATCCAGAGTGTGTATATACCGTGTGAGGGTCAGTATCCAGAGTGTGTATATACCGTGTGAGGGTCAGTATCCAGAGTGTGTATATACAGTGTGAGGGTCAGTATCCAGAGTGTGTATATACCGTGTGAGGGTCAGTATCCAGAGTGTGTATATACCGTGTGAGGGTCAGTATCCAGAGTGTGTATATACAGTGTGAGGGTCAGTATCCAGAGTGTGTATACACCGTGTGAGGGTCAGTATCCAGAGTGTGTATATACCGTGTGAGGGTCAGTATCCAGAGTGTGTATATACAGTGTGAGGGTCAGTATCCAGAGTGTGTATATACCGTGTGAGGGTCAGTATCCAGAGTGTGTATATACCGTGTGAGGGTCAGTATCCAGAGTGTGTATATACAGTGTGAGGGTCAGTATCCAGAGTGTGTATATACCGTGTGAGGGTCAGTATCCAGAGTGTGTATATACCGTGTGAGGGTCAGTATCCAGAGTGTGTATATACCGTGTGAGGGTCAGTATCCAGAGTGTGTATATACCGTGTGAGGGTCAGTATCCAGAGTGTGTATATACCGTGTGAGGGTCAGTATCCAGAGTGTGTATATACAGTGTGAGGGTCAGTATCCAGAGTGTGTATATACAGTGTGAGGGTCAGTATCCAGAGTGTGTATATACTGTGTGAGGGCCAGTATCCAGAGTGTGTATATACCGTGTGAGGGTCAGTATCCAGAGTGTGTATATACCGTGTGAGGGTCAGTATCCAGAGTGTGTATATACCGTGTGAGGGTCAGTATCCAGAGTGTGTATATACCGTGTGAGGGTCAGTATCCAGAGTGTGTATATACCGTGTGAGGGTCAGTATCCAGAGTGTGTATATACCGTGTAAGGGTCAGTATCCAGAGTGTATATATACACCGTGTGAGGGTCAGTATCCAGAGTGTGTATACACCGTGTGAGGGTCAGTATCCAGAGTGTGTATATACCGTGTGAGGGTCAGTATCCAGAGTGTGTATATACAGTGTGAGGGTCAGTATCCAGAGTGTGTATATACCGTGTGAGGGTCAGTATCCAGAGTGTGTATATACCGTGTGAGGGTCAGTATCCAGAGTGTGTATACACCGTGTGAGGGTCAGTATCCAGAGTGTGTATATACAGTGTGAGGGTCAGTATCCAGAGTGTGTATATACCGTGTGAGGGTCAGTATCCAGAGTGTGTATATACAGTGTGAGGGTCAGTATCCAGAGTGTGTATATACCGTGTGAGGGTCAGTATCCAGAGTGTGTATATACCGTGTGAGGGTCAGTATCCAGAGTGTGTATATACCGTGTGAGGGTCAGTATCCAGAGTGTGTATATACCGTGTGAGGGTCAGTATCCAGAGTGTGTATATACAGTGTGAGGGTCAGTATCCAGAGTGTGTATATACTGTGTGAGGGCCAGTATCCAGAGTGTGTATATACCGTGTGAGGGTCAGTATCCAGAGTGTATATATACACCGTGTGGGGTCAGTATCCAGAGTGTGTATATACACCGTGTGGGGTCAGTATCCAGAGTGTGTATATACCGTGTAAGGGTCAGTATCCAGAGTGTGTATATATCGTGTGGGGTCAGTATCCAGAGTGTGTATATACCGTGTGAGGGCCAGTATCCAGAGTGTGTATATACCGTGTGAGGGTCAGTATCCAGAGTGTATATATACCATGTGAGGGTCAGTATCCAGAGTGTATATATACCGTGTGAGGGTCAGTATTCAGGGTGTGCATATACCATGTGAGGGTCAGTATCCAGAGTGTATATATACCATGTGAGGGTCAGTATCCAGAGTGTGTATACACCGTGTGAGGGTCAGTATCCAGAGTGTGTAAATACCTTGTGAGGGTCAGTATCCAGAGTGTGTATATACCGTGTGAGGGCCAGTATCCAGAGTGTGTATATACCGTGTGAGGGTCAGTATCCAGAGTGTGTATATACACCGTGTGAGGGTCAGTATCCAGAGTGTATATATACCGTGTGAGGGCCAGTATCCAGTGTGTGTATATACCGTGTGACTGTCAGTATCCAGAGTGTGTATATACCGTGTGAGGGTCAGTATCCAGAGTGTGTATATACCATGTGAGGGTCAGTATCCAGAGTGTATATATACCATGTGAGGGTCAGTATCCAGAGTGTATATATACCGTGTGAGGGTCAGTATCCAGAGTGTGTATATACCGTGTGAGGGTCAGTATTCAGGGTGTGTATATACCGTGTGAGGGTCAGTATCCAGAGTGTGTATATACCGTGTGACTGTCAGTATCCAGAGTGTGTATATACCGTGTGACTGTCAGTATCCAGAGTGTATATATACCATGTGAGGGTCAGTATCCAGAGTGTGTATATACCGTGTGAGGGTCAGTATCCAGAGTGTGTATATACCGTGTGAGGGTCAGTATCCAGAGTGTGTATATACCGTGTGACTGTCAGTATCCAGAGTGTGTATATACCGTGTGAGGGCCAGTATCCAGAGTGTGTATATACCGTGTGACTGTCAGTATCCAGAGTGTATATATACCATGTGAGGGTCAGTATCCAGAGTGTGTATATACCGTGTGAGGGTCAGTATCCAGAGTGTGTATATACCGTGTGAGGGTCAGTATCCAGAGTGTGTATATACCGTGTGACTGTCAGTATCCAGAGTGTGTATATACCGTGTGAGGGCCAGTATCCAGAGTGTGTATATACCGTGTGAGGGTCAGTATCCAGAGTGTGTATATACCGTGTGAGGGTCAGTATCCAGAGTGTGTATATACAGTGTGAGGGTCAGTATCCAGAGTGTGTATATACCGTGTGAGGGTCAGTATCCAGGGTGTGTATATACCGTGTGAGGGTCAGTATCCAGAGTGTGTATATACCTTGTGAAGGTCAGTATCCAGAGTGTGTATATACCGTGTGAGGGTCAGTATCCAGAGTGTGTATATACCGTGTGAGGGTCAGTATCCAGAGTGTGTATATACCGTGTGAGGGTCAGTATCCAGAGTGTGTATATACCGTGTGAGGGTCAGTATTCAGGGTGTGTATATACCGTGTGAGGGTCAGTATCCAGAGTGTGTATATACCGTGTGAGGGTCAGTATCCAGAGTGTGTATATACCGTGTGAGGGTCAGTATCCAGAGTGTGTATATACCGTGTGAGGGTCAGTATCCAGAGTGTGTATATACCGTGTGAGGGTCAGTATCCAGAGTGTATATATACCGTGTGAGGTTCAGTATCCAGAGTGTGTATATACCGTGTGAGGGTCAGTATCCAGAGTGTGTATATACCGTGTGAGGGTCAGTATCCAGAGTGTGTATATACCGTGTGAGGGTCAGTATCCAGAGTGTGTATATACCGTGTGAGGGTCAGTATCCAGAGTGTGTATATACCATGTGAGTGTCAGTATCCAGAGTGTGTATATACCGTGTGAGGGTCAGTATTCAGGGTGTGTATATACCATGTGAGGGTCAGTATCCAGAGTGTGTATATACCGTGTAAGGGTCAGTATCCAGAGTGTGTATATACCGTGTGGGGTCAGTATCCAGAGTGTGTATATACCGTGTGAATGCCAGTATCCAGAGTGTGTATATACCGTGTGAGGGTCAGTATCCAGAGTGTATATATACCATGTGAGGGTCAGTATCCAGAGTGTGTATATACCGTGTGAGGGTCAGTATCCAGAGTGTGTATATACCGTGTGGGGGTCAGTATCCAGAGTGTGTATATACCGTGTGAGGGTCAGTATCCAGAGTGTGTATATACCGTGGGAGGGTCAGTATCCAGAGTGTGTATACACCGTGTGAGGGTCAGTATCCAGAGTGTGTATATACCGTGTGTGGGTCAGTATCCAGAGTGTGTATATACCGTGTGAGGGTCAGTATCCAGAGTGTGTATATACAGTGTGACTGTCAGTATCCAGAGTGTGTATATACCGTGTGAGGGTCAGTATCCAGAGTGTGTATAAACCGTGGGAGGGTCAGTATCCAGAGTGTGTATATACCGTGTGAGGGTCAGTATCCAGAGTGTGTATATACCGTGTGACTGTCAGTATCCAGAGTGTGTATATACCGTGTGAGGGTCAGTATCCAGAGTGTGTATATACCGTGTGAGGGTCAGTATCCAGAGTGTGTATATACCGTGTGAGGGTCAGTATCCAGAGTGTGTATATACCGTGTGAGGGTCAGTATCCAGAGTGTGTATATACCGTGTGACTGTCAGTATCCAGAGTGTGTATATACCGTGTGAGGGTCAGTATCCAGAGTGTGTATATACCGTGTAAGGGTCAGTATCCAGAGTGTGTATACACCGTGTGAGGGTCAGTATCCAGAGTGTGTATACACCGTGTGAGGGTCAGTATCCAGAGTGTGTATATACCGTGTGAGGGTCAGTATCCAGAGTGTGTATATACCGTGTGAGGGTCAGTATCCAGAGTGTGTATATACCGTGTGAGGGTCAGTATCCAGAGTGTGTATATACCGTGTGAGGGCCAGTATCCAGAGTGTGTATATACCGTGTGAGGGTCAGTATCCAGAGTGTGTATATACAGTGTGAGGGTCAGTATCCAGAGTGTGTATATACTGTGTGAGGGCCAGTATCCAGAGTGTGTATATACCGTGTGAGGGTCAGTATCCAGAGTGTATATATACACCGTGTGGGGTCAGTATCCAGAGTGTGTATATACACCGTGTGGGGTCAGTATCCAGAGTGTGTATATATCGTGTGGGGTCAGTATCCAGAGTGTGTATATACCGTGTGAGGGCCAGTATCCAGAGTGTGTATATACCGTGTGAGGGTCAGTATCCAGAGTGTATATATACCATGTGAGGGTCAGTATCCAGAGTGTATATATACCGTGTGAGGGTCAGTATTCAGGGTGTGCATATACCATGTGAGGGTCAGTATCCAGAGTGTATATATACCATGTGAGGGTCAGTATCCAGAGTGTGTATACACCGTGTGAGGGTCAGTATCCAGAGTGTGTATATACCATGTGAGGGTCAGTATCCAGAGTGTGTATATACCATGTGAGGGTCAGTATCCAGAGTGTGTAAATACCATGTGAGGGTCAGTATCCAGAGTGTGTATATACCGTGTGAGGGTCAGTATCCAGAGTGTGTAAATACCTTGTGAGGGTCAGTATCCAGAGTGTGTATATACCATGTGAGGGTCAGTATCCAGAGTGTGTATATACCATGTGAGGGTCAGTATCCAGAGTGTGTAAATACCTTGTGAGGGTCAGTATCCAGAGTGTGTATATACCGTGTGAGGGCCAGTATCCAGAGTGTGTATATACCGTGTGAGGGTCAGTATCCAGAGTGTGTATATACACCGTGTGAGGGTCAGTATCCAGAGTGTATATATACCGTGTGAGGGCCAGTATCCAGTGTGTGTATATACCGTGTGACTGTCAGTATCCAGAGTGTGTATATACCGTGTGAGGGTCAGTATCCAGAGTGTGTATATACCATGTGAGGGTCAGTATCCAGAGTGTATATATACCATGTGAGGGTCAGTATCCAGAGTGTATATATACCGTGTGAGGGTCAGTATCCAGAGTGTGTATATACCGTGTGAGGGTCAGTATTCAGGGTGTGTATATACCGTGTGAGGGTCAGTATCCAGAGTGTGTATATACCGTGTGACTGTCAGTATCCAGAGTGTGTATATACCGTGTGACTGTCAGTATCCAGAGTGTGTATATACCGTGTGAGGGTCAGTATCCAGAGTGTGTATATACCGTGTGAGGGTCAGTATCTAGAGTGTGTATATACCGTGTGAGGGTCAGTATCCAGAGTGTGTATATACCGTGTGAGGGTCAGTATCCAGAGTGTGTATATACAGTGTGAGGGTCAGTATCCAGAGTGTGTATATACCATGTGAGGGTCAGTATCCAGAGTGTGTATATACCATGTGAGGGTCAGTATCCAGAGTGTGTATATACCGTGTGAGGGCCAGTATCCAGAGTGTGTATATACCGTGTGAGGGCCAGTATCCAGAGTGTGTATATACCGTGTGAGGGTCAGTATCCAGAGTATGTATATACCGTGTGAGGGCCAGTATCCAGAGTGTGTATATACCGTGTGAGGGTCAGTATCCAGAGTGTGTATATACCGTGTGAGGGTCAGTATCCAGGGTGTGTATATACCGTGTGAGGGTCAGTATCCAGAGTGTGTATATACAGTGTGAGGGTCAGTATCCAGAGTGTGTATATACCGTGTGAGGGTCAGTATCCAGAGTGTGTATATACCTTGTGAAGGTCAGTATCCAGAGTGTGTATATACCGTGTGAGGGTCAGTATCCAGAGTGTGTATATACCGTGTGAGGGTCAGTATCCAGAGTGTGTATATACCGTGTGAGGGTCAGTATCCAGAGTGTGTATATACCGTGTGAGGGTCAGTATTCAGGGTGTGTATATACCGTGTGAGGGTCAGTATCCAGAGTGTGTATATACCGTGTGAGGGTCAGTATCCAGAGTGTGTATATACCGTGTGAGGGTCAGTATCCAGAGTGTGTATATACCGTGTGAGGGTCAGTATCCAGAGTGTATATATACCGTGTGAGGTTCAGTATCCAGAGTGTGTATATACCGTGTGAGGGTCAGTATCCAGAGTGTGTATATACCGTGTGAGGGTCAGTATCCAGAGTGTGTATATACCGTGTGAGGGTCAGTATCCAGAGTGTGTATATACCGTGTGAGGGTCAGTATCCAGAGTGTGTATATACCATGTGAGGGTCAGTATCCAGAGTGTGTATATACCGTGTGAGGGTCAGTATTCAGGGTGTGTATATACCATGTGAGGGTCAGTATCCAGAGTGTGTATATACCGTGTAAGGGTCAGTATCCAGAGTGTGTATATACCGTGTGGGGTCAGTATCCAGAGTGTGTATATACCGTGTGAGGGCCAGTATCCAGAGTGTGTATATACCGTGTGAGGGTCAGTATCCAGAGTGTATATATACCATGTGAGGGTCAGTATCCAGAGTGTGTATATACCGTGTGAGGGTCAGTATCCAGAGTGTGTATATACCGTGTGGGGGTCAGTATCCAGAGTGTGTATATACCGTGTGAGGGTCAGTATCCAGAGTGTGTATATACCGTGGGAGGGTCAGTATCCAGAGTGTGTATACACCGTGTGAGGGTCAGTATCCAGAGTGTGTATATACCGTGTGTGGGTCAGTATCCAGAGTGTGTATATACCGTGTGAGGGTCAGTATCCAGAGTGTGTATATACAGTGTGACTGTCAGTATCCAGAGTGTGTATATACCGTGTGAGGGTCAGTATCCAGAGTGTGTATAAACCGTGGGAGGGTCAGTATCCAGAGTGTGTATATACCGTGTGAGGGTCAGTATCCAGAGTGTGTATATACCGTGTGACTGTCAGTATCCAGAGTGTGTATATACCGTGTGAGGGTCAGTATCCAGAGTGTGTATATACCGTGTGAGGGTCAGTATCCAGAGTGTGTATATACCGTGTGAGGGTCAGTATCCAGAGTGTGTATATACCGTGTGAGGGTCAGTATCCAGAGTGTGTATATACCGTGTGACTGTCAGTATCCAGAGTGTGTATATACCGTGTGAGGGTCAGTATCCAGAGTGTGTATATACCGTGTAAGGGTCAGTATCCAGAGTGTGTATACACCGTGTGAGGGTCAGTATCCAGAGTGTGTATACACCGTGTGAGGGTCAGTATCCAGAGTGTGTATATACCGTGTGAGGGTCAGTATCCAGAGTGTGTATATACCGTGTGAGGGTCAGTATCCAGAGTGTGTATATACCGTGTGAGGGTCAGTATCCAGAGTGTGTATATACCGTGTGAGGGCCAGTATCCAGAGTGTGTATATACCGTGTGAGGGTCAGTATCCAGAGTGTGTATATACCGTGTGAGGGTCAGTATCCAGAGTGTGTATACACCGTGTGAGGGTCAGTATCCAGAGTGTGTATATACCGTGTGAGGGTCAGTATCCAGAGTGTGTATATACCGTGTGAGGGTCAGTATCCAGAGTGTGTATATACCGTGTGAGGGTCAGTATCCAGAGTGTGTATATACCAGGTGAGGGCCAGTATCCAGAGTGTGTATATACCGTGTGAGGGTCAGTATCCAGAGTGTGTATATACCGTGTGAGGGTCAGTATCCAGAGTGTATATATACCGTGTGAGGGTCAGTATCCAGAGTGTATATATACCGTGTGAGGGTCAGTATCCAGAGTGTGTATATACAGTGTGAGGGTCAGTATCCAGAGTGTGTATATACCGTGTGAGGGTCAGTATCCAGAGTGTGTATATACCGTGTGAGGGCCAGTATCCAGAGTGTGTATATACCGTGTGAGGGCCAGTATCCAGAGTGTGTATATACCGTGTGAGGGTCAGTATCCAGAGTGTGTATATACTGTGTGAGGGTCAGTATCCAGAGTGTGTATATACACTGTGTGGAGGGTCAGTATCCAGAGTGTGTATACACCGTGTGAGGGTCAGTATCCAGAGTGTGTATATACCGTGTGGAGGGTCAGTATCCAGAGTGTGTATACACCGTGTGAGGGTCAGTATCCAGAGTGTGTATATACCGTGTGGAGGGTCAGTATCCATAGTGTGTATATACCGTGTGAGGGTCAGTATCCAGAGTGTGTATATACCGTGTGAGGGTCAGTATCCAGAGTGTGTATATACCGTGTGTGGGTCAGTATCCAGAGTGTGTATATACCGTGTGAGGGTCAGTATCCAGAGTGTGTATATACCGTGTGAGGGTCAGTATCCAGAGTGTGTATATACCGTGTGAGGGCCAGTATCCAGAGTGTGTATATACCGTGTGGGGGTCAGTATCCAGAGTGTGTATATACCGTGTGAGGGCCAGTATCCAGAGTGTGTATATACCGTGTGAGGGCCAGTATCCAGAGTGTGTATATACCGTGTGAGGGTCAGTATCCAGAGTGTGTATATACCGTGTGACTGTCAGTATCCAGAGCGTGTATATACCGTGTGAGGGTCAGTATCCAGAGCGTGTATATACCGTGTGAGGGTCAGTATCCAGAGTGTGTATATACCGTGTGAGGGTCAGTATCCAGAGCGTGTATATACCGTGTGAGGGTCAGTATCCAGAGTGTGTATATACCGTGTGAGGGTCAGTATCCAGAGTGTGTATATACCGTGTGACTGTCAGTATCCAGAGTGTGTATATACCGTGTGACTGTCAGTATCCAGAGTGTGTATATACCGTGTGAGGGTCAGTATCCAGAGTGTGTATATACCGTGCGAGGGTCAGTATCCAGAGTGTGTATATACAGTGTGAGGGTCAGTATCCAGAGTGTGTATATACCGTGTGAGGGTCAGTATCCAGAGTGTGTATATACCGTGTGAGGGTCAGTATCCAGAGTGTGTATATACTGTGTGACTGTCAGTATCCAGAGTGTGTATATACCGTGTGAGGGTCAGTATCCAGAGTGTGTATATACCGTGTGAGGGTCAGTATCCAGAGTGTGTATATACCGTGTGAGGGCCAGTATCCAGAGTGTGTATATACCGTGTGAGGGCCAGTATCCAGAGTGTGTATATACCGTGTGAGGGTCAGTATCCAGAGTGTGTATATACCGTGTGAGGGTCAGTATCCAGAGTGTGTATACACCGTGTGAGGGTCAGTATCCAGAGTGTGTATATACACTGTGTGGAGGGTCAGTATCCAGAGTGTGTATACACCGTGTGAGGGTCAGTATCCAGAGTGTGTATATACACTGTGTGGAGGGTCAGTATCCAGAGTGTGTATATACCGTGTGAGGGCCAGTATCCAGAGTGTGTATATACCGTGTGAGGGCCAGTATCCAGAGTGTGTATATACCGTGTGAGGGTCAGTATCCAGAGTGTGTATATACCGTGTGAGGGTCAGTATCCAGAGTGTGTATATACCGTGTGAGGGTCAGTATCCAGAGTGTGTATATACCGTGTGAGGGTCAGTATCCAGAGTGTGTATACACCGTGTGAGGGTCAGTATCCAGAGTGTGTATATACTGTGTGAGGGTCAGTTTCCAGAGTGTGTATATACACAGAGGGTTCAGTATCCAGAGTGTGTATATACCGTGTGAGGGTCAGTATCCAGAGTGTGTATATACCGTGTGAGGGTCAGTATCCAGAGTGTGTATATACCGTGTGAGGGTCAGTATCCAGAGTGTGTATATACCATGTGAGGGTCAGTATCCAGAGTGTGTATATACACCGTGTGAGGGTCAGTATCCAGAGTGTGTATATACCGTGTGAGGGTCAGTATCCAGAGTGTGTATATAGCATGTGAGGGTCAGTATCCAGAGTGTGTATATACCGTGTGAGGGTCAGTATCCAGAGTGTGTATATACCGTGTGAGGGTCAGTATCCAGAGTGTGTATATACCGTGTGAGGGTCAGTATCCAGAGTGTGTATATACCGTGTGAGGGTCAGTATCCAGAGTGTGTATATACACAGAGGGTTCAGTATCCAGAGTGTGTATATACCGTGTGAGGGTCAGTATCCAGAGTGTGTATACACCGTGTGAGGGTCAGTATCCAGAGTGTGTATATACCATGTGAGGGTCAGTATCCAGAGTGTGTATATACACCGTGTGGGGTCAGTATCCAGAGTGTGTATATACCAGGTGAGGGTCAGTATCCAGAGTGTGTATATACACCGTGTGGGGTCAGTATCCAGAGTGTATATATACACCGTGTGGGGGCAGT